>JAHBCN010000065.1:0-325032 GCA_019359885.1 Listronotus oregonensis
ATAACACACGGTTTGATCAGTAGCGGTCTGTAACAAGAAACTCATGGATATTATGTAGTTATTTTTTTAAGTAGGGCATTCAATCATCTGATGTAGTTTTATGTAAAATGTATTGGTTTTCGCTAATGGACTAACTTCATTACAGAGTAATTAAGGTCTGCAGTTTTGCTTTCAAGCATACTATGCAAGTACTGACTTCAAACATTTACTTGAGATTGCTTAATATACTTACCAGTTGAAAAAAAAGATTTTAAAAGTAAATACAATGGAATTTCAAGATATATTTACTCTGCTGAATTAAATTAAAATACATTTTAATATTAATAATATAATTATTTCCCTTTACTTTGGTTAGTTTTCAGTTGTTCAATATCTTTAAAACTTGTTACATTGTTAAGTTTGTCTAAAAATAATTACAGCAATGTTTAAACAAAAAATTTGTGGGTTCTGTATTAATAGCATTTTTAACCTTGTCTTTATACAAGGGGTAAAAAAAGTAACTTCCTCCACTAGTTTGGATTGGGAGGTGTAGGAAGTGGTCGAATTTATTACAGTTTTGTCCCTCCCTACCTTGAATGGGTAAAATTTAAAAATAATAATATATAGATTTACATTTTCTGTTTTCTTCTTGTTTCAATTTTTGTTTAGTTATGTTTTTTAGTCATATTGGTAAATCATCAGCTCAAAGAAAAAATTACTCCATTTGTAAAGAATTCAGCTTTTTAAATTTTAAAAGTAAAGGAAAATAATATGAATTTTTAACCTATTTTTAGAAATAAATAAAACACTTTTAATATTCCTTATGCGAAAAAATAAAAAAAAATAAATATTATCTTGGTGGTCAATTCTTTTATCTTTTTATTAATAATTTTATGTTATTTTTTTTTAATTGCTTATAATAGGTTTTGGGTTGGTAAGTTGGTTTAAGCGGGGTTGGTCGCGTGCCCATATTTGCACTGCAGCCAACTGGCTTATTGTGATACCCCTTTCTTGTTATAGAAGTCCGCTTTCCTTCATCAGATCTAATAGGGTTCTACCAAGATGTTTATGTGGAGGCAGAGTTCCGCTCTGTATGTTTCCGAACAGTGTTTTTTTCGTACGTCAGTCGTATATTCTGGGTGAGGCTGTTTCCTCGTCTTCCCTGTTCCGCCGGCATGTTGTGGCACCGTTATGTATGCTCATTTTCTGCAAGTGTTTTCTTAGATGACAGTGGTCTGTCAAAAGTCCTGCTACTTGTCTTAATTGAGTACGCCCCAGAAGGATTAGCTCAGCTGTTATTTTCTTGGTCGCCTAGGGTTGCCTTTGCATGTCTTTGACCCGGTGATGCGTGCCAGCGATCCGAATGTTGTTTTAGGGACCATCTGTCTATTGTTGTTTTCATCGCCTGTTTTGATAGTCCAAGGACTGGCTCTAGGCCATTGAACTTTATAGATGAGCCGGCTCTTGCTAGTTTATCTGCTTTTTCATTGCCTTCTATTCCCGTGTGTCCAAAAACCCAAGGGAGTTCTATCTTATTGTTCCTGAAGGCAAGTTCTTTTAGGTTCTCCAGGTACTTCGTCTTTATTTTTGATGTAAAACGATGGGAGTTCAGGGCTTTTAGAGAAGCCTGACTGTCAGAAAAAATGCATATATTTTGGTTGTGATATCATCTTCTCACATTCTCTTAAATACATGCTTGGATAGCATAGATTTTCGCCTGGTATACTGTGGCTTGCTAGCCTAATGAAAAGCTATAAGTCACTCTGGGCCTTACCCCAAATGCACCAGCATCCACTCCATCACCTGTCTTTAAGCCATTGATGGAAAGTGATGATGGTATTTCCTTTTTCAATATATCAGGATCGCAGCTAACACTTTATGGTTTGTCAAAGTTGTAGACGGCTATAATGTAATCTGATATTATATGTCCAAGAGCTATCCGCCGATAATATCCGTTGCCCTTGTGTGACCATATTTTTTAGGATTTTGTTTCCATGTTCTGTTGTTTTTCATACTGTAGGCACTGTAGCCTCCCTTTTAATAAAAATATCCAAGGGAGTTAAGCCCAGAATAGTTTCCACAGGCCACCATGCGACAGCGCCGTAGACTATCGGCCTGATGACTGTGACGTATGACCAAAGCATCATCTTTAGTCTAAGCCCCCAGGTTTTACCAAACATGTTCCTACATCAGTTGATTCCACGGTAATTTAATGTCCATGATTAGACCCAGGTATTTCACTTTTTTAACAGTTTTTATCTGCTCACCGAAGATTTTTAGGTTGTTATAGTTCCCTATATATCTTCTGTATGCAACTGGCAGTATTACGGTTTTTTCAGCGTTAAGTTTAAGGTTTATGCCTTGACACCAGCGCTGTACGATGTTCAGAGCTCTTTTCAAGAGTTCTGCTAAAGTGGTGAAATGTTTGCCTTGTACGAGTATTACCACATCGTCTGCATACCCCTGGGCGTAAAATCCCTTATTGTTAAGAGGAGTTAGTAACACATTTACCACTAGGTTCCACAGAAGAAGAAAGAGCACTTCGCCCTAAGGCCATCCTTGTGTCACCTCCACCTCTACAGTGTCGCTATGTAGGTTAGCGTTAACCTGTCGACTTTGTAACATGGTCCACACAAATCATTTATAACTGTCTGCAGAATAGCCACAGTACAAGTCCATCCTAAGCAGCTTAATAAGTCATTGTTCTTGTAAGCTATGTCATTCTGGAGATTTTATTTTTTGGTTCGTATATGTTGTATGGCCAGTTAATAAGAAACTGGGGTAGGATTCTCTATAATCAATAACCGAAAATTTTACACCTGCATGTGGTGTCGTCTATTTTATGTCTACGGACAGCCCTAAGCATGCAGCAAAAGAAGGCATTATTAAACGCCCCCTGAATGTCAATAAAAACTCCGAATGCTATTTCCTTTTGATTTATGGACGTTTCCACCCTCGTTACGAGATTGTAGAGAGCAGTATTACACGATTTACCTGCTTCATATAATGTTGGTGTTCATGAAGGGAGTTTTTTTGATGTGTCCCATCCCTTATGTGTCTGCCTACGAGTTTTTCTTCCGTCTTTAGCAGAAATGACAGGCAGATAGTTCTGTATGCCTTGGCCACAGCGTAACTTTATTTCCCAGGTTTAGGTGTAAAGATGGCGTGAGCAGCTCTCTTTACCTCCAGGATGTACCCTGTTGCAATGTATGTTCTGAAAATCCTGCACAGATGAGGCGACAATAAATTAAGACTCCGCTGCAACAGAGCAGGATAGATATTGCCTGGATCTGGCGATTTATACGGGTTAAATGTTGTCATGGTCCATTTGATCTTTTTATAGCTGACTATTTGATGGGCTACAAAAGTCAGCTATGTTTGCTCTATGCTTAAGATTCGGTTGTACCTGATGATCTTCTGGTTGTCTAAAGTTTGAACCCGAAAAGTGTGTTTGAAGGAGTACTTCCTTCCTTGCCTTTGTGTATTTACCCGTCAGCGACATTATTGTGCCAATAGGATTTGTTTCCCCCCCTTTGAGAGAATCCGGTTCATGCGAGCTGCTTGGGTGGTGTTCTCAACCTCCTCGAAGAATTACCTCTATGATTCTCTTTTGTCTTTTCTCAGGGCTATGTTGTAATTAGTAAGTGCGCGGGAGTAGTTGTCCCAATAACCTGTAATTTTTGCCCTGTTAAACAATTTCCTGTTGTTCGCCCTTCAGTGGGCTAAGTGACTGTTCCACCAGGGTACTTCTCTTTTTGAGTTTTTCAATTTTAAAGGACAGTTTTCTTCGAAAACAGTTGTTATTGGATCCTGCAGTTGATTCACAGCAAGGTCTATGTATCTATGTATCACCTGTTTATTAACTACCTTTATTTATTACTATTTTTTGGAATTCAAAATATGTTTTTCTAATAATAACGTAATGACGAAGGAAACCTTTTATTTTTTAATTAAACACCGTCCTTGTTCACCTTTTTTAGCCCCCTTAGCCTCTTTAAATAAACTATTTGTCTACGTCCCTGATTTAATAGCGGTTTTAAAGTTTTAAAATTGTGATTGGGAATTTATAGCAGCAGATTATGTTCGGTTCGTTTCGCGGTCAGGGGTACATATTAAATTACGTCTAGATTTAGATACTGTTTTATCAGCCACTAAATCTCTTATAAAATTTGTTTTTGGTTTCCCGCCTCGTTTCCCGCTGCTCCAAATCGAATTTTCTATTTTAAATTGAGGAGTTTTTCTCAATTCCGTTTTTATCGCAACTAAATTATTTTGGAAATATATCTGAATTTATATGTTTTTTGTGCGGTAGATATAAATTTATGCTTTATATCGCTATCACATGTTTTCTTATCAAAACCCTAAATGTGTGTTGAAAAAAAAAACATTAAAACACCCTAAACCCTAATTGCCGAAATAAAAACTATTGACAAAAAATGATGAAAGACATGTGAGTCATCTAAATTATGATTATAAAGGACCATAAAGTAACGATCAAATTAATTAAATTTGTATTAAGATAGTTTAAAAAAATAAGTAAATAACCATAATGTCAAAAAGAAGAAGATTAAACCTAGAATCTAAGGTATTTTGTTTTTAACAAAAATATTTTAATTAAACACATTATACGTATGAATAATGAAATATTAATTAGCAACTAGAAAAAAATGTATGGTGTCAGTGACATTTAGGTTTTGTAAACTTGAAATGAAGAGATAAACATATGCCCAAGTAATCAATAATTCACTAAAGAGGTAAGTACATGTTTAAAATCTAGGAAATATCAGCAGTTTTGTGTAGAAGTTGATAACTGAAAAGTAAAGCCACTTTTTAGCGGGAAGAATAAAATATATAAATTCATATATTTATTAAGTTTGTGCCAACATGCTTCTGTCTCACTTTGTTTTTTTTTTAATTCCTAAGGTAAAATTATGCTTTGTTTTTTATGTTTTAAATACATTCATAAAAACAAAGTAGCAATTATCTCCCACTGTAGCATTCTTTTGTTAAGATACCATACTTTTTTATATATTACAAAAACTACCATGTGATAAATACATTTCTATACATACTTAAACTTTTAAACTATAATATACAGACTAAAATATATTAACTTTTAATCATGTTTACAGAATTATAAAATCCATATTTTTACTATAAACCTAATAATATCGCTCTTAGATACGCCAGAAGTGACCATCATCTTTAATTATAAATGATACTGTATCTATTTTTTACCTGATTTTAGGAGCATATAAAGTAAATGATATATATATATATATATATATATATATATATATATATATATATATATATATATATATATATATATATATATATATATATATATATATATATATATATATATATATAGTATATATATATATATATATATATATATATATATATATATATATATATATATATATATATATATATATATATATATATATATATATATATATTAATTATTAAAGTAATTTAAAGATTTTTTCAATATCGATGCCTATTGCACAGGATGGTACACTTATTGTATTTACTTACTTGTCTGGTATTTTATATCCTATAGTATTTATAGTCTTTCTTATTATTCAAAAAGCTTTTAATTTTGTGTATGTTCATAAAGGGTAACACATCTTTTTTGGTTAGAAACTTACCATGGGTTTCTTTAGCTATTACCTTGTTGTAAGCAAAAGGTAAAAACCTACTAGACGTAAATTTACACCGAGTGGTTTGAAACAATATCATTAAAAAACGTATTAATTGGTCAAAACTTAATAAAATCATTATTATTTTTTTTATCCTGAGAGAGTCAACGAAGAATTAAAGCCATAGTGCTCATACACAGAATGTTTAAGTAAAGTAAGGGGCAGTTTATTAATATGGGACTGCAGGTTTAGAGGGGAAAAGAAGATCTCCACAGACTCAGGTTTTGGGGCCAGAAGTGAAGAAACGAGCTAACCAAAAGCAAATAACACATTTTTTGGGGGGAACCCAACATACCGGGATCACAGTATCACTAACAGCACGATTTATGAATTGGCGGGAAAGTGGTTTTTCTCTCCGGTTCAGCCGATTTGTTTGGGGTATGATCTGTCTTCTTTATTTGTTTTAATCGTTTCGTTGCGTGTAGTAAAGGGGGGCCCACCGGAAGGATCCCGTGGGCTTCAGGGGCCCTCCGAACTCCCCCAGGGTTGAACCACCCCCCGCTCTCCTTTTTGGGTAGAATCCTACTACGTGTTTGCCCTGTTTACATTGTTGGGGTTTTTAAGTTTTTCAGCCCCGAAAGCTTAGGGGTGGGGTTTTTGAAGTGACTGAGAAGCGGGGCCCTTTCCCCCCTGACTCGGGAAACAAAAATGTTTTAATCGCCGAGAGGGCCCGGGGGGGGTGGGCCCCGGGGCCTTCCCGTAGGTACCGGGGACCATCCTAAAATCTTTGTCCAAAATTTGAATTTTTTGGGCTTTTTTGGGGCCCTTTTGGGGAGCTGGATTCCCAGATGGTCCCTCGGATCAGAGGGTCTTCCAAATTGTTTATTTTGGGTGTGTTGATTTCCCTGAAAGGATATTAAATTAACGGGCGAATTTTTTTTTTCCATAAAAGGACTCCAAAAACAAGGGGCAGGGAAAAGAAAAAAGGGGGGAGTTTACGAGCATTGGGGGGAAACGCCTCGAAGACCTTTAGGGAAACTTGGGGAAAGTTTTTTACAACCTTTTGACGTAGGTCCTTTTGGGTTCCGGGGTGGATTCTTGGGGTTTAGAGTGCTTTTGGTAGTCTGGGGGTTTTGGACATCCCCTTGTTTTCAGCATGAGGCTGATTGCAGTTGGCGCCGTCCCGGGGGTCTTCTGTTTTGCACCATTTGAGAGGGTTGGGACCGCATTTACCAGCGGGGGCCTTCCCTGACAGAAGTTTTTAGTGTCCAGAATCCCTGGATTTGTGGCACTTGGAACCTCAGGTTTTTTTTTAAGAGGTTCCCCCTTGTATTAGCAGCCGTTTTATTGAAAAATGGTTTCTTCTGTTTTCGGGAATCTTTTTACCACCGGGGGGGGGGCCTTTTGGGCCCACTCATGCGGTTACCCTCCGGGTGCCAAACTCGTTGCTCTTCAGATTTCCTTTGTGCATGAGAGGGGCTCCTCCTTTTAGAGGTTTTCCTCTCATGGCAGAAAAAATGGTTTTTATGGAATTTTTTCAAGAAAACTGTCCTTTTTTTAAGTCATCGGGGGTAACAGGACAAACACAATTTTTCAAAATTAAGGTTTTTGAAATTTTTTTACCCCGGCAAATGCCTTTGAGATGGCAGACCATTTGTCAGGGATGGATCATCTGGGGGGGGATTGTACCTTTTGGGGGCCCCAGGTGCTGTGGGGCTGGGGGAAACCCCAAAAGCTTTCCTGCAGCAGAATTTGAGTTTGCTTGCTTGTCAATCTGGGCCGGGGGGCTCCAGTTTTGGGGCAAGGTCTTGGGGCAACCGCTTGGGGAAAATCAGTTTATCCTGAGGGGTTGGATGGGGTTTTTTCCCCCCGGGGCTTTTGCTTTTTGGGTTGAAAACCGATCTGCCCCGTATCCATGATATTTTTTTTCTCGGCTGAGAAGAAGTTTTTTTGCTTTTGGGGACGGGGGGCTTACAGGGCGGGGGTTGAGAAGAGGCCATCCTTTGGGGGTCCTCTGGGGCCCACTTCTCCTTGGCCTTGCCAGCTCTGCACGAAGTGCAGCTATACCACAGTGCCTTTTTTGGAAAAAAAAACATGTTTTCAGGGGTATCCATTTTAAAAACAGGGGGGGGCAGGGGCCTAAATAAACACTTTTCTTTTGTGGCTCAGGGCCCAAACCGACTCAAACGATCACAGCCCTTTTGTAGGGGGACCACGGTTAAGGGTCCCCGGGGGTCCCCGCCTGCCTTGTTTGCAACCTTAAAAGGCTAGAATGGGGTTTCACTGCTTGAAATAAATGCCAAACCAGGTTGATTAGTAAATTATAATCGAATTTTATAAAAGCCGGGGGTTCTGAAAAAAACAACGTCTTCTCAATCCCTACTTTTACACCCCTCGTTGGGGCGCTCATACACAGAATGTTTAATGTCAGGGGATGCAGGTTTAGGGGAAAAGGTCTCCACAGACTACAGGTTCTACAGTCTAGAAGTGAAGAAACGAGCTAACCAAAAGCAAATAACACATTTTTGGGAGGTAACCACAACATACCGGTATCACAGTATCACTAACAGCACGATTTCATGAATTGGCGGGAAAGTACGGTCAATTTTCTCTCACAGGTTCAGCCGCCATTATGTTGGGATATGATCTGTCTTCTTTATTTGAATTGTAATCGTTTCGTGTGCGTGTCTTTCGTGTTTTGAACTTAAAAATATCAAAGGCGCTGCCAAAGATAGACCATGCTGCCTGTTAGTTATGCTGTGCCGCAAGTAAATATGTTACATGGTTACCTCGCAAAAATTTGTTTAAAGTATGGTGAAATCACTTTAAAGATAAAAATTTGGTATCTTCTGAAAAAAAAGATGTTTTAAACAATTAGATCGAAAGGCTGTGTCTTTGAACTCGCTTTTTTTACCGGCTTAGTTAGTGTTGGTGTACGGAGTAATTTGTTACCTAAAATATTATTATACTGAAATTAAAAGTAATAAATTTAAAAATAATTTTAAGTTTTATAATAAAAATAGTACTTACCATGCCATAGCGAAAGTAATACTTAGAAAACATTTAATTATTTTTATAAAAGCCGGCTTTTATCAGACAAGACATTTTTTTCTAAAATTTTCCTTTTTCTTTAGCATGATTTTTACGCACCTAGGTCAGTACTGGTCTACTTAGCCCCTTGTTTTTATAAGAGTCAACCTGTTTCTACTAAATTTTGGTTCAGTATTTTCAGTCCTTTAAATTTTGCCGTATACTCGTATGTTTTACAGTAGGTATTAAAAACATAATATTAGGGCAATTAAATTTATATTTTTGTCCTTTATGATTTTTAAAATGTTGTCTTTTTTTACATTCAATGGGAATCGGACCGATATTTTCTTAAAAAAGTATTTCCTAATGTTAGCTTTTTCTGTAAAATAAGTTGGCACTTTCTGTGCTTGAAGCAAATTATACTTTTCAGTCTTAATGTTTATCAACGCTACATTTTGTAACATTTTTAGCTGATGACAATAAACCGTTTCCCTCATGAGCAATTACAATTCTTTATCCAAAGAAAAGCAGTAAAGTACTGTTTTTTAAGTTCTGTTCGTCCATTCCTGGCCTTTAAAACTAATTGTATAAAGTATATGCTTTTTTAAAACTCTAGTTCTATTGTATCCCTAATTTGTAAATAAATAAATAAATACTACCATAGACTCATTTTATTAAAAAATGTATGCCACTGATAAAGACCAATTTCCCTCTTTTACAACACTTGCTGTCTCTTTTTCACAATGCATTCAAACCTACAACACACAACATACTATAAAATTATATTAAAAAAATCTAAAAGGAAGACATTTGCGTTTGAGTTTTTAAACTCCTTTGTGATCAATTTAAAAATTCGCTATATAAACAAATATCAGGGGATTGGAAATTCCGCCCTATATTCTGCCGTCATCAAAATTTTTGTTGGCACACGAAAACAGAAATAAAGCCATAAACAACCATACCACGTCATATTTTCCCACAGAGAATAGTCAAGAATGGATGCAAGGGTGCGAATTATGATGCCTTGTGACAATATAAACTGAGCCTGAAGACATAGATTTCTTTAAATAAAATCATATTTTGTAAACCGATGAATCTGGATATTTTATATTAAAACTTAAACGTGTTTAGACTTGTAACTGGAAAATTACTGCTAGTAGGGTTGGGCAAGCCTAAATATGTACTTTGTGAAAGAGACAGCAAACGTTATAAAAGTGAAAATTTTCTATTTATCAGTGAAGAACATAAACTATTAAAAAAAAGGTCATATAGAAGCAAGGGTAGTAGTATTTTCTTCAGTTGAAGGGAAAATCCTTGTGGACACCTTGTACCATAATTGGCCCCTTCGCCAGGTAGTGCCGGCCTCTTACGGGTTAAAACTCCCCAGTTTTTCTTTGCTTTCTTGACACTGCAAAGAAACAATAATTTAAAAAAGTGTGAAGAATAGATTTGACGGGCTACCTTTTCTGGTTCTTCTAAGGCCTATCTTCTTTTTCGACATCTTACACTTGGGAGGCTCTTAGCAATTACTTTCAATTTTCCAGGTGTTTATATTGGCCATTATGTTTTTCGAGGTAATTCGGCCTAGATTATTCACTGCTTCTCTTTTGTTATCTTCCTATTGGGTACATTCGAAGTATACACACTTATTTTCAGCCACTTAAAACCTGCGCCTGTAGTACTGAAAGCACCTATGTCCAAAGATCATCTATGTGATGTCGTTCACTTCTCAATGCTTTTTTTCTGCCCATTTCTTAAGTTTGGGATGCATCTTTTTGTCCATTGTCTCTTCCCTCTTACCATTCTTGCGGATACTTTTCTAGGGTCACCCTTTTATGGTTTTTTTATCAACCTCTTCTTGTATGATATTTCTTTCTTCTAGCATATGCATTGGTGGCATTTTAGCGATGACTAGCAACGTCGCTGTTAAGGTGGTTCTGTAGGCACATCCTTATTGCTGCTTTCTTCTGTATTAGGTCATCCCTGTAACGTTCTTTTTTATAACTCTTTGCCGTATTACTGGTTGACCATCAGCTTTTTCTCGTTTTTTTGTACTATTACATTTATCATCCATTATTTATCCATTATGTCTCTCCGGTAGCGTAGTGGTCAGAGTCTCGGCTCGCCGTGCCAGCGATCCGGGTTCGATTCCCCGCCGGGAAGACGTATTAGGTAGTAGTTATTTAAAATAACGTCCGTGGTGGCACTACCGCGTTGTCTAAAGGGTGCTGTGAAATTCAATATTTGCATGTTTCAGTGCTTGGACAGCGTTGACGGAAATGGGGAAAAAGATGGGTTGAACATCGGAAAACCCGGCACTCACGGTACTCTGGTACTTAGGAGCATATATGTATATGTATGTGTCCAGCATATATTATATATGTATATGAAAAATCCTTCGTAAGCTGTCACAAAGATAAAAAAAAATAGTAATGACGCATGTTTCGTTCTTTCCTATGCAAAATTATTTATTTTTAAGCTAGGGAGCTATAAATATGTTACATCAAAAGTTAAATAAAGTATAGTCACATTAAAAAAGCAGTGTTTTGTCTTAGACAAGCTTACCCTCCAAATTTAATTTTAGTATCGCTAAAAACAAAAAAGTTATAGTGGCGAGCTACTTCTTAGGGACACCCGGTATATGATGTATAAAATTGTTTTTTATTTTTGAGCTTGCGTAATTCTTTTCATTGTAAAAGCAAGTGTTATAAAGTAAGTAGCATCTTTGGATTAAATTTCAAATTAAATATATTTAAAATAGAGAGGTGCTTGTTTTAAATCTGCACTATTTAAATTTAAAAACTATTGTGTTTATTTTCTAAAATATATAAAAGTATAAATGTAATAAAATTTTACCTTTAAGAACTACTTAGATGTATGTATTTACTTAAATGAATTTTTTATTACGAAAGAAACGAGATGAGACGAGAGAGAGTGGTCTTTCCAGTAAGAAAAGGGCACTCTTGCTGAGACGAGAAAGTCATTTTCTCTTCAGTTAACGAGACGAGAGGATGGTCCTCTCGTCCCGCGGCAACCCTAGTCATCCGCGTACACGTTCGGTTTTTTGAGTTGTTCCTTCCTTTAAGTAATTTCTCGGTGCCCACTTTAAATTTCTTATAAACTTGTTTCGATTTGCACCAACCATTTTGTATAAAGCTTACAATAACCAATATACCCTTTTGAATAAATGGAATAATAAAAACAAATAAACCCTTCTTTGCATTTTTATTTATATACAGTACAGTAGTAATAATACATATCAATATGTAAACAGATGTTTTTGAATATTTTCTGAAAAACTAGAAAAGGTTTATAATATATTTTTAATGTCACATCTTGAACTGTAATTTTTTATATTTCACAAAAACAATTCGCCTATCTTAAGGGCGCAGAACAATTTTTATACCTTCAAAATAAACCCACTTCTTGAAAAAAAAAAAGGAAATATTTAATGACAACAGGCAGAAAAATAAAGAGCTTTAATAGCCTAAATATTAAATTAAACCATCAAATTGTTGCTAGTAGTAGTAACACTGTTTTATTTTTGCGATCCCTTGCGTTCCGGCACTCTTGGGAGGTAAGGGAACGCCGTTCCTTTTCGTTCCCACTGAAATTAACCACTAGCTTTATCTGCAATTTCCTGGAGCTTGATAGCTCTTCCCTCTTAAACCATATTGTTCCTCGGCTAGGTCGCATGTCCAATCGATCTCCCTTCTTAGTCTTATAAGCAGCAATTTTTTCACCTAAATATGGTTAATAATAAAAATTTAAATAACTAAAATATTAATATAATAAATATACTAATATATTAATATAATAGATATTAAAATAAGAAGTTTGACACAAAATTGGTTTGTTTTGCTCTAAGTAAAATCTTTTTAATTTCACAGCCTAAAACATGATTCACAATGGTATCCACCTAGAACTTTGGGAAAAATCGGAAAAACGGTGTATAACTTGGAGCTGTCATTGGTTTATTTTAAATTTGTATTACTATTAAAGATGAAAACTTAGTTGATTTAATCTGTAGTACTAAATCGAATACATACTTTTTACCTCAAAAGAAACCAAATCTTGCTCCGGTCGTGATATTCATTCTTTAAATTCTGCCCCGGAAATCTCGTTTACTAAGCTTGCAATAGGTGTTAGTATATATTGGCAGAAAATTCCAGATAAAATGAAAAAGTAATTTTCTTCGGAGAGAATTCATGGCAAACTCCGTTCAATCATTTTCGCATTAGCATCAAGTTAGCGCTTGCCGTCATGTGACCGCCCCCTTGCGCGTTCCCCCCTTTTTCGGCTTGCGCCCCTCGCGGCCCGGCCGCTGATCTCTATGGTCATAGACATCTGCGTTTTTTTTTCTGCGAGAGAAATGATATATTCAATTAAATATGAATAATATTAAAAATTTAAACCAACAAAATAACTTATACAATAAATACCCAATTAAAAGACTTGATTTTTTTAAAAATATTACCGATTATTGTTTTTTTTTTAATTTTTGCAATTTAAATAACATGTCTGAAATTAAATTATTTTATGTAATTTTATAATGATAATAAGAGCACAGCAGGATGTATTTTAATATAGTAAGTGACACAGAAAATGCAACACCCAGAATTATTTATTAAATTTTAATTAAAACTTGTAAACATATTTGCCATTATGTATACGCTGATAAAATTTTGAAGGCATTCCGAGCCGTACTTTTTTTGTAAAGACTTTTTATGTTATATCAGGGTCCGAACAATATAAACATGTTTACTTAATATTAAATGATTTTTCTGTGTTGGATTTGTTTGGTTTCATTTGTTTTATTGCATTCCCATGCCTAGAGTTCGCAAACGCGCTAATTTCACTTAACTTTCTGAGTTTAAGAGGGGTCGGATAATCGGGTTACGTTACTGGACGCCAAAGACAGACTACAGAGCGACCGGATCATTATTTGAAGCAACTAGCACCTAGAGATTGATTTTCTACACCAAGGGCAGTTGCGAATAAGTAGTTTGATACTGTAAAAAGGGCAAAAACAATAAAGACAGTTTATTGCCAAATAAGGTCTTTTGGAACTCAGTCGTGTTCAGCGATGAGTCCAGTTTCTGTTTGGGCACACATAATGGACGTGCTAGAGTAAAAAGGAGTCTGTGGTAAAAGATGAAACGTCCAATTTTCCATCGAACGGCATATTCTTTGGGGGTCATGGCATAGGTTGCCATTGCTTACGGCAGCAGATCACGATTAGTGGTCATTCGAGGTAGCATAACTTAAAACCACACCTACCATTGCAACAGCAACTTTTTTAGCAGGACAATGCTTCAGTGGCCTCCTCGATCTCAAGGCCTTTTCCCCATCGAACATATGTATGGGATTTGTTGGAAAGAAGGTTTGCAAAATTCACTGCATCCTCCACAAACATTGGAGGCTCTACAAAACCAAGTTAAGATGGCCTGGGATACAATACACCAAGAACACATCAATCATCTAATTCAATCAATACGGCGACGACTTAACGAGTGTGTAGCGAACAGAAGAGCTTCGACACATTATTATCATTAATCAGCTATTTTGCGAAATTTCGAGTTAAAATTTTAATCAATTTCTATTTATCAGTAGACCTAAAAATTTTAAAAGTTTGCTCAAAATTACAGCACTCCTAGTAGGTGTTGCATTTTCTATGTGGCTTAGCATATATTTTTAATATTCACTGGCATATTTTTTCCATATTATTATATTTAATTTTTCTTATCGGTAAGAAAGAAATATGTTTTTGTCATCTACCTGAATATAGCTAAGGTTTGTGATAAAGTGTGAGGTAAATACTAAATTTATATGCCAGCATTATTTGCAACTATTAACCCTTTGTGATATCACAGACAGATACTTTAGAATTAAACAAAAAGTTGCCTACTCCAAGCTTAAAGGAATAAAGGCAAGTCCCTGACTTGTTTTCTCTCTATTGTGTACTAGTGATATTCATTACTTTACATCGTCATAAACAGGTCGGTTTGTTATTCATTAATAGTATACACTGTTTTACACTTTTATTACGTAAGCGCTCTTATGGAGGGTATATTTTGGGACTACGTGGGTAGAAAAAGTCTAAAATAGTGTAAAATATTTCTAAATAACAAACAGACCTAATACAACGTAGTAGTTAATTCTACAACCTTAATAACAGGCAAAGATTATAAAGAAGCAGTAGAAAAAATTTAACCATTTGTTGACAGAAATTGTACCAAGTAATGTTGAAGTACGGTTAATGTGGATGTGCCACCAGAATAAAAAATACTGAGATCTAGTGATTCCGCCAAAACAAGATATTTTTTCGTCTCGTCTTGTCTGGACAAGATGATGAGAATGATTTTTCTCTTTTTAGAAGTATCGAAATCAAATGAAACGAGTACCAACGTACTGCCAGTGTCTTAAGTGAAGTAAGAGACCGTTTATTACTACGGTACTTATTTAAAGATTCGGGAGGAAGGGAAAACCTCTGCGGGCACTAGTCTCCACAGTCTAGATACTTTTGAGAACAAGGGACCAAAAATGTAGACAAGCCTAAGCTTTTCCAGATGGACTATAAAGAGATGCATATGAGTAGAACTTGGTGTTGCTCTATTGAGACCTGCTAAGAAAGAAATTATTTATTTTTTGAAACAAAAGCTGTGAAAATACATAGTTCGTCTCTGGGCAAAAGGATAAAGATTTCTTGTAAGAGTCGGGTTATTGATAAGGCATATTGCTCTTTGTTAGATGGAAACAAAATTGATATGTTGTGAGAGACGCCTTTTTACAAACATAAGGAGGGTATTTTAAGCAAGGTTGAATTTGGAATAATTACACAGTATACAAGAAGGAGATTTCTAACTCGCAAAAGGAATCCGAACTTTGAGCTGCTGTGGCTTTGAATATGATGTTTGTCCCATTTAAAGTCATTCTCAAAAGTAAAGTGGTACAAGGATAAATAATTCTTTGTTTTGCAAAACTTGGCCGCTCATAAATAAGGGATTATGGGTACTGGCATTTAACTGAGCAAGATTTTTAGTGCCCCAATCAAAAATTAATTAAAGGTTCCGTGAGAGTAGAATCTGCATCCTGCCCCAGTTTTTCTTGTCAGTCTTAGAGTTGCTTAAAAGAAAATATTAAAGTGAAGAGAACTGTCGTTAGCAAACCATAAATGTTGTTCATTGTGGAAGAAAGTAGATCGCTGATTTAAAGAAAGTAAAGTTGGTGTCAGTTTTGGTTAGCCCTTATCATTAATTTAGTGAAAGCCAGAAAAGTGACCAGGCACATTAAAAGAAATGCGTTGATTAGAAAGGAAACTAAAGAGCAAAAAACAAAGTTTAGGTAAAAATCGTAAAAAGAAAGTTTGTTTAGGATCGCCTAATGCCAGACCCCGTTAAAAAGCCTTAGGAATTTCAAATGCAGCAATGAGAAACTACTCAAGGAACTTGTTTCCGCTATGTGATGCAAATAAAAGAAGGTCTCTTGTGGATCTTTTGTGACAGAATCCGTACTATCTGTGATGCATAATTTGGTGATTTTCGAAATTCTGTAAAAGTTAAAATTTAATAATTTTTTTCATTAACATGAAAACAAACAACTAAGAAAAAAGGCATGTTTTAAATTAGACGCAAAATTTTAATTCCTTTTTTGGGGCCTTATACCTTGCTTTTCTAAAAATTTTAGCCGAATGCGTAAGAGGTAAGTTAAGGTAAATACAAGTCCAAAGTACATTTTTTAAGACAATTGCTGGTATATCACTTAGCTTAAAGGACTTTGTAATGTTCTAGAAAAAAAGGATAAGCTTTATCATACTGATATATAGAAAAGTAACGCTTTATACTGTGTTTCTAATTCCGCTTCCATCGGTCCCATTTGAAAAATGATAAACAAGCGGTATTATTTTAACAAATATTAAATAAAATTGATAGGTTTTACAAAAAAAAACTAACATAGATGTACCAATTCCAAAAAATAAATTACCACTAAATATGTTACCTTTTATTAAAATAATATAATGTACCTTTAATATATTCCTTTTGCATTAGGATTAGTACTTGACTGATTATTTCTTGACTTATTTTTAATTTTAAATAAACATTTTAAACATAAAAAAAAAATGTTTGGCTCAGGTCTAAAAAGCGACTAGAACAAGGAGTTAAAAATGAGCTCCTGGTAGCAGAATAAGATTTCCCACGACGCAATAAAATTTTATCGGACAAGTTGAAGTTGTTGGCTACCTACTATTTCTTTTATTAGGGAGATTTCACATTAAGTTTGCACAAATTGTGTTTAACTGTATTTATATATAAATTTGTAACCTTCTCAGCCTCACAGGAACATAAATACTTAGGAATTTTTTTCTTTATTATACAAGTTTTTAACTTTTTAATTTGTGTTCTGTATTGGGGCCCTAATTTTTACTAAAACTCTGGCAATCCGGGGCAGCCACTCGGCATGCATAAACGGTAATAAATTTTTGGCTTGATTTCAAAACATTGGCTCAAATCGTTAGGCGACGGGATTTGTCAAACAAAAAACGTCAACGATTTCGATTGGTCCGCTGCAAGGAAGCCTATAAATTAAAAGTTCACAATGTGTTTCATTTATGTAATTTGATTTTTACCCTTAGCACCGAACGGGAATGTTTCAAGCTACCCATTACGTATTTTATAAGTTGGCAAATGCAATTGCTTGAAATAGACCGGGTGCTGCTGGTGATAGTTAACTAGATTTAGATAACGGGCAAATAATTATCCTATTTACATAATCTTTAGACAATATTGGAGTGATTTTTCAAAAATCTTGTTAAATTAGACTCCGTAAAGGTTAAAGTAATTTCTGCTGTGGAGAAATATTTTTTGAACTTGTCAATCCGTCAATCCTGCGAAACCAAGGTAACCCTTTAATACAAAGAATACATAGCGCACAGTAGCTACCAGAAAACTTGTATTTCTTATTTAGATTGGAAAGTATTTCTCTATTTCTAAACTTTACACGATGTAAATATCCCAAATTAAATTATAAGTTAAATACTGTGCAGTGGCTACTTCCACAACGTGAAGAATTTTTGATGTTATTAAAACAAAACCAGATTACCCAAATAATATCATTAACCTCAATTATATAAAAAATCTTTGTCATCTGCTTTATCTACGAGAAGATTTTCTTCCCTGAAGATTTAATTGGTATACATTTATGCATCTCTTTGCAGTCCATCTACATTTAACTTTGCTCGTTTCTTTATCCCTAAAATAAATTCAGTGTGGAGATACCTTTTTAAAGAGGTCTTTTTTACCCTTTCACACCTCCGTATCTTTAAGTAACGTATAAATAAACTGCCTTCTAATGTCCTATAACAAACTGCAGTCTTCTTTTAGAAAAACGTAATAATATTTTTTAACCTCGTTAAATAATTTCACAGCTAAATTCGGAGTGTGGAAATGATATTCAAAGAGGTAAACCCTTGAATTAAACTGTACACAAATATTTCTAAGAAGGATTATCCGCTTTAGTTAACTTTCGAGTCATTCATGTTATCCTAATCCCTTTTCTGTGAATTTTGGCAAGAAAACTTTATTTATGTTCATAGTTTGTTTGTTTCTTGGTTAAATACGATAATTCTCAAAATATCGTTATTTTACTGAATAAGTATTAAACAGTGTTCGTTGAAAACTCGCCAGGACGAAACTTCCAGACCAGTAGCCAAACGCGAAAAAGAACATCAAACACAGAATTTCACAAACGAAAAATCTGTCAATATGCCCTTGATGACAAATACAGATAATTGTGTGGCCTCAATATTAGTTAATTTAAATAATACTTGATTACGTTTGCTTGACGCTTATGTAGTTTTAGGAAAACTTAAAATAAAATAACTCACACCTTTCTTATTTTTGGAAATAATAAAGGTACCTGCCATAACAGATTAATATGTCATTTAGCACATTACGTTATAAATTTCGATAAAAAGCTCTCAGGCTCTCAGAATATATTAAATTTTTTATACCAAAATTAAAATAAGTTTAAATTTTATTTTAAAAACGGTAGTAGCCTTGCCATCGCAACGTAGATAGTCGTTTTGATCGTTAAACAGTTTTTGAGGTGCTATTTAGCTAAATTAACAACAAATTGCATAAATGCCAATTATTCTGTATCATATATCTCTTCTATGTGTGGCTAAAAAATCTTTTAAATAAATAACTTATTTTGTAAACATGGCTTAACATGGTAAAGGAAGGCTATATGTATATAGGCACCCATTGACGTAGCCAAGATATAGGTTTGGGGAGGCTGCCCATAAAAAAAACTATATCATTACAAAAAAACCTAAGATAAAATAAATAGTGAACGACACATCTATAAACGAAAGTGGGAGACCTGGAGCACCTAAGCTTCTGAACTGAATAAAAAAAAAGTAAGGGCTTATTTAAAAAAAAAAATTATAAACATAAACAAAATTGACGCTTTTGGACGGAAGGAATGCAGCCCGGCAGCCTCACCCCCTGAATACGCCTATATAGGAGCCTTTGGTAGCAAGTAGCAAACAGAATATTAAAGTTTTATAGTGGTTTGGTTATCCACAGAGGATAAATAATACGATATAGCTTGTGTTTCGGTAGAAGCCACCGGAGTCATGAAACAAATGCTACTTTCTTGAAGTTTTTACCCTAGCAAATATTGAAGTTAATTTTTCTTTTAAACACAACTTAAATACATTAAATTATCCGTTTTAACGTTTAAAAATGTATTTTGTATTAGGTTTGTGTAAATAAACTGCAAACATTACGTTTGTCTGTCTCTTTGGTTTAACGGTTCTCAGCTACCTGGAATATTTGGCAAGAGAACAGATTCGTTCAACTTTATAGCAGTGATACGAGTACCTTAATCACCATTCTTAAATATAAAGTATCATTCTACAAGTATCTATAAGACTATAAGACAGGCATAATTATTTTTAATATGATTGCTCGTTAAAAAAAATAACAGTGTATTACACGCCAAAATTCATTGTATTATCGAAACACTTATTTAATTTTAATTTATTTACTCACGTTAATAAAAAAAAAAATAAATAAATAAATAAATAAATAAATAAATAAAAAGGTTTTACCGCTAAAAATATTTCTCTACTAACTTACATCTAAGGTTAGCTACACAGTACCTTTCGAATATTTTCTATAGTGCCTACTGATGAACGTAGTATAAAATTATTGCCCCTGTTTGAAAAGAAGTAAAATTTCCTTAATTTTATTAGGAGAACGTAAAAAAAGTAAAAATTTACCAAGTTAAGTTATTTTGAAGTCACTTGAGAAATAATTACGAAGCTCAAGAGCTAACTAATTCTCAAATAACTACAACGCAAGTGTATCCCAAAATAACCCTTTAAGTGTTACGGAGGATTTTTCTCATGGAAAATGTGTTTCGAACAATTGTTTTCAAACTTTGTACAGTGGTAGTTCTCAACACGCTGATCAAAAGTCTCTACGAGCACAAAATCCGAACACCCTCCAACCCTCCTTAAATCACCTTCAAATGTCACTGGGGATGATTTCGACTGATAGTTTGGTTAATTGCTCTGCGGAATTTTTTGATAGTGTTGTCGAATTGTAGCCACTTAAATAGTTACAGAACTACAGCCTGACATTCCCTGTACGTGGATTCCTTATGGGGTATGTAACCCTCCAAACCTCCTCTCCGATTCCAGACTCCAATCTTACCCAAAACTTCCGCTTCCTTGTTGACCGGGAGCGAAGTCATTATATCATGAATTCCACTTGTGACCTATGTGCGGATGAGTTCATATGCAAATATGGGGGGGGGTTGGACTTTGTTTGCAGGGTGGTAAAGGATAGTGAATAGTATTTTGTTACCTTACCATTAAAAAAAAATGCTCTATACTGTTCAAAGTCAAATGACATTGGGGGAGGAAGGGGTAAAAGTGGGTATCCAATTATTGGGGTTGGATAGCAACACGTGGCCATACAGCTGGCCGTGAAATAGAATTCATGATAAAATGGCTTTTCCCCCGGTCAACAGAGAAGCAGACTTCAGTTTTTGGTGAGATTGGAGTCTGGAGTCAGGCGAGAATTTATTGGGGGGGGTTATATACCCCGAAAGAAATCCAGGCACAGGGGATAGGCTCTAGCTCCCTAAATATGTAAGTGGCTACTTTTCGACAACAGTATCAAAAAAATTCGCAAAGCAATTGACTAAACTATCAGTCAAAATCATCCCACTGCCCTTTGAGGGTGTTTTTGAAGAGGTTGGGGAATTTTTGGATTTTGTGCCCGTGAAGACTATTGATCAGCGTGTTGAAAACTATCACTATGCAAAGTTTAAAAACAACTGACCGAAACCCATTTTTCATAAGAAAAATCCCAGTGACCTTTGAGGCTGATTTTGGGGGGGTTAAAGGGGTTTTTAGGTTTTGTGCCCATGGAGACTTTAAATCAGTGTGTTGAGAACTATCAGTATGCAAAGTTAAAAAAAAATGACCAAAACCCATTTTCCATAAGAAAATTGCGGGATCCTTTCGGAGGGGGCTCTAACTCCCAGAACTCTCCTTCTGGCTACGGCCCTGATATGATGTGACATTCTAAAATACTGTTGAAACTTAATTTTTTCATCTACTACTTATTATCCTTAAAAAGTGTACTGAAATCACCCTCAGTAACATATTTTAGCCCATTTTGATAAACTGTCTTCTATTTCATCCCACACAATTGCTATGATCAACAACTCTTTATCGAAAAAATATTATAAGCACGCGGGCAAGAACGACGAAATATCGTTTCCAAGAGTTTGTGCTTTAACAATAAAAATTGACAAGTGTGAGCTAAAAAAGTATTTATACTTCGATTTTTTTTACGTTGCTCCTGGTCTAAAATAAACGAAGGCAGTAAAAGTGCTAAAAGTTTATGGTCGTTTTTTAAGTATTCTGCCGATACTTATTACGAACTGATTTATGGGATTTAGTTGGAGAAGTTTTTCCGATTTCTTTTGTTTTAATTGAGTTTCAAAGCGCTATACAGAAATACCTATTATTCACACAGCCTTTAATTAATATTCCAATGAGTTGGATTTTAGGATGGAGCAAAATAAAAAAATAGTATTTAGAATACTTTTTGTGTTATTGTGAGTGGGCAAGCAAGTAATAAAATTTTACGATTTAAACTCTTATCACTAATAGGAATAATATTAATTTTATTTTTCTGGTATTCTACCATCGGGCTTTGCATAAAAAGTAAAAAAACAAAAAAAAGTGTTTCTAATCTTTAGTTTTCATTTTCATAATAGCAATAACGCCTTTTTTAAAAGAGATATAGAGTTATCGTGTATCTTTTGTAAATTCAGCCTCTTATGGAATTTAAAACAAAAATCTGCGTGCGTGCCTAGATTCTGCCAGATTGTGCAAGTCATTGGCGTACGCTTTCAAATATTTTAAGGTGTAAAAACTAAAAATAAAAAAAAATTACTCCGTTCATTACGACCTATCAAAACCCTACATAATTTTTCTAGCCTTAACGTGGATTAGTTTTCGACAACTTACTTCTCTTTAGGGTTTAAACTGATTTTATTCTTTCGTCTTCATGGTGCTGTATGTGCATGTGCTTATGTTCACAACGATCTGGTTTGTGCTAGAGTCTCTAACTACGAATTAGGTGGACCTAATATCTTTTAGCTTGCACTTACCTCCGAATTTTTTATTAAATTTATCTGCAATATTTGCCGCTCCCCATCTGACACAATTTTCATATTAAGTTTTTTAATAGCCGAGTTCACACAGCGGGGCCTTAATCAAAGACTTATTTTTCCTAGTGCACAAGTGTTTACACCAGCTTAATTAGTGGATCAATTTAATTGAGGTTTAATTTTAATACCAAAATGACAGCTTAATAGATGATCAGAACCTAACCTTGTTTTTGTAAATACATAATATTAAATAAATTATGAAAAAAATTACAGAAAAATACCTCCAAAACTTTTAAAACAAAAATATTTTGTGGAATATGACTTGAATTCGACGTTTTTCCTTTCGGAACGCAAACTGTCAATGATCAAAGCTGTACTTTGTTCTACCAAAAATGAACGACATGTTTACACCGAAGAAAATTATATTTGAGACGGGTGACATTTGAGCACCATTTGTAATACTCATATGCTTACAGCCAAAAAATGTAGGCGTGACGTTATTTAGAACTCAAACTAAAAGTTTGGTTCACCCCGTGTTATCATGGAACCCACCAACTTTCTTAAGGTTCCCAATCACAATTCATTCTTGCTACTAACCCTAAACTTTACCAAACAACAGTAACTGCTTTCCATGGTCACTCAGATCACAGCTTGGTCACAGTGTCATATTTTGCATATTCTAAGGTTGCAGTATACGAGTAATTCACCTGATTGGTATGGTCTGAAAAATTTCTTGGCACCTACCCTTGGTATCTCATCTGCTTTTCTGCTCGCGATCTTTCCGAAATTACCAAACCAATGGGCCCCTTGCAAAAAATTTATTTCTTTGCCTATTAAAGAACCATCTCCCAAATATCTTTTTTTAGAAAAAAATAGTTTCAGCGTAATTACGATTTAAAATTCACGTCTGACCCTTTAAATTTATCGTCAGATCAAAACGCCGTGTGACGGTACAAGGGTTGCCGAGTTACAATATTAGTTTTTTTGCTTCGTTAATTTATTTCATTTAAAGCAAAACTAAAAAATCCATCTTATTTCTTTAATCCAATTTAAGATAAATCAGATTACTGTCAAATAAATATGCAACATAATAAATGTAAAGGGTACTTATATCGTCAAAATCCATCGCAATTACCATTAAAAAAATAATACATTTTACAAAAAATAGGTTACAGCTCTAAACACTGTTCAATACCGTTTGAGAAAAACACCTGGTAAGAAATAATTTTAATAAACCTTATATTACGTCAGGTGTAATAAGCAAGTTTTTAGAATTAGTTAAGCAAGTTACATCTGAACATCAGTGTAAATATTTCTTGCTTTTGTATGGAATAAAACTGTATTTTTTTATTAACATTATTTTATGCCATTAAATATGTAAACAGGAAACTGTAAATAAAAACGAAATGAGTATTTAAAAGAATCAGTAAATTTTAAAAGCAACCTTCTGCTTTTATTGTATGTTTACATTTCAGCAAAATCATTTTTACAAAACTAAACAAGGCTATTCTGAATGATAATACCTAATGCGTATTTTTGCAAACGTAGTATTTTTTGTTTAAACCTTTTTCTGTAAATTAAATTCAAGAAAAAAAGTTATCCTTTTCTTGGCTTATGCAGCTTAACATTAATTTTACTAACTTAATTTTAGGTTCCATCGACACTTCAAACCGGGTGAAAATACTTTTAGTTAACCGAGTACAATTTAAATGTACCTATTATCACCGTGGAAAATATTAAACATAAATAAATTTGTATATTTTTCAAATGAAGACGTTTTTTTTAACGTGATAATTAAATTAACCTTATTTTCTTAATTTTGCCCTTGTGTTATTACAAAACTGTGATACAATAATTAAAATTTATCAAAAATAGCTATGTTTTTATTTATTTTATTAAGTTTTTTGTCAAAATTACAAAACTCTCAAAAATATTGACCATTTAAATAGAATGCTGTAACATGGTACCATCAAGGAAGTTTAATGGGTACCATCTATTCTTTAAATATTAAAGCAGATGATATAAAATCTATTAATACACAATAAAACGCAGTAAAGTAAATAAAATATGATGATATTAAATCATTTTAAATATTTTATATTTTTGTTTTAAACCCGCCAATGTTGTGCAAGAAAAGAAGAACAACAGTAAAACTAAATTTAGTTTCAATTTGGATATATCGAAAACAAAACGTTGCTAGAAAAAACAGAATTTAGATTCTTAATCAACGCCCCAAAAAATTCCGCTATTGCAAGAAACAACTTAAAAATTGGCGAGGGGCAAGAAAAGTACAAAAAATATTTTCGTTATTTATTTTACACAATGACCGTCAAAGACCGTAATAAAGATCTATGAAAGTCTGGACCTGACCGTAGTAAATACTGCGCAAGATCCAAAAGGCCTTTTCCCTATACCCGTTTACCTTTTTCGCCCTGCACGCGTGGATAAAATTATTCAGCAGTACTGGCCTTCCAATAACCTTGAAACTTTCTTGTTTGACATACATACAGGGTATACAGATTGGAAGAGAATAAATAGTTTCCTCAAAAGAGGAGTCCGAGCTTTTTTGAAGCTGCTGTTATTAGGAATATATATTGCTTTCACAAGATTAAATAATTCTTTGTACTGCAGATGTTGGCCGCTAATAAGGGATGAGTATTGTTAGAATTTTTTCGTGGCTATGAACAAGATTGTGCTTTTAAGCAGTAAACAAGAAAATATTTCTGATGTCCCAATCCCAAATTAATTGAAGATCCTGTGAATAAAATATATGCATTAACCTGCGCTTGCTTAACCAATTAGGGTCAGCCAAACTACGAATAGGATTAATCGTAAAATAAAAAAAAAATGTTGATATGGAAAAGAAAACTAGACGAGTGGCCATCTACAATAACTGATATACGTCGATTAGAAGATAGCTGGAGAGGTTAGAACAAAGTTTGGGTGAAAAATGTCCTCATGATACAGTGAGTCTTACGTTTAATAAAGTGACTTAGCTATCATCATCATCATTCGCAGCTTTATTCAACCATTTCCAATTATGGTGTAGCCTCCCTTACATATCCATATACCTGTCTCTCAGCTGGGCCCATTGTTCTTTATTGATGGCTATACGGGCCCAATTTGTTCCTGCGAGTTTTCTAATGTCATGGTTCCATCTCAGGTGTGGTCTTCTTCTAGGTCTCTTAATGCCCCGTGCGTACCATGTTGTAATTTTGGTGGTCCATCTATTATCTGTTCTTCTTGCCAGGTGTTCTGCCCACTGCCATTTAAGATATTTAATTCTGTGGGTCACATCAATTACCTGGGTTCTTTGTCGTATCCACTCTATTCTTTTGCGGTCGTTATTCCCAGCATGTTGCGTTCCATTGATCGTTGTGCTACCTTGAGTTTCCTTGTAATATCTGTTTTAAGTGTCCAGGTCTCACATGCAATGGTCATAACTGGTAGTCTACACTGGTCAAATGCTTTCTTTTTAGTAGGAGTGGCATTCTGGATTTCAATATAACTGAATTTCTTTCGTATGCACTCCATGCTAACTTGATTCTTCGGTTGATTTCTGGTAGTAGGGATCCTATTTTATGTATCAGGTGGCCCAGGTAGTCGCTGTTCGTTGTACATTATTTTAGTTTTTGCTAGATTCATTTTGAGACCTACTTTGTTACTAGCCGCATTCAGTTTATTTATTTGTTGTTGTAGTTCTGCAGGGGTATTGGCAATTTGAACTATGTCGTCTGCGAATCTTTAAATGGCTAAGGTATTCTCCATCTATATGCAGACCTTTGGTGGTCTAGTTCAGTTTGCGGAAGATTTCCTCTGGTATTGCTATGAACAGCTTTGGAGATATTGCGTGTCCTTGTTGTACTCCTTTGCTAGTAGGAGTTTGTTCCATGTATATCACAACTTTGGCTTTAGCTTCTTCATATATATCCACAAGAGTTTATATATAAGGTTTGTCGATCCCCCGATTTGTAAAGGCTTCTATTATTGCTTTGGGATATATCGACTCGAAGGCTTTCTCGAAATCTATAAACGCTATAGCTAGTGGTAGTTCATATTTTTTGGTTCGGCTGATGATTTCCCTTAGCGTGTGTATATGGTCAATGGTACTAAAGCCACTTCTAAATCCCGCTTGTTTTTGTGGTTGTGCAGCATCTAATATGTTGTGCATTCTATTGTTTAACATCTTTGTGAATATCTTGTATATTACCAGAGGAATTGTGGTATTTGTCTTGTTTGTAGACAACTGATGTACATTTTTGCTAGTATTTTCCAAGTCTTTTTACCGGCCTATTTAGCTATAATACATCAAATATAACACAAAACTTTAATTTAATAAAGTTATTAGGATGTTCTTAATGGCCCTATTAAAACCATATAAAAAGTTTTATGCATTAATTTATTATACATTTTTTCCGATTTCCAGAGAGCAATTTGTTACCCTTATACAATTCTTTTTGATTCAGTGTTTTCTGAACCCACGTCAAATGAAAGTGGCCGTGACTAAGCAATACCTAATATAAGGGTTTCGGTGGTTAAAACAGCCCTTTTTTGTCGGACATCAATTATAGACGCGACATCCCGTAAAAGTGACAGGCAATTTTATCGCCTTTAAGGATAATGTTGGGTTTTTATTAAAAGCAAATAGCTTATTGGGAATAAAGACAAAATAAAGTTTACTTATATATAAAAAAAATTGCTTACAAAACTACAGTTTAAGCATATTACATATATTTAATACATATTTTCAGTAAAATATTTTTTTATTAGATACACTTAGTCTCAAATAAACAAAATAATCAGCTATTGTCTTTAACTATAGATCTTCTATTTTTATTTAAATTCTTTCCAAATTACTTAAAGTATGTTTATTTATCTTTATCAAGAGCAAGCTAATAGTGAGAAGGTATGGTATTTTTCTATCATGACAAAAAGGGTTTTTGAGATTTTAATCGATTTTTGTTTATTTCAGATTTGTGATCAACGCCCTCGTATGCAAAAAATCATCAAATCGGCAAGGGGCATAAAAAGTAAAAAATTACCATAATTTTAAATGATTGTTTGTATTTTAGGGTCATGCAATATTTAATAAGTTTATAATTTGCATAAAAGTACAATACAATAGTGTCATGTTATACAGGTAACCTAAGCAAGTTTTACGAAAAGTATAGAATTTTTTATCATAAGCATAATTTTTTTTTTTTTTTTTTTTTTTTTTTTTTTTTTTTTTTTTTTTTTTTTTTTTTTTTTTTTTTTTTTTTTTTTTTTTTTTTTTTTTTTTTTTTTTTTTTTTTTTTTTTTTTTTTTTTTTTTTTTTTTTTTTTTTTTTTTTTTTTTTTTTTTTTTTTTTTTTTTTTTTTTTTTTTTTTTTTTTTTTTTTTTTTTTTTTTTTTTTTTTTTTTTTTTTTTTTTTTTTTTTTTTAAAGATAGTGCCTTTGATAATTTCTTCAATGGGTCTCATACCAAAAACTTTAATACAAGCATTGGCAGAATTATCTTTACTTGGAAATCTGTACAGACTAATGAAAAAGTCATATATTGATGCTACAAACATAGTGAGGTCGGTCCTGGAATCGATTACGTAGATGTTCACCTTGGTTAAAACCCGTGTACATTGAAAAACGATGTTAAATCTGCAAAAAAAAAAAATAATAATAATAATAAAGTGAATAAAACTGGATACGATACATTTCATACATTTGAATATAGGATTTTAATTTTTAAATAACCTTTAATAAATTTTCATATTTTAAATACAGAATATTTTTCAAACTAGTGGGGTGCCACCACCCGGCACCACTATGGCACTATGCAGGAACCTAAGCAAGTTTTACGAAAAGTATAGAATTTTTTATCATAAGCATAATTTCACATTTAAGTGTTGTCTTTCAAAAAGTGAGTTTACAAAAAAGTTGCTTCTTTTACGTTAGCAAATAATATCTTGTATAAAACAAAAACATCAAGATCCTAATAACCGATCGGTTTTCTATGCAAGATAAGGATGGAACTGCCATTAAATCTTATTAACCTTGCGCGGACGTTCGCAATTTCTCGAAACGAAGCGGCAAAATCGTTTAGCGGCTGTTTTTGACAAAAGAATTAATAAAAAAAGTCCGATTTTGACCGCAGCAGGAGAAAAAAATTAACCATTTTAAGAGCACATTGAAAACAATTTTAGAATAACAGCTATCAATAAAAACTTTTCGTTTTACGTGCCACGTACCTGATTGTCAAAAAGTTTCCATCCACTATACATTAAATATTTCAAGAAATCACAATAAAAAACCGCCCTGGTGGGATGACGACTGTTTGAAAATGATAAATAAGCGAAAAAAAGCTTTTAAAGACTATAAATTAGCTCCCAATCAAGCTAATTTTATTCAGTGCAAAAAAATAATGGCCTTAACTAAAAGAAAATTTAAAGAAAAAGCTAAATTTCATTGGCAAGCATTTTGTAACTCCTTAAATAGAAATACTTTTATAACAAATATCTGGAAAAAAGTTAAAAATATTAAAAAAACAAATCAAACTTTGCGCAAGTTAATGAAAACATAGCTGAAAAAATTCACATTACTTTAACCCCTTCTTACGCCGATTTTAACCCCTTACTAGGTCTTTCTAATAACGACGAGAATGAAAATAAATTTTTAATGAATAAATTCACAATCCTAGAATTAGAAAGGGCTTTTAGTAAAAGAGATAACACATCACCTGGACTTGATGACATTTGCTACCCGATGCTACAAAACCTTGGCTTTCTGGCCAAACAGTTTCTCTTATCAATCTTTAATGAGATGTGGTCTTTACCATATATTCCATGTGAACTTAAAAATAGTATGATTGTCCTTTTTCTTAAACCACAGAAAGGTCCACTTTGTACTGAATCATATAGACCTATAACCTTAATGTCTTGCATAATTAAAACTAATGAAAGATTAATTAAATTTAGAATAGAGTATTGGTTGTCAAATAACAAACATGTTCCTCAAAGCCAGTACGGCTTTAAACCCGATTTTGGACCTATGGAGGCGATGGCCCATCTGGTCACAGATGTGCAGTTGGGACTATCAGAGAATGTTTGCGTGGGTGCTCTATTTGCTGACATTAAGAATGCTTATGAAAGTGTAAATCTTTATATTCTTGCTCAGAAAATGAAGCACATAGGTTTTCCTGTAATTGTTATTAAATCTATAATTAACATATACCTAAACAGAACTATTACTATGCGACTAAAAAATAATAAATACCTACCACCCAGGAAAACCTCTTTAGGAATTCCACAGGGCTCAGTTTTTTCATCTCTTTTGTTTAATATTTATACACTAGATCTTCACTCTATATGGGACATGCATGTATCCTGTATACAATATGCGGATGACATTGCTGTTTATAGCGTGGAACTAAACCAAACAAGATCTAAAATTAAACTTAATTATATCACATATTGTTTAAAAAGATAGATCCATAATAACGGTTTCACCTTATCACCTAGCAAAACAACCGTGGTTTTCTTTACCCGACGAAGAACTGAAGCACAGAATCAAATAAATTTAAACGGTTTAACTTTTCCTGTAGCCAAGTCTATTAAATACCTTGGATTAGTATTAGACTCCAAATTACTTTGGACTGTTCAAATTAGTTACCTGGTAAATAAAACGGAAAAATGCATAAACTTTTTAAGACAAATATGTACTTTTTCCTGGGGTGCTAGCCAGCAAACTGCCCCACTTTTTACAGAGCATACATCAGGTCTATTTTGGACTACGGTTGCATTTTTTATGGCTCTTCTAGCAATACAAATCTTAAAAAAATAGATAGAATACAGTATAAAGCACTTCGAATTTGTTTAGGACTAATGAAATCAACTCCCAATGTTGTAGTGTTGGTTGAATCCCTTGAAGCTCCTTTTTGTTGTAGAAGAGAATATCTTGCATCAAAATTTATTCTTAAGCTTTATACTAAGAATAATTTTTTGTTAAATAAATTCTATAACCTATATGTATCAAATCTCTTAAATTCATACTGGGCCAAAAAAAATCCCCCCCTATAGCAAATGGATAAGAAGATTGCTTACAATTTAATTTCATTGAAAAAGAAAACAAAGATAATAAATGTTTTTACGAAATTAACTACCAAACAATTTTTACTGTTCCAGAAATCTTTTTTCCCGAATAACTTATAGAAACAAATAGCGCCAAATTATTATTTAAAGAAATATTATCAAGATATCCTAAGAATGCTTTTATTATCTATACAGATGGTTCAAAAAACAAAAACAATCTTAGTGGTGCCTTTTATTGCCCGCTCATGAACTATCAACGGGCATTTACCCTAAATCCCGAGTTAAGTATTTTTTCTGCAGAAGCAGCAGCAATTTTTTATGCTACACAATGGGCAATAACCCAAAATAAAAGCAATGTGGTGATCTGTTCCGATTCACAATCAGTACTAAAATATATGGCAAACTTTCATGCAATTAAGCATTCCTATCCACACAAATTTATTGTTCAAACATTAGATATGGTACGACAAGCCACACTTAAAAATATTACAGTACAATTTATGTGGGTTAAATCTCATTCTGGTATTGCTGGAAACGAAATAGTCGACGGCGTAGCCAAAAATGCACATCTTAACAACAGCAATCAAGACATATCCCTTATCTTACAAGATTACTTGCCTAAGCTAAAGAAAATTAGCCAAAGAAAATAGAAACAGGAATGGAACAAATATGGAAAAGAGACTAATACCTTTTATTTTAAAATGCATGCTGATATACCATACAAACACTGGTATTATAATATGTCTGTATCAAGAAGCGCTGTATCAACCATAAGCCGTCTAAAAACAAACCATGGGCGTTTTCCCAGTCACCTTTATAGAATTGGAACTAAGGCAGATCCCCTTTGTATATGCGGTGAATATGGAGACCATATAATTTTTAATTGTCAAATATATCACCAAGAAACCCAATCTCTTTTAAATGTACTTATCTCCAAAAATTTTAAATTACCTATTTGGTTACCAGAAGTATTAAGCTCAAATGATCCCGAATTAATGCATGCTCTCCACTCCTACTTACAAAAAATAAGCTTAAAACTCTAATCTTTTTTATTTTTTTTTAATTTAATAAAAATTTAAAAAAACCTTGTTTTTTACCCTTTCTTTAATTTAATCCTTAAATGTCTTCCTTTTTTAGTGGTCTTCTTTGTTTGTTTCTTTTTTTTAAGTCGCCCTGACGGACCCCTGGGCGTGAAGCGTGTGTCCCCGTCTATTTATGTTGATTAGGGAATAATCCTTTATATATTAATTTCTATTTACATTTTATCTTGGGCAATTATTATTACGTGGCTAAAACACTTAGTTTGTAAGGCCAAAGCTAAGAAAAAAACTATATTTATATAAACAAGACTATTTACTAAGGCTAAAGGGGACGGTCCGAGAGGTGCATCGAGCTATGGGCCCAGAATACCGACCCATACGGTATTCTGGGCTATGGGCTCCGACTTCGCGTGCTTATAGTGTGAGTAGGTACCAACCAAACCCCAAAATTGTGCCAACTCGACTTTGTTTTCAAGAAATTGTTTATTTTTTTATATAAAATGCGTTTTGTTTACTTTTAAAAATAAATATTTTATTTTACGAGGGGACGGTCCGAGAGGTGCATCGAGTTATGGGCTCCGAGTTCGCGTGCTTTGTATTATGTTTGACAAAGTTGGTATTTTTGAAGTATACGATGCTTCAGTTTAGTCTGCTCAAGAAGTTGCACCGACAGTGCACCCATAGAGAGCAGCCTTCAGTGCGCTGTTGTCAGTGTTAAACCAGTGTTGGCAAATATCCATATCGGAAAAATAATTGTACTGACTAGTTCATATTGTAGTCAAATGATTTAACTGTAAATAAAACGGTCTGTGATCTTAAGATTAAAGTGTTGGAGAATAACGGGGGATTATTTTGATGATTAAAAGTGTAAAAATATCATTTTTCAAATAAACTTTAAAAACCGAACAAAAACATATTATTTTTGCACATACCTTATATTTACAAAAGTAAAGCCAACCCTGTCTGCAATATCTCTCCTTTTAAGTCAAATAAGTGCTTTCTGACAAGTATATTATCTGCAGTGCTATGTAGTATTTAAGTATATATACTATAATTTATAAAAATATAATATTTTTAATACGAATGCAACGTATAAAAATAGCTTATGTTTAGTATTTGCAGATATTTCCTGGTAAGAAACATTGAAATACAGTGGTTTGGGAAGGAATTATAGTTTACGATTTGAGCAGCCGCGCCAGATTTCTATATACGATCATGTAGACCTATACCTGAGTACCCAAACCCGCCTGCCGAATGTCTTTATATTGGACTACTTTTGTGGATTTATTGTCAGAAATCATGGAAACATTTTATTTGTCCTAAACTTTTATAACCGACTAAATTTTCATTTCCTTTTCTTATGATCTTGCCCGGTTTTTATATTCCCCGGTTATAGTTCTGTTTTTGACGGATATGTGAACTTTCGTGCTGCTACAATTTAAGATTTGACCTCTTTAAAATTTATTTTGTGGTTACATATTATTAATAATGTTGCTTTAAGTTTTTGTACTAATTATTTTTAAATCTTGGAGTCAGGCAATGTTGTGGTTTCAATAACGGTAAAATTTTGGATTTTCATTGTCTTTACTTGTTAATTAGTACATACAGTTCACAAGTTATCACTTGAAAACCGTTGAAGATACATATTTGAAACGTTGGGTATCAATAATTAACAAAAAAGGACCATGACCCAGCCAAAGGGCTAAGTTCTAGCACAGTCGTCGCCAACCCAACGATTAGCACGCAAAGGCATTTATGGTAGCTGACAACATTTTTGAAAAATACACAGGAGCGACCTTTGTAACAAAATGTAAGAAATGTGTACTCTGTAATGACTTAACGCAGCCCTAGTTGTCATGTTAATTGTATATTAAAATTAACCATAACCTTTATTGCGTGCTACATTTTGGTGAATTATAGTTATTTTTAATACTTTGGAATTTCCAAAATCCTATTTTGTAGGCCAAAAATTTGCTTTGTAGTTGTAATCTTAATCAGGCGCATGCTGGGGCAATTTTAGAGCCCGGCAAAGTGTTCATCACTTGCAGGGCCCATAAGGCATCGCCGAACAATATTGATGAATAGGAAATATTTTCAACAAATTTATTTAAGCGTACTAGATATTAAATACGTGCATGTCAACGTTACACGAAAAAGTATAAACAAATATACAGTGTGTTTCCTAACTACAATACAAAACTTTAGGGGGTGATTCCTTAGGTCGTTTTATGAAAAAAAATTCCTATGAACATATGTTTTTGGAATAATGGGAATTAAAGTTAAAAAAGTCGCTATTTTATAAATATCTTATATATCCTCAAACCGATTTGGTTGAAATTTGGTACAGGCGCTTATTTAGCCCTAACTAGATTGAAATTATTGGATCCAGTGGCGTCTCAGTGGACACCGCAGCCAATATTATTAAGAAATAAATGAATAAATGAAAAAAACAGTTTTTATTTACAGAAGTTAAAGGTTATAATGTATGTTTGTTATGTAATATCTCTGTTTCCGTTGCATAAAAAGAAGATATTGCGGGGAAAACGGTATATTGGGATTTTAAAAAATAATTTCCATTACAATCTACCACCAGAAAGAAAATACAAAAAAAATAAAAATCCATCAACTGGACAGTAGTTACTATTTTGAATAACAGTCGACACAAATACGGTTGAATCTAAAGCACCCTACCGTGTGGCCCAGATAATTGCACAAAAAAAAAACTTTATAAACACGGAAAAATAATAGGACAGGCGTTTTTAGAAGCTGCAGATTCGTAATTTGCTAACTTTAGAAATAAAGAGGAGATGGGGTCTGCTATAAAATCAACGTAACTTTTTGCTAATGCAGTGATCAGGCGAGTGGAAATAAGTAGCATTGTTTTGTTTAACAGTTAACAAGTGACTTGCCAGGATGGTTTTTAGTGATTTTACAATTAAAGAAGATTTCTGAAGTTTATTTCACTTGAAGTACAAACATACTGCTAGGCAGAAGTTGCTTTCGCATTTCAAAAATAGTATTTGTTTTGAGAAAATTCCAGCATCACAAACTGTAGGTTTGACAACCGAGGGCGCTCTAGCTATGGTGAGTTGTGATAAGAGGGCATTATGCTGTAAAGATAAAAGTATTTTACAATTTGTCTCTTACCACTTTATTCTTTATCAGTAGGCACTATGTGGAAATTTTCCAAAACTAAACCACGTTATAGAACTGGTAGTAGAGATTACAGTTCAAGCGTAACAAAGAAGATTATTCAAAACCTTGGCCGATGAAATTAACTGTCAATAGGGGAAGCTACTTCTACAGTCTACAGTCCGATGGTTAAGTGGAGGATGAATGCTGAAATGTTTTAAAAAATTTCTATATGTAGGCACAAAAAGTCCAAGAGGCTGCGCTGCCTCCGGTAGTGAAAGACGGCTCCCAGGAAGAAGAAGATATGTAGTTATTCTTTAAACAATGCAACAAACCGATTTCAGAACTGGAAAATAAATTTGGCTTGGAGATTTTGGTCTTCTTCTGGAAATTACAGAAAAATTAAATAAACTGTAATTGCAACTCCAGGGGAGAGACAAAGAATAAGCGAATATAATTTCTGAAATCAAAACATCTTTTTCTTTTTAAACTCAATTTGTTAGAAAATTAAATGCATATATAAAGAACATTTGGAAAGAAATTTTAAAAAAGTACTGAATAATCTGTATTTAAATATGTTCTATAGTTTTGTGGCGGATCCATGTTTTAGTTTGCTTTATTTGTTACTTTTTATTGGAAAATGGGTCTGCGTGGTCCGGAGTGAGCGGCTGACCCTCAGCAAGGAACTATGTAGATTGCCTGCAACAAAAAAAGATCAGAAAAAATAAATCTGGTGGCCGACTTGCCCGAAACGTAGATTATTATTTGTGATTTTTTCCGTGGAAAAGGCGATTAAGTTCATAGGGCATCTTCTTTACCAATGAGAAAAAAAGTAAAAGAACATAAAAATAAAAAAACTAAATCTGTATTTAGTTCTGCTACATGCTAATTCACAAAGAAACGTCAACACCTAAAATTTATTGTAATAAAATACAACAATATTTTGTAAACGTATTAAGTCTTAGTTTAGTAAAAAATTATTTATTTTTAAGCCCCATCTATGGCCTATTTTGTCGTTTTTTGGACTGTAAATTTTTGCTCACATTTGTAGTTTAAATATTCAAAGAGTTTCCTTTAAAATGCTGTATTTTAATGGACAACATTCATCGAATGCAAAGACTTAATCATATTCGTCAGCTTGGGGACTCTGAGAAGGGACCTATACATGAGGCAGGTGTCTCCATTACAGAACTTGGGCGAAAAGTAAATCGATCTTTACGTACCATTTTAAGCTATTATCAGGCATAAAACCAACAAGATTGAGGACATAGAGATAGGGGCACCGGACATTGTAGGGAACAAGAGCATTTGAACTTACTACGTTATTCTTTGTTTAAGGTTTTATTGCCACTTTGGAAAAAGAAATACAAACCAACAAAAAATTCTGGTTTAAATAACAATAATATTAATCAAAATATAATAAAAAAATACTTAAAAAATCAAATTAGATTTTTTAAGTATTTTCTTATATCTAAAGAAAAGTTTTATGAGCTTTTCGGTTTATTAAAGGAATGTCTTAATGGGACATAAAAGTACAAGATTTAAAAGGGATGTGTCTCTTAAGAGAGGCTTGCAGTTTGTCAATGGTAGAGCATATTTTAAAATATGTGTATCAGCACATTTTTCCGAATTAAATTTTAAATCTTCTTTTCACTTTTTAATAGCCCATTTACGCAAAATAAGGGGAAAATGGCTCATAGTTACTCTAAAAAATATAAAAGCGTTAGCCGATGTGCCCCTTCGCTTCACGCCTCATGAGTAAGCGAGCTTCCATTTATTTGTATGTCAATTTATCTCCCGGAAAAAAACATTTTTTTTGTCAACGCTTCCGTTCGCTACACTTCGCTTAAGTAAGCGAGCACACAGTTTTGGGCTTTTTTCTTACCTCCCTCATTAGGTATTGTCATTAACTCGTATCGGTACGCAACAGACCGCAATGACAGAGAAAGAATTCTGTAGGATTAGGAATAGAATTAGTTGATCTTTAATGATAATTCTCTCTTTTGTTTCAGTATGCATATTGGTCAAGCAAAGGTAAGAAGACGACGCGTGGTGAAAGACGCAATCCACAGTTTGATATGATATGAATTCATCATATCGTCGCGTCGCGTCGGTTTATCGGTTATGGTAGCAGAGCACCTCTAGTCTTCATTAGAGGCAACGTGACGACTCTTTGATACGTTTAAAAAGTAGTGGAATCACATCTTAAGATAATAGAAAACCCCATTTTCCAACAAGACAAGGCTAGATCACATGTGCCCAGAGTTACCGTGGACTTCAAGGATCAGCATCACATTACACCTGTGGGACATCCTGGGTCGCAGATTGTTGAACTTGCACTACACTCCTTAGACTCCGGCAGCACTCTGACATAAGTTGGAGGTAGGGTAGAATGAGATACCCCTGAAAGATATAGACCACCCACCACCGACTCCACGGAAAGCCCATCAACTACATCCAATATGGCGGCGGTATTCGATGAAGTGGTATACAATAAACTGTGGTTAAGTTGCTTTTAAACAATTGCTTGTTTGTTTTTGGGCATATTCTTCACAATAAAAATATTTTTTATGGTATTTAATTTGAGAATATTACATATTAAACTATTCTGACAATAATCATTGGGATCTTAAAAAAAGTAAAAAAAAACGATTATTTACTAAAAGAAACTGGCGGGGTATTCATTGTATTTCCAATTTTAAAGTCGAATTAGGCATTACATAATACAATGTCTTAATTTTAAACATGTTGACCATAAAAATATCAAATATTAATTTGTTCTGTATTTGTATAGGGTTTTGTTGGTATATTTTTAAACTAGTTTTCAAATGTATTTTTTAATTTATTTATGTAATGAACATTTACATCTTTAAAAATGTATAAAGAAAAATACTAAAAAAGTAACTAAATAATACAGCATCCTTGGTTAAAATTTTAAATGTATTTAGGGAAATTTTAAATAAATCTAAATGACTATAAAATTTTTAGATATTTTTACCTATCCTATTTGTAGCACTATACAATAAGTAATACATGCTACAATAAGGTACATATAGATGGACTTTACAGCGCGTCTAACGAGTTGGTACCTAAATAGCGAAAGTTTTCAGACATTTTTGACACCTTATAATGTTGTTCAATAATTAAGAAGCAAAACAGATGTCCTAGTACTCCCATCTCCCATCTATGTGTAAGTGTGGGGATGCCCAAGTATGACGTAGTCTGATCAATCACTAACTGAATTATATTTTTTGAAAGTGTGAAACTGGCATTGTATAAATTTGCGTTGAATATTTTCGAGCCTATTACCAAACTTTGAAATAATGGTGACCAGACAATGCTCGAACATTGCTCTGGTGGATACCCCCCGTATCCACTAGGGTATCCGCCTGCGCGGAATTGGCTTTTTTAACTTTATAACAGCCGACGAAGGCTTGTATAAAGCCTAAGTTCTAGGTACCGTGTGTGCGGGGTTTTTAAATATTTAACTCATTTTTTACCTAATTTTTTACTAGCTATTGTTTGCTATACATGTAAGCATTAAATTAATAAAATGTGTTGTATCTAAATAGGGATTTAACTTTCTTTGTCACTCAGTATATATGCCATTGTGATGAAATAGGGTGCTTAATATGATACAGATCTGAGGTATTTTATTTTTAATCTGAAATATCAAATCAGCTGCTTTTTTAAACTAAAGAGCAGTATTCCAATTACATACATTTTGGGGCTGTTATTTCCATAACACCATTTACAATTTTATTAACACTAGAGTCCAAGATACCGATATAAATTAACCAGAACTAACAAGAGATGCTTATTTTATTTTGCATTTTATTCAATACACACTGTATAGAAAGTAAATGCATTCGCGGCTTTCGGTCCAACATGTGTTAAGGTGTTTTTAACAAGAGGCAGTGTGTGTGTGAGCGCGAGATTTTGAATACAATTTAATGATGATTTAAAACTGTTGTACAAGAGCGCCATCTTAGATTTACATAAAAGAAACTCAGAGGCGGCATGTCAAAGGAATTCAATAATAAGTTAGTGGGTATGTCTTTTAATATAGCAGAAAAATTGTATCGATATTTGTCAGTAGTATATCGATATGATATGATATGATATCATATTTTTTCCTGGGAGGGGTAATTTTAGTATCGGAAAAAACAACTCTGAACACAAACCTGACAAAATATGTTACATAAACTGTTATTTGCTGGAAAATAATCATGTTGTTATTGAGTCAAAATCATGGTGAAAGTATTTATTGATGCTAATATGTACGTTTATAATGTTTACACACATTTTTCATAAACTTAAACAGAAAAAATTGTTTGTAGCACGCATCCAAAATAGGTTCTTAGCACTCATTTGCTATTCCGAACTCAGCTGACGCCTCATGTGGAAACAACAAATTCGTCCTGAAAACCTCATCATTTTACAAATACAAAAATAACTATATAATAATAATATCATTTTTCTTCCATATATCTTTCGCCTGTTAAGTTTCTTAGTTTTTAGTATCCAAAGTATAGATGCAATATAAAAATATATTAACAATTAAATATAATTTACCATAACAAGGAGCTTTGTATTTGCGAAGTTATTAATAATGGAAAAATAACACAATGCACTAACTAATTCAAACTTTAATTACATGGCAAACATGTATTCAGACATAAAGTAACTCATTATAGAATATACGTACATATGTACTACTATCTTTCTGTTACATTATGAACGGAACAAAGAAGAACTTAATCCTAAATTACTAGTTTTAAATTGACAATTTTTTGTTCCACATGACTTTTAAAAGAAAACCGCTTTATTAAAATCAAGTATTAAACACCAACTGTAATATAAAATCCCAATGTTTTTTTTTCATTTTTGCAAGTCTGTTCACAATGAAATTTGTATTTATTGGTATGTCTCTATTCACATGTAAAAGCGCTAGACCAACGTTCTTGACTCATAGATGCCCTTAACCACGTTTTCAATCTTTTTAGTGCAGAAAAACTTCTCTACAAGGATGCAACGGTCACTGGCATAGTACATACAAGATATAATGGTAAATGAACATAAGGGAATAACTGTTTTATCACACGTTTTAAGAGTAGAAATTGCAGAATCTGGGATATTTGTTTCGTTTTTCCGTTTTTTAAACAATAGTTTCTAACTTAGTTTTAACCAGCATCAAAATTATGTCCTTACTTTCATTTTTGAACTTGAGAATATATTTGCCGACGACGTGGTAGGTGGGGTTTTGGGGGAGGGGTAATTACCCCCATTACCCCCTCCTTTATCGACGCCCTTGGATATGGTAAACTTTGTAGCCTATGTAAGATGGGTTTTAGGCCATTTGGTTATCATTACATTTAATTTTATCTTAAATAGCTAACGGGGCCTAAACCTAATTTAACGGTACCAGAAGGTTTATTCCGAATTGTTAGATGCGAAATATAATGTAACTAGTTCGGACCTTCGACCACCTACCTAGAGGCAGCCTTGTCCCGTGGCCGTGCGAACAGCGTGTTAGAAAGAAAAATCGCGATAAGATTACAATCTTTCTCTCTCGCTCTGCGTGCGTCGACCAATTAGTCTTTAATCCTAACTGGACCGACGTCGTCTGACAGACTTAAATTAAACAATGCATTTTTATTCCTAAATAAGACTTCCCAGGTACCCGTGGCTTCACTTAATCTTGCGCCTATTTGTCAACAATAAAATGTCGTAAGTTGGTGGATTTAGTTATATATTTTTTTAAGTGAAAGAGGAATGATCTTCTGAGGTAGTCTGTCAGACGACGCGGACCGTTTGTGTAACATTTAACTTCTGGAAAATATCAGGAAATATGGCTGGAAAATCAAAGTGTGTGCGTTTAGGTGATAATCTCAAGTAGCCTTGAGGGTAAGTTTTCGGTAAATTGTAACAATGTAATCCATTAAAGTATATTAAAGTATTTAGGTCACCATTTTGTCAAGAAGATTATCTTATAAAAGTTTGCACGTAAAATTGTTGCCGATGTGATCAATAATTATTACTTTTGGGTATAATCGTGACTTGGGATAGTTATGAGAAAAGTCTTGTTAAATGGTCCTACGAAGAAACTGATTGTTGTAGTGATATAGACGATTTGTCAGAGGACTGAAATATGAAATCAGAACATGATACAAATTCGAATGTGTCTAAATCCGAAAGTATTATATGTTTTGGGCATTGTTTTTGAATTTTTTGGATTTGTTAAAAAATTAGTGTTTATTACTACTCTAAGTTTATTCATTTGTCTTTGGCTTACCGTTTTTACAAATTTAAGTTAATTTACCTTATTTTTGCAGAATCTAGTTGTGTTGTTAGTTTTATGGTATTAATAAATAAAAACGTAAGTTGATTCGCATTTTAGGTTTTCATTTTGGCCTTTAAATATATTTGGTTTCACAGACTACGTCGGACCATTTATATTCCTGATAAGGTACCGGACCAGTTAAGGTTTAAACTGTGTTTTAAATATAAGTACAGGGTAATGCGATTATCTCTTTTACAGGACCTTTATTTGATAATAGATAACATACAGTACATAACAGTACAAGTACTAGCGTACTCGGGTATCTCTTATACCCCGACTCACGAGCTTCTTGACAGTGTTGATACATGAAACATGCTTTATTATACAGAGACTCGGCGCGTTATTTAAAAAGTAGGCTTTTTCTAAATAATGCATTTAATGTAAAAAAGCAAATCATGGGTCTTTCCTAATACGTCTCCGCATTTTTACGTCTGATATATAATTGGGGAAAATAAAAAGCCGCTTTGCTAACCAGAACTAACCATGACCGACTAGAACTTAGGGCTTTTGAATTTTTCTAAATTATCCCTACATAAAAGTTATTAATTTTTTTATAATTTTTGATAGGGTAGAAGTTATAATTTTTTTAAGTGTAATTATATATTCCACTGGTTTTTCTAATACGTTGTTAAAATTTTGTTTATAACTTCTCAAATAATTTAGACAAATTCCAAAGCCCTAATTTCTAATCGGTCATGGTTAGTTCTGGTTGGCAAACCGGCTTTTTATTTTCCCCAATTATATTTCAAACGTAAAAATGCGGGGACATATTAAAAAAACCCAAATTATTACTTTAAAATGTAATTTTTTAGCCGAGTCCCTGCATAATAAAGCGTTTCATGTGTCAACACTGTCAAGAAGCTCGTGAGCCGGGGTATCTCTAGACGCGAGTAAAATCTTGTTGAGTTTCAAAGATTTTTCTTCTCCCTTCAAACTTTTAGATCCTAATCGCAATTAAAAAATTGCTTCTTTCTTTACTTTGGTCATCTACGATACGCTAGTGCCTATATTGTGATTTTGCGTGTTTTTTGAATATTAACATTCATTCATTCATTTAAATAAGCATTTAGGGAACCTAAATGAGTTTTAAAATCAAACGAAATATATAATTATTTAATTTAGATGGTTCAAAATAAAGCACCAAAAAGCTATTTATTTAATTTTTTAAATCAAGACGAGCACATTTGACGTAATCTGACAAAGACCTACAATAAAATTAAAAGGTAATAACTCCTAAAAGCCGATGTCGCAACGGAAACCTAGTTTTTGGCTTTTCGATAGCATTATAGTATGGCATAAGTAACAAGAACAAAAACAAAATTATTGTATGATATTGGTCGATTCTTTTATATACTATCGATATTATTTTTCTCGATACTTTGTCTCTTTTGGTATAGGGATTATTATTTGTCTAATGACTTGCTAGTTGCTACCGAATCTTCCGTAAATGATTTATTAATAATCTTTCCTTTCTTCGATATTCTTGTGAATAATACGAAAATAACCGAATAGTGAATGTTTTATTTGATTAATTGCGTTTATATGTTGATATACATTACTTTAATTATGCCTTTAAATTTTTTGTGCTTCACAAGACATGATAAATAGTCTTGTTAAGCTACTTCCTGTTTGTATGCACAACGAGACAAAAAATATATACTCTTGTCTTAATACACTTTATCAAAAAATATTTTTAACACATCCGATAGAGCGAAGGTTGGATGTTTTTGGTATTAAGGATCATTTTTTTAAATCTTTATGACAGCCCACGAAAGCTTGTATAAAACCTAAGTACTAGGTATCATGGGTCCCAGATTTTTATATGTTTAAACCAAGTAAAACAGCACACGGATTTCACCGGCGGTCTTCCATCTAGCTACTGACCATGCAGAGCAGAGCGTTGTTTAACTTCTCTGATCTCACGGGAAACCCCTAACTTATTATTTTATAATAATGACATAAAAACGCAGTTTGAATCATTGTTTGCAACATATAAAAAGCTTTATTGTCATTGAGAACTGAAAAAAATGGTGATAGACTTTGCGTGACCGACAGTAAAAATATAAACTTTAATATATGTTACAGGATTTTTAACTAGGAATTACAAAACAAATACAAAAATTAATAATCGCAAGTGACAACGTCCTCACAGCCAAAACAAACTGTACTAAGTAAATTGAAGACATACCGTTGAACATATATAGCTTATTAAAACCACAGATTTAAAACTATAATTCTATTTTTTTAGCAGCATTAAAAAAAAAAGTTATTCCGCAAAGGGGCTCGCTTTCTAAATGTCTAAAAAAAGGTAAATAAAATGCAAGTGATGATATGTCTTCTGTGTGCGGATGATACTAAGTCCTGGTAGGTAGCAGATGAAATATATATTTTCATACCCAGTATACAATTGCCTTTCTTAATTAGGTACCTGTCAGGGTTTTACGAATGTGGTTGCTAATAATAATCATATAAAAATAAAATTATAAACTTATATCCATTATTATATATTATCCATTATATTATATCCATTATTTATTATAGTTTTTTTTTCCATTTCAGTCGATTTAATATTTTAAGTGAAAAAGGAAAACAATTACTCATAAACAACTATAAGTATAGTTATATAATATATTATCGTCTTATTTTATTACCTCTTACAATTTATTATTTGGGACGGAATTTACAAATGTAGTTTAAGGTAAATACAATCTGTATTTACCAGTAATCTGTTGATTGATTGATTGATTGATTGATAAACTAAATACACAAGTTGAGGTTTTGTCCGCCTCGACACTGCAGCCTACAGGGCTTGTTGTATCTCTTGTGTATTTGTTTCAGTTAAAAAGGTTTGACACCTTAGACAGGTGTAGTAGCCCTTTTACTGTTCTTTTCTGGTCTCCAGCCTCCTGGTGGTTAGTGTCCACCATGAGGTTTTGATTTGTTCTCCAGTATGTAAGTGCAGGGCACTCTATATGATGTGAGAGGCTGTCTTTTTCCTCTTCGTCACATAGTCTGCAAATGGGTTCTTCTCTATAGATGCCCATAGTGTGCATATGTTTTCTTAGGGTGCAGTGTCCGGTTATTAGTCCTGTCACTATTCTAATCTGATTCCTATTTAGTTTTAGTAATTCACTTGTCAATGCTTTCGATGGTGAGTCCAACATTGATATACTGTGATTTTGCCTTGGAATGTGGTTCCAGTATGACTGATGTTGTGTTTGAATCCACCGAGTCATGTAGCCACGAACCGAGGCTTTTGGTATTCCAAAAACAGGTTCAGGACCCACAAACATTGCTGCGGAGCCTCGCCTGGCCAGGAGTCTGCATTTTCATTGCCCTGTATTCCCCTGTGTCCTGGCACCCAGGAAAGTTTAACTTTGTTGTGGTTAGCCAGGTTTAGGAGGCATTGCAGACAGTTCCAAACCAACCTTGAGTTGACTTGTTGAGATGCCAAAGCTTTTATCTCCTCCTCAAGTTCTCTCGCAGACAAAGTTCAATGGCATATATTTCCGCCTGGAAAATAGTGGCATATTCCCCCGGGGAAGCATAAGCATTAAACCTGGGGGTCATACCATGTATTCCTGCGCCAGCTCCATTGTCAGTCTTGGATCCATCGGTATACCAAACCAAATTCCGAGACTGACCAGGAGATCGCTCAGTACGGCCCCAGGTAAGCTGGGTTTTGTATGGTCTGTGTGAGTAATCTGTAACTATTAAGTCTTCTTTTTCAGGGGAAAGTTCATGTTTCCCTGTGTGCTATTATAATGTTAAAAAGTTTAATTTTATTACATTTTAATAAAATCATACTGTATCCTTATAAGGACTTGACAACCAAAAATTTATGGAAAAACATATCAAAGTTAAAAACCTAACATGTCATGTGCCATTTTAAGTCCAATACATTTAAGGTAGTTCACTCGCGACAGTCGTAGACAAAAGTATCACCTTATAGTGAGTAAAGCCCGGCCCGTCCAAAAGTCAAATCGAGATTGGGATGAACATCTTTTATCTTCGTGCCTTTCATGCCATCCGAGCCGAACTCGCCCATCTGTCTCTAACAAAAATTGATTGTTGAACGGGCCGGATTTCCTTGACTAATACCAATACGGATCATTAAATTCTTTCCCATTTTAGTTTAATTCGTGATGCAGTATTTTGAATGGACCACAAATTTAGCGCTGTTCCAAATAAGAGCGAATACGCTTTATCAAAAGTTGGAGGTTTTTAATGCTTATGAATATTATTGTTGTAGGAGACAACACATGAGGTCTCTTCACTATTTAGTAATATTTTACACTATTTTACACTTTTTGGACCCACCTAGTCCTACAAAACACCTTCCATAAGAGCGATTATGTAAAAAGAATAAAATAGTGTACACTATTTCTTAACACCAAACAAACGTTCAAAAATCAATTATTTTTTTAACAAAACGATAGGACCGTTTTTATAGGGTAAGGCCGGAGATGCGGTTTTTTGTTAAATTTTCTTATATAATTTATTTTGCATAAATTTTAAAAAAATATATCGTAAGAACCGTTTTGGAGATATTCCGAAATGAATGCATGGCTTTCATACATGACAGATATCGACAATGTTAATTATGGAAAATTTGATTATTAGTATCTCGTTTCACAGACGATAAAAAAATTTGGTTTTTAATTAGACAAAAGACCCTTTTATTAACCATTTATTTCAATTTCATTTAATTCCTAAAAAAAACCGTTTTACGAGTGAACTACCTTAATACTAAAAATTTCCGAAATTGAACTAAATTAGGGCTTTCGTGTACAGACCGTAAATATTTAGGCAAAACTCGAAATTGTATATTAAAGTTAGTCGAGAAAATAACTTGTTGCTGTTTTTAATAGTACCCAGAAATGCTGAAATATTTATTTAACAAAGAAGAGTATTGATAAGAGCGATTAATTATGGGGCCATTTAACGCGCGATCCCAGCGAGTGCGTTAATGGTTAAGATCACTAATCGCCAGTTAATAGGGAGATTTTAAGCCACCTATTTGAACAGCAATACACTTTATCCGTTATAAAAAGCATGCGCAGTAGCACCGAAATAAGCGACAACTACATTGATCAACCTTATTAAAGTTAAAGTTACGTTGTGTTTGCATTGTGTTATTGCTTCCACACTGTTGCCGATTGTAGAACGTTAATAAACAAGTTTTATCATAAAACACTTAAGTTTTGTAATAAAATCATGTCAAATCATGAGTTTTAACTATATCAATTTTTGTTGCTGTATTTATAATTAAATTCTTAAATAAAAATAAATTATCTCAAACAATTTAATGCTATGGCAACGTCCCATTACAAATTTAAGGAAGGAGAATATGCTAGCTGTGTGGAATTAACTTAAAACCTAACTTTTTTTGTAAATTGTGTTTTGAAAAGTTGAGCTGTGGTTTTGAGCAATTATTTCTGTTTTTAAAATGGATAGACTAAAAAAACTAAGATTTGGATATTTCGATGATTCTTTCATCTGTCAGGTTAGTAACTGTAGATTCTTCCCTTCGTCGAGATGGTTTAAAAACTTATTTTTGCAATGCGTTTATTAGCGTAGTGTCTTTACTTTATTAGCTGATAAAGGGATATAACGTCTGATGCTCAAGTTGTGTCCTAAAACCCTCCTAATGTCCAGGTAAGCTACAATAGTTTTCGGCAATCGTAATTTTTTTTAATTTCTTTCGGGATGTATATCGATTTTATGTTACCAACTTAACAGAAGGGTTGTTACTTGAATAACAAGGTTATTAATAGATTTAATGTTTCTTTCTTGTTTTTTTTTGTTACCTTTATTATAATCATTTCTTTAAAAAAATTATGCATTTATAAGGACTAGTAATAAGTAATTTTGTATACGTTATATTAACTATAAATAAACGATTGTCGAAAAAGATAATTTAATGTCATTTTAAATTAACATACCTAAAATTATAAAACTTGTAAGCATCAAAATAATACGGCCAGATTTCGGCATAAAGCTCTGATGGGAACTTATTATGACAAGTCTTGAACATATTATTATTTTGGTTAGTTTTTAAAACCAATTAAAATACAGTAAAACTTTTTAAAATATCCAGCAAATCCCGAAATTATTATTTCGGGATTTGCTGGATATCGAGTTTTTTTTTCGGTAATACATGTACACAAGTACACTATTCACCTAAAAAATACTAAAAATATATTCTAGCGGATATATGACTACTCTAAAGTAATAGTAAGAATAAACGAAACAATAAATCACCATAATATCAATACTTTTATTACATCTAAAAGTTAGGAACATTTTCGGTATTAATACCAACTAATAAAATTAATTGTAGGGGTGGGACTTTGTGGCCCTTCAAAAATCTATAACTTATGACTCTTTATATAGCTTTGAATGTGTGTTCGCTTTGAGTGCTCAATTATTTAATTCAGTAGCGTTTTGGTATAGAAACTACACCCTAGATACCGTTTCGGGTTGAAAAAGGCACATAAATGATTTCCAATCAAAATCAGTGGCGTAGCATTTAATGAAGCGTAAAGACGGCCATAAACTGGATATTATAAAAGTCAGTGCAACTCACATTCAGTAGAGCATTGTAAGTCAGGTTTTGAGTCATCATTATATTCATTAATTAAACACCCTGTAGAATTTAAGTTATATTAAAAAAGCTCTTTGAAATTAACCGGCACATTGTAATAGGTTTGGTATTAACGGTCTTGTTTGGTGATTATACAGATTCTAATTTTTTTTTATATTATTTTAAAGCATAATTACCTAAAAAGTCATATCTTAAAATTTTTCATGGGCCATAAGGAAGATTTCACCAACAGAAAATATTTTGTACCTCTCTCCCCTTATTTTTTTTGTAAGATGGTAAACCGTAATATTGTTAGATAAAATTAGAAAAATTTAATTTTACGAAAAAATTAGATTGTAAAAATTTGGAATACAAACTATTGAACAAATTCTGAAAGCAGCAAGTTAAAAAAAAATAGGAGGAACAAAGTGTAAACTAGATGGTGTTACTAATTTTTTGTCCTGTCACATAAAAAAACCATTGAAATAGGACCTGCCATGTTACATAAAAATAATCAAGAAGATAGAGATTTTAAAGAACTTAGGAGATTTTTTATTTATCAATGTATACTTTAAAAATAAATCCAAAGAGCCTCTTTACGTTCAGACATGGATGTGTCCTAAGAGTTAAAATCATCAGGATACTAAATAATTACCGGTTATTATGGGACAGTTGTATTTTGGGTTACGCAAGAACATAAAGGGACAGTAGGCAATTAACTGGTCTATTATTTTGTAACAGGTATCGGACTTGCGACAACTAAATTAGAATATAAATTCTCTAACTCTTAAACCAATTAAAAACATTATGCCTTTGTAGCTACAGAGCCCTAAGCTATGGGTATCGTTAAACATGAATTTGGTCATTTTATTTAGGTAGGTTGTTAAACACGTCTTGTTCTACCCAATGGTATTGTATTGTATTATAAAATTTGAAAATGGAAACATCTCAACGACCAAAATTATCGCGTGATTGTTTTGTTCAATTTTCGACGAGGTTTATCAACACATGAGTGTTATGCTAAAATGAAACCAGTATTTTGTGAGGATTGTCCATCCCTTAGGATAGTTGAACGGGGGTTGAAGCAATTCTAAAGGGAAATATTTGATCTAGAGGATAGTGAACGTTCAGGCCGACTTGTTGGGGTGATGACTTTAAAGAACATTTACTCTGTAAAAAAACTCATTAAAGAAAATATAAGTTTGACCTACAGGAAAATACAGGACATCTTGAAGATTTATGTACCGGCATTAGATTTAATACTTCATGATCATTTGAAGCTACCCAAGATTTATTTGTTGTTTGCTCCTCACTTGTTAACTGACAAATAAATACAACGCGAGTTACCTGGTGCCATAAAATGTTAAAGCAATTTGATTCTGGGTGTTTTCACCAAACAAATTCAATCATCACAGGAGAGGAAACATAGCTTAATTATTATGACATGCCGACAAAATCCCAAGTTTGGCTATTCGAAAGTGAGGACTATGCCGGTCATGGTAAAAACGGCAATTGACAAAAAAAGAATGATCTTTGTCTTTTTGGGTTAACGAGAAATTACCAAAACTGTGTTGTTAGATACACGGAAAACAGCCAAATATAACTAATAATTGCTTGTTCCAAGTAATTCAAGGCCTTATGAACCAAGACCAAAATCGCGTTTTGGCATCGGGTGGTTTCGTCATGATAATGTTCCTGCAAATTGATAAAAAGTGTTATGTAAATTATCCATCGTATAGCCCAGATCTGGGATCATGTGACTTTGGGTTATTTACCTACATAAAAAACAGCTCACAGGTAGATGTTTCAGTCAAAAGAGGACCTAATAGCAGCCTAATAAAATCTATAATTCCGTCCGAAAATAAAAGTGGGTCGACATTTTTGATAAATTGTTTATACGTATGAATAAGTACATTAACTGCAATGAAAAGTACTTCGAAAAACACTAATTGATAAGTACGTATGGCAAGGCTCTTTTATCAATCTACGTACATTACAAATTACTTTATATCATGAATATGTTTTTCTTATTGCAGCAGTTAAGGTAAAGAAAAAGTAGATAGTCAAAAAGAATCTATAAACTAAAACAAGCTATGCAGAAATGATGCCATTATGTAATATGCCTCGAACGTATAATGCTCATTCATTCGTTCGTTCCCTTTTGGAAAAGTCATAATCCCACAAAAGGCATCTTAAAACACACCTTTGCTCAACAATTCAACCTAAATGTCTCGATATACATGTGATCCGGCCCTAAAGTTTTATTTGATTTAATAATATTAGCATTTACGAGCACTTTCGCCAATTTCAATAAATAAAGACGACGAAGTTTGCCTTTTTATTATCCTTTTAGGTAAGCTTACCTATTGTTGTTTTGAAACATAAAATTTTGATTTGGAAAAGAAAAATAAATACACAGTGCTGTAAATAAATTTAAAATAATATTTATATAAAGGATTTGTGTTATTTTGAAAGGACGTTTTGAGCAGTGAGATGTGTTTTCAATTTTCCTCATGACAACTTGATTACTGTGTCATACGCCGCGAAGCTTTTACTGAGTTTACAGAATACATGTTACCAAGCCCTATCTAGCATCACAATTTAGCTGACTGAAATTTTTTTAATGATTACATTTTTGTACCTGTTTTTGCCATATTTCTCTGGGATCTTTTTTAGCGATTCACTTGAAACTTAGCCACAAGAAAAAAACTGTGCATTGTTATCTATACTACACATAAAAAATCCAGACCTTTCATTTATAAACCACGGATTTTTAAAACTTTTAAATAGATTAAGATTTCTTAAGATAGGTGCTACAAAAACTTCCGTTAAAATCTATGCTTTAAAAATTAACGAGCCCGAAAAGAAGGGAGCTTCCAAGTCCAAATATTGTTTCAACAATCTTTTATTCGATTAAAGTTGTTTTTTGTTAAAATAGCAGCATTTTTTTCGGTCCCTTCTCAAAAAACTTTAGGTATAAGTTTTGCAAAAAGTATGTTCCTTCCTTATTCTTTGAATATAAAGTTTTTCACACCTTTAAAATAATTCCCCTACTTGCAGCTTCCATCAGAGAATGCGTCCCAAGAAAAGCCCCGAGCTTCCTACTTTGTTTGCTCCTTACCTCCAGGGAAAAAATATAAAACCTAATAATTTCTTTGAGACATTCACTGTACGCTGGTACTTTGTGAACTATTACAAGACAAAAAATATCTGTATTAATGAAAAAAAGTAGATTCAATAATACAAACAGCTCAGTAAAAAACTTGCCAAGTCAAAAAAGAGTGCAACAAAACTGTGAACAGAACCTGGTCTAATTTTAGAACTTAGAACTTTAAAAGGCAGAGATTTTTGGATAGGAACTTGGCCCATATTTTACATAAGTGTTTTTGGTGGGATCGCAATTCATAGTACGAACAGCTAAGCTTAATCATTAACATCTGGTTTCTTTCGGTAAAAAAACGGTAATGTAACGATGGGCACTGTCAGTAACTGAATGAGTGAGAGCCAATGAACTGGTCCTTCAACATCGTTCGCGGAACTGGGGGAACATCTGACCTGACTTCCGCGGTACCTAATACTAAAGGTTTATTAGGGTTTTTGTAGGCTGTTTTATAAATTTAAATTTATCACGGACGAAAATATGTTCGCTGTCGCTTAAATAGTCCACCAGTTCTCAGTTCCTTCTTATACAGGATGCCAACTACAAAACTCTCAATGCAAATAACTCGAAAAATAAAATAGATTTGCATTTTCTTACAATACATTGCCGTTTACATAACCAACGGGAAAAATTTATTAAATTTTCTTTAAAACTCCAAAAATCAACTGCATACCCATATTAAGAATTAAAAAATATATATTTTTTGACACTTGACAAAATGATACAAACGTTAAAATTTGCTTTCTGTCATTCTGCTACGACCGCTTCGATTGCAGATATTAAAAAAACTTTTAATTTCATCCGATGTTTTTGTTGATGTCGATTTAAAATATGCAGGGTGTGTCGTATAAAGAAGTTGTAATCTTTTTGGGAATCTTAAAACTGGACAGGCGGATTGATTGGAAAAACCCCTTACTTCAACATGCATTATAGCCAAGGGCGGATTCCGAGATGGGCGAAAGGGGCTATCGCCCCCCCGTCAGCCAGAAAAAAATGGTTAAAAATGGAAGAACTGTTGTAAGTTTGAAGTTGTTGTTGTTGAAGCAACTGTTGTTATGGTACTTAGTTAGTTATTAATTAAAACTATTTATGTTCCCTATTGCATTAGGTTAGGCATTAGTTGTTCGTAAAAAATATTGTGGTCGCTATAATACGTGGGCCTGCCGTAATTTGAAATTTACAAGTGGAGCCAGACGGATGACTAACCTGGACGGAGGACCCCCGGACCCCCGGACCTCCGGACCCCTAGATACCCGGACCCCCTCGACGTTTGGGGGGTATTCCAATATGTATACCCCCAAACCCCCGGTTATCCTGCCTCAGACCGCCCCCCTCCCGTAAGGATTTTCTGAATCCGCCCTTGATTATAGCATCCAATCAAATCAAATAAAATAGTTTGTTTTATTTGATTTATGTAGCGAAGTTAAACCCCTGTATGAAATGAAAAAAACATTGTGCACATAGATAACTCTCAATCTCATCTGTAAACACATCAAGCTATATAGAATCACGGAAGATGGATATAAAATAATTGTGGATTCTTAGTTAGTCGCTCGATGTCATTTATAGCTGTTTTAAGTTAAATATAGTTTTTATATTTAAAATAAAAACATCCAAGTGTTATCTTACAAAAACTAACTAAACACATATATAAATGGCCTAATGGCCTACATTAAAAAAAATATTAGGGACCTTAAGGCTGTCATATGTATAATTTCAATGGAATGGAAAGGGACTTGAAAAATAGCTAGATGGAACCTTGACCATAATAATATATGTCCTGTAGTAACCTTTAAGGTTATGGTTTATTGAGACGTGCACAAATTGCGCACTATTTAAAGAAGGTTGATTTTATTACCTGAATTATATTAACATAAATAAAGGGCTATACTATCTATATATCGTGTCTAAATAATTGGGATAAACCTAATCAAAATTGACTAAAACTAATCAAAACCAACATTCTTTGGTGTGCAAAATTTCTAATATATTTTTAAGAATAAGTTTATTTGGTGTATTGGTAATAGAAAGATCTTAAAGTTTAATTTTGTTTTTTTTGCATACTAAAACAACACAATTTTATAATTTCTAATTTTTTAAATTATTAAAAACAAACTTGCAGGCATTCTCTTACAACATAGCTTACTAATTTAAAGAAATCTTATTTTTAAAGAGTTTTGTCTTATAAAAAAAATTAATCAATCTTTATAAAGGAAAGCTTGAATTCGTCGCTTATAAACACAATGAACATCGTTATCGTAAGTCATTTATTAAATGATATCAGTATGGCAAATCGGATTACAAGTTCTTCATTACATTAATAGTATTTGTGTATGTAACTAATAATGCAGAGGGGCTCATATTAAATTAGGACCCTCGTAGATGTTAAATCACTTCTCTCGACTGTGGTTCACGCTCTTACGCTCCTGTAGTCATTCATTCCAATAAGCCCTCCCTCTTTTGCGAACTGTCACTACAAACTTTTTAAACTTCATAACCAAATAAATTTTATCATTTATCCGTAAGCGATTTTTTTGTTCGCGCCTTGTGATTCAATTACTTTGCCCATTAATCAATTTATATTATTTTTATGAGAACATTTTCCTAATGAAATTTTCCTTAAATCTTTATTTCCCCTCCTTCTTTCAATAAGTCTTTTATTACAGCCGATTTAAAATCAAACGCTTTTTTTCTTATTAAGATGTTTTTGACTTAGGCAAGGTAGTAGTAAATCAAAATTTTTGTTTTTTTTTTTATATAAAAGTTCGGACAAAAAAAATAGAAAAAAGAGTTATGTGATTTTTTCCACGATTTTAAATGTTGGGAACATAATAAATTAGTTTTTTTTTAATACTATCAACATAGCTTTCGACATACCAGCTGTTTAATTAATCATAAGCAAAGTTTATTATTTCGTGTTATGTCTTTTTTTTATAGAAGTAGATGATAAATAACTTTTCCGTCTTATTTGTGGTACTTAATTATTAATATGATAATATGCTAACACTATTTTTCAAGTTTATTAAAGAGGTCCTCTAAAAAAAGAAGTATACTAGTTTTTGGTGAAAAATTTTACACATACGAATTCATAAAAAATAAAACTTATAAACAATGTAGCATAAATATACACACCTCTTAGTTATAACAAAAATATGAAAAATAATTAAAAGTCAACATCAACTTATATTTATAAAAGATTTGAAGACCTCAAGAACTATCAATTGTGTTTTTTTTTTAATTTTAAGACAAGTTAAATTTTAAAACTAAATATTCCTCAGATTTGGAGCAATGCAACACCATAGGTCTGAATAAATTTGGTAAAATTTGGTGACTGACCTGTTGTCAAAGAGTACCTCACATTGAAATCAGTCAGAACTAACGGAAGCTATTCTCTGAAAGGCCAATCCTGCGTGGAAGTAAGTTCCTTCAAAATCTACCACATCCATACTATGTGGCAACATGTATAAAGATTACTAGCTAGTTATAATTAGAGAAAGAATTTAAAAGAAATTATACAAGCATAACAAAAGATAGGTGAGGCCGAGACTACAATGAACAGGGGTAAGTATTAAAAAGCGTTTTTCTCCAAAACTAAACGTACTATACTTATGGCATATTCTTTGACATGCCGACTAAACCAAGCCACATGGCTTGGAAATGGCCCATTGGCTTACCGCGCCTTGAGATTCAGCTGTGTGCTAAAGGACATTTTTAGGGCGGGTAACGAAGTTTCTGATTTTTACAATTTTTTGATTTACGCTTAAAATATTCGGTGTTGGATTATATGGTGTTTTTTCAAGAAGCGCATTTTTTACGTAATAATGCTACAATACTTAATAGGCGTAACTTTTAACCAATGTTTTGCTATGATTTTTAATACTAAAAAAGTACTCCTGGGGCAATAATTTACAAATCGGCGGAGTCAGTATTAACGTGTTAATACCTACCCCAGATTAGATTAGATTAGATTATTTGAGCGGAGATGGCGAAAAATGACCTCCACCACTGCAACCTTACCAGATTTATTGTGGTTTCTCCTATCGTTCTTTAGAGTACCTTGTCCAAGCCCGTCTTCTTAACTAGACTCCAGAGTCTCGACACTGGCCACTCCATATAACTTGCCGGTTTTGGCTTCTCCTCCCCAAGCCTAGTAAACCTAAGCCTGCATAGTGCTTCGCAATGGCACCACACATGTAAGGCTGTTTCTTCAGCCTCCTGGCAGAACCTACACATACTATCCTCCACCAGGTTTATTCTTTCCAGGTGCTTGTTGAGTTTACAATGTCCTGTTAGTTGACCTACCGTTATCCTTACGACCTTACGGCTGTGGCTCGTACGTCCGATGTAAACTTGGCCGAGCGGGTCTTAATGAACTGCTTTGCCTGTCGTGGTCCCGGTGTTTGTACCCACCAGCTTTGAAACTGTCTGTCTACCCAACTCTTAATAGATGCTTTGAAGAGACCTGCCGAGATACCGCAGAATGGCTCCGGGCCTAACATTTCCGCTGCTGATCCTCTTTTGGCTAGATCGTCGGCCTCTTCGTAGCCTGGATGGCCCTCGTGGCCTGGTACCCAGGCTACCGTAAGTTTGTTTGCCAAGCCGACTTTTTCCAGGGCCTGTATACAGTCCCCGACTAGTTTGGAATTAACTTTTGGGGAACTGATGGCCTTCAGGGCCGCTTGGCTATCTGAGTAAATGACAATATTTTTTCCTTTACTCCCTTTTTCTTTAATCCTCACGGCGCAATGCACTATTGCTGCGATTTCCGCTTGGAAAACCGTGGCGTGCTGACCGAGACTTAAGATTACCTTTTCTCTAGGCTTATCTCCATAGATGCCAGCTCCTACACCCTTGTTGGTCTTGGAGCCATCTGTATACCAGATATGATCGGCTGTGATTGGAGGCCCTCCTTTTCAGTCCTCCCTATCTGGTATGACAGTACGAAAGTGTCTATTGAAGATGAAACGAGGGGTTATCCTGTCTGAGGGCATCTCAAACAATGAGCCTACCCCAGATGTGGGGGTTAGTATTAACAGCAGGTATAGTCTGTCTCAAAGTATATCGCTATGGCTTTTGACGGACAATACCTCAATAAATTTTTAACGATTTTATTACCTATTTTATTGGGTAAACCCATTATTTTATAATGGCAGGGGTGGGCCAGGTATTTCTTGAGTGGTGACCATTAGGTATATTTCGGATAATATTTTAGTGGCAGTGTTGAATAACCGTTTTTACTGTGCGTTTCGAAAAAGCTGTTTTACGAGAATATAACTATCTCGCGTCGAAATCATTTGTCATTAGAGGCAAAACATGTTGTAAAAAATGTGTATGAAACTTTAATCGGTAGAGGACTAATTAAACAAGAAGCTTTAAAAGAAACCTATCTACTTACAAAAACTCCAATATCATCGATAATGGATATTATTATTATTAGTGAAGAATTGAACAAAAGAAAAAAACATAGTGGTTTTCAATCTTACCGTATAGACAATAGTGATCAGGACCCAAAGGAAAATATATTGTCTTTATGAAAGCGGAGTTGTTCCTACCTTGAATAAACTGAAAAAGAAGCTAGACGAAGACGAAACCAATATAATTATAAGCCGTGCTACCGTCTATAGAGTTGTTTGTAAAATGGGATTTACCGCAAAATAGACAAAAGACAAGTAGTAATGGAATCGCACTGATTACGCACTTAAAGATTTAATTACCTTCAAGAAATTAAAAGATATAGGTTAGAAAACAGAACCATAATTTACCTTGATGAAACATGGTTCGATACACACGACCTAGAATCCAAAGGATGGGTTGATTCCAGTCAAAACTGTCAGACGAAAGCACCTTCAAATAAAGTAAAACGCATTACCATAACACACGCTGGTTCCAAAGATGGATTTTTCCCAAACAGCTTGCTGTTCTCTGCAAAGAATATTAAGGATTCTAGCTTGGATTATCATGAGGATACAAGTGCAGAACTTTTTGAAAACTGGTTTCAAATTATTAAAAAAAAAAAACCAAACAACAGTGTTATTGGCATGGATATCACAAGCTACACCAGCCGTCTGCTACACAAAGTACCAGGTTCATCAAGTTCAAAAACTGAAATCCAGGAATATTTGTTAGAAAATGATATTTATTTTGAATTCAGTTACAAAAAAGCGCAACTTTTGAAAGTCCTAAATTCATATGCAATTAAAAAACAATACGTATGTGATAATTTGGCTGAACAGGCTGTCTTACGTCTTCCTTCGTATCACTGTATGTTTAACTCCATAGAGCATTTGTGGAACCAAGTAAAATCAAAGATTAGAGCGGAAAATATTACACCTACATGAAGTCCCAGTATTATAAAATTGACAAAAAAATGTAATTACTAACATACCAGTTGAGAGCTAGAAAAATTTAGTACAGAACATTATAAAAATTGAGGACTCTTACATTTCTATACAAAACAACATAAATCCTATTGTAATTAATCTCAATGATGACTTTGATAGTAAAACAGAATTGGATTTAGATTAAAAATGTAATTATGTATAGATAATATAGTTATATATTTATTAAAACTTTGCATATATTTAATTTCTTAATGTAATTTTAAGATTATACCTACCTAAATAAGCAATAAATTATAAATCTTTATATTATTAGAGTCCGTCCCTAATGTTCTGTCCTTTAATACCTACTGATCCGCAGTTTTATTGTTGTCGGCAGGTATAATCCATAAATGTAGGCAAAAGCTAACACGGTATACTTAAGACAATCTATACCTGAGTTTTGTTCATAATTATTGTAGATCGGTATATTTTGTTGTGTGTGTCTCTAAAGAATTCTTTAGAAAAAGTACATCATATGGGAGAATAAAAAAAAACCACAGCAAAAGACCAAAACAAAGGGAACAATGACCAAAATAGATAAGGAAAGGTAAGTCCAAAGAAGATGAAAAAAAAACAACAAACGAGAAAATTGAAAAGATGAAGAAACGGATATTAGCTTAATACAGTGACTGTAAAGGAGATACATATTTTGTATTCTATGTAGTGTCTCTTATAATAAAGATATATCAGGTAGTGACTGGATCCAATATAACTCTTGCAAGCAATGGGAACAATTTGAGTGTATCAAAGGTGACACCATACACTTGCCTAAATTATAAATAGGGTTTTAACTACAAATGGACATACTAGTCTTTATTTATATTAATCGTCAATATTTTTCTATAATTGCTGATCATACATAAAAAAATCGTAAGGCGAAAATGTGCCATTTTCTTCTCGTGACGTTGCATAAGTATAAAGAAGACATATATGTTATATAGAATTGTTTGATTCTTAGCATAAAAATGACTGATGATAGGTGTAAACCTGATAAATGTTAAGAAAAAATAAACAAAAACTTTGATTTTCTAAAATAGTTTAACAAGTTCTTAATTTTTATTATATAGTTAAGAAATTTTTGGTTCTTCATAAGGTTAATTATAATTAAAATATAATACTTACCCCAGAGCTGTTAACGAGGTAAACACGAAAAACTGTAGGTAGGTAGGTTTAAAGTGAGTGGACTTTTTACGCCCTCCACTGCGACCGCTCGGTCTATTGTGGCTCATACCTTTTTATATTTCTCCCAATAGGATCGGACTTCTAATGAATCCGATACCAGATTGGGAGAGAGTTCTTACATCTCCTCTTACTCGTGCCGCTACCGGACACGAGCACAATGTGTTCTGATGTGTTCTGGTGTCCCTGTCTCCTGGAGAGTATGACGAGCAGACGATTAAATCCATCATGTCCTCCTCTCCCGGTCTAGTGACGTGGGTAGGTACCAGGTCCTTGTTACAAAACCACATGTTCTTTCTGAGGCCGCAACTCCGGCCTTATCCCATGAAAACGGTCCTATCCGCTTTCTGTTTAAAGCCAGGGAACCCTTTTTTCTATAAAGGCGGTACTGTCCGCCTTCTGTTTGGATTCAGGGAACCCTTCCTAAGCACCTGTTTGTTTGGGATGGATTAACCCTTCCCCGTGAAACAGGCGCCGGTGACTTCAGGGGCACCTTACGAAACGGATTCACCCGTTGTCAGTTTTTTCCTATGAAAGCGGTTGTCCGCTTTCTGTTTGGAGCTAGGAAAGTAACAGTCCACCACAGCAGAGCCCCGCATTACTGCAGTAAGGCTAGATACTCTGAGAGGTCGCCCTGTATCTCTGAGTTAAAGCCTTGTGTTCATCTTAGCTTCGGATCCCGTTCCATACGGTGCCGATAACCAGCAACTCTAGCGCATGTTCCAAAAGATCCTACTGGGCCCAACCACAACGACGATGTATGAACACAGCGGTTGGGACGAAAAAAAACTGTACACGAGGTAAACAATGAAAAACTGACTTTTTTCAAAAAAATGATCGGTTTAAGACAATATTCTTTTATGTTTAACTTGAGTTTATAATATGATACTTAAATAATTGGGTATCATATATCATAAAAATCACCTCTAAATATTAAATAATTTCAAAGCTTCAACTAAAAACCCAATTTTGGTTAATTGTGGCCCCGGCCTTCCCTACCAGCCAATCTATACTTTTTACGAAAAAATAAAGCAACATTTAAATGACGTGTAAGTTTATATTATAATATTATACAAGGTGTCAAAATCTTATTTTTAGTTTTTTTTTCTGAAATTGCTTCGTATAGCCAGAGCTTCCAATTTTTTTTTACAATTCTTAAAAAGAACGTTTATCAGTTACGTTACGTCTTAAGTATGAATTTTATATCATTAATATTATGATAATCTGGATATACCCGGCAAGAAAATCCATTTAAAGGAAAAAAAATACAAAGAAAAGCCTATTTTTTGTCTTTAAAACATTTTAAAATAATTTGAAATATTTTTGGGGTAGAAAGATATTCAGGTATATTTATTTCGTAAGATTTAAACTAAATTTTTACTTTAAATGAAAATGTTTTTGGAAGGCAAATTAGCCAATTTTGCCCAAAACAATCAAATTATTTTTCTAAACATATGTTTAACTGATTTCTGGTAAATCAAACTTAACATAGATTTTGTTTTCTCTGATTAATTTTAATGTTTTTTCGGTTATTTTCGTACCTTACATCCATATTAACTAATCTTTATTCTAAATTAAATTTAATTTTTACATACATAAACTATAATGCTCATTAAATTAATTTTTTAATTACGAGAAAAATGTTGTTGCAAAAATAAGTTAGTTTTAATTTTTGTACAAAATTTCCTAGAAATTTTATTTTCATTTGTATGACTGACTCCAAATAATTATTGCATTTGTTTGGGCTATTTTTTTTTAACGGCAATAATACCTTTTCCCACGATCGTTCATTTATGAGTATGATTAACGCATAGAAAATCAATAGCCCTCATTAATGAATTATTTTTTATTAATCAACGAATATAGTCTAGGCTACTAAATATACACAAAACAACCTTTAAAACATTTGTCAAATTGGTTGCGTAAAAGCGACATACATACCGAAAAAAAATCAGGCAAATTATGATTTCCACATTTTAATAACAAACGAAAAAATATTGTAACTAACTCGGGCATCACTTGACGATTAATGATCTTAATCCTTAACGCGCCCTCCTGGTGACCATCAATCGCCCTTATTATTATCCTTGTTTGGTAAATAGTTATTATCAGTCCCAACATTTTAATAAATTCTTTAAATAGATGGGATAACCAGCAAGTTTCTACATGCATTTTTGATTCCTAATAAAAAAGGCTTAACGCGTGTAGTAGGAAATAAATATAATAAACAAGCACTTTCTGCTAAAGGGGGTGAACACTTTGTTTGAAAAGTAGCGTTGAAGTATTTATTAAACATAAGTTTAACAAACGCTACTTACAAAGGTTTAACCTGTAATATAAATACTTAAGCTTAAGGCAAAAAAAGTTAGTCTTGGGACATTTAGTAACAATTAAATTTTAATCAATAAATAAAACTGGACATCCTTCTTGAAACGGGCATGATAGTTTTAGCTTCATAATTTTTGGTTATAACCAAAAAAAAAACGACAAGTTGTATCCCTTTTGTTAGCTTGCGTACACATTTTAGTTTTTTTAATATAATATTTTTTTTTAAATCAAAAAACATCTTTTCCAATTTTAACATTTAAGTAAATAAACCATATGTATTATAACTATATGACCTGCGTTATCACTGATATAAAATTTGGTTAATAACCTATTTATTTAAAGGGTTATTCTGTAATATTCATATAAAGTAATGCGAGGACATCATCCATTTTCGCAGAAGTATCATAAAACATTTTAACGCCCTTTATCAATTAGAAAATGAGATCATTTGTAGCGGTACAAGGGATGAACTTGGGGGATGATAAAATGTTACATTGTAAATATCCCACTGTATTTTCTAGAAAATTAAGTAGACCATGTCGTTTATAGCTTTGTTTAAAAACGTTTTAATTGGGAAGTGCTTCAGGGTTAATGCGCCATAAAAATACTGTAATTTAGATGAAAATGTTTGGTTACATAAAAGTCGTAAGATAAATTAATTTTTGTAAATCTTTTCTTTGATTTTAAAATCTTACGCACCTCATTATATCGTAAATTATATCTATAGAGATTTAATAGTAATATGGTAAAAACAGTATACTATCCAAAACTAAGAGGTACCCGGTTCGGAGATTTATTTATTTATTTAGCGTATGGCTTAACATCACATAACAAAAATGTTACAATAAAGAAAAACAAAAAGAAAAGAAAAATACATTAATTATAATTACATATAAGGACATTTCAGACACTAAGTTGTATATAGTCATACACAAATCGAATCACAAACAAATGTCTAAATTAAATATATATTCACTCCTGGGTTGCCATTAGGAAATACTGTAGGTCACCTGCGAATGCCCTTAGCGGGCATTCTTGCACTATGTGTTTGACAGTCTGCCTCTCATCACCACAATCGCAGGCCGGTTCGGGGATGAGAACCTTAGACAAAATAATGAAATATTTTTATTTAGTGACTAAGCCACACAACCCAACACAAATCCAGATAAATATTTTTTTCCCATTAGAGGGAAATATTTAAGTGCCAGTGCAGTGGCGTACCCAGAAAAAAGTTTGGGGGGGAGGGGGTAAGCCATGCTCGCCGGAGACCAGTCCGGCGAATCCGGAAAATTTTGGAGGTGCCACGCCCAATTTTTATCAAAAAGTCGTTAAAATTGTTAAAAGAACAAGACAACTGGGGGGCGTGGCCCCGCGCGCTACGGCCGAGGTCTTAAACAAAATCTTTCTCAAGTCTTTTGGAGGGGGCAAATGCCCCTTTGCCCCCCCTGGGTACACCACTGTGCCAGTGTATCTCTTACGAAATAAGTCTCAGAAACACATTATCCACATTTAGTTGTAGATTTATGAAAAAGAGATTGATGACGATTCGTAGACATAGCAATTATTAGATTTTCATCTTACAAAATATCTATATTATTAATTGTAAAAAATATTTACATGTTCTTTCTCTGACGACGATCTACTAAAGCTTAAAGCCCAAGTGCTCTAACGTATTAAGGCTGTGACAAATTGAAAAGTCCAGCGTTGCTCTAGATGGACTATAGATGAACACTTCATGTTGCCCTATTGGGACCCCTTAGGGAATAAATTGTACTGGTCTATTTTTTTAGAGTAGGAGCCGTGGAAATACCTATAAAAGAGGGAAATGTTCCTAAAAGTTCGTTAGTGAGCAAGAGAACAAGGTTTTCTTCTGAGGTTAGCCACATCGCAGACATAGTAACAGTATTCCAAGTGAGACCTGATTTGGAGCTCTTTCAAATTGTAGGTTAGTGGGAATGAAATACTTTGTAACTTGAAAAAGATATCCAAACCTTCTCACACTGCTGTGACTATGTATTTAATGTGTTTGTCACCTAAAATCATTGCCGAAAGTAACGTCCACAAGGTCTAACGACAGCGAACATATTTGGGTCACTGGCGCATTAAGTTTGACAAGACCTTTGGTTCCCAAATCTAATATCAACTAAAGGTCCTGTGAATGAGTTACTTGTATTATCCTAATGCTATTTGGACACCGGATTTTAAAAAAGTAAATAAATATTAGAGTAAAGATTAACAATTTCAGCAAAACCATCAATAGGATCGATCGTAAAAGACAAAAGATCGTCAATGTGACAAAAGAATTAATGCTAGTACTAAGCACTAAAGTACCTCGGCTCAGGATTTATATTGTGGGAGCAAAAGTGCGTACATGTAATGGAATAAGTAATAATCTGGTTAAGTCTGGTCTCAAATCACCAGGCGAGCAACATCAGAAGTGAGCACAAGCTCTCGTACTGGTAGTCTCTGTAAGCAAGGAAAAATATTGTAATGTTTATTTTCTGCAGCCCGTCTCCAAGCTTGACTTGAAAAACAAGCGTTGTTTTTACATCTTGTTCTACAATTATTGTCTTGGTTAATTTTTCTTCTATTTCTATAAAATGTGACGAAACTATTACTCACTTTTAATTTAAAACCTGTAGAATTAGTTTAAAGAGAGTGACAAGTAGGTTAACAGTTTAAATGTTACCGTGGCTTTGTTATTCTGTTACCTGAATATTAATATAAGGTGAAGAGCGACAATTTGAATTTTTATACGGGGTGTTTAAAGATGCTTAAGAAGAATATGTAATAAGTCTATCCAATAGTCCGAGAGGCCACTGCAAAAAAACAAAGCATATAAAAGAACTGCATAAAACATTTTTTTGTTATATTACTACGAACAATAGTCAATTTAAAGCCGCACCGCCTCAGCTCAGCGCAGCGGGTTTAAATTGCATTTTTTTTTACCTTAAAAAAAATCGTAAAAAATCGGTTTTTTAATATAACTCGGAAACTATTGATTTTAGGCAAAAAAAATAAAATTAAAATTGATGGTTAATAAAACTTCGTTAATTTTTTTTGTACATTTTTTTGTAGCCTTTTTAGTTTTTGAGATATTAACGATTTAAATTTAAAATAAAAACGCAAATATCTTAAAAATTAAAAGAGTTACGAAAAAATTTATTAAACAAAAAATATGCCTTTCAGTAAGTTCTATAAAAAATGTTTTAAAGGTATTTTTAATAAAATAAGTATTAAAGGTGATATAAGCAAAAAAATAATTTTGGCCCTTAAACATTTTTCGTATAACAATATTTTTTCTGGTACAAGTAAGTATACCAGCACCGATCAATTTGAAAATTAATTTAAAATGTTCTATTCATTGAATGAAACAAACTAATACACATGTGCCTCGAGGTAATGGGGGATAACCTGGTGGCACGCATATTTTATTTATTTTTTTTTTAGTCCAAACTACTTGAAACTTTAACTAAAATAAAGTTTAATCTTTATTAAATTAAAACAAAAATACCTTCTTTATCTGGGTGTTATATACCTGACAGGACGCTTAACATTTCTCGATCTCTTATGCTACTAGGTGTATAGCTCATTGTTTAGATATTTTTATTCTTGATTTAAATATTAATATCAATAATTTTTTTAAAGACAGTTACTCGTTTAGAATGATCTTGAAAAAAATTTCAACTATAATTTTAACATATTTTTTTATATAGTTTATTTAGTATTAAACTTTTAAAATATTTCTCTTATTAAGCTATCTACTTCTTCTAGGCTTAAAGCCCTTCCTATTTAAATTTTGTTATCTACCCGTTTATTTACTACTTTAAAATATGATTAAATTAAAGTTTAAACATTAATTCAACTGAAAAAAAAAGTATTAAAACATTTTTCATGTTAAAAATATCATTAACATTTTCTCATGATTATTCTGAACAAGTAACTGTCTTTATAAATTAATAATACTATTATTTAAATCGACAATTAAAATATTTAAACGATGAGCTATATACATAGAAGCATAGAAAACCGAGAAATGTTAAGAGATAGAGGAGGCACTTTTTATTTTTTTTTAATTAAATGAAATTTAAATTTTATTTTAGTTAAAGTTTTAAGTGGATAGGTAGGGTACAGTTATTGGGCCAAAAGAAAATTAAATAAAATATCCGTGCCACTAGGTTATCCCCCATTGCCTCGAGGCACATGTGTATTAGTTTGTTTCAATTAATAAATAGAACATTTTGAATTAATATTTAAATGTATCGAAGCTGGTATACTTACTTGAAATAAAAATTTATTGGGAAATTTTTAATGACCAAAATCACTTTTTTGCTTATATCTCCTTTATTACTTATTTTATTAAAAATGTGTATATAACTATTTTTATAGAACTAACCAAAAGGCAAATTTTTTTGTTTATTACATTTTTTCGTAACTCTTTAAGTTTTTAAGATATTTATGTTTTAATTTTAAATTTAAATCGTTAATATCTCAAGAACTAAAAGGGCCTAAAACCTGACGTAGTTTCATTAGACCATTAATTTTAACTATATACCATTTTTTTCAAAGTCAGTAGTTTTTAAGTTATATTAAAAAAACCGATTTGTTACAATTTTTTTTAGGAAAAAAAAATGCAATTTGAACCCGCTGAGCTGAGGCAGTAGTACGGCTTTGAATTGACTATAGTTCATGGTAATATAAAAAAAAAGTTTCATGCGGTTCTCTTATATGCTTGGTTTTTTTACGGTGGCCTCCCAGACTACAAGACCAGTTTCGGTAACAAAAAATAAAATATTAAAAATAAAAAAGAAGAAGCACTACTTTACTAATTTAAACAACAGCTACTATATTAATGAAAACCGTATGGTACACTTTAAGCCATCCTATATAACATTAAACTTACTAAATTATTTTTTCAATCGATACGTTATAAAAACGACATAAGTCTTTTTTCCCTAAAAGTTATACCTTTATACCTCAAATAAATTATTTGTAAAAAACATAAATATCCTGAAAAATTTATATTCCCCAAAACACTGATCTTTCCACCATACAAGGAATATTGCTATTCGTTGGAAGTTGATATATGGGCCATATCGCGCGTTTGCCTCCAGTAGAAAGCCATCAGTTCAAATAGTTGTCAGAAATCAATACATTCGAATAGTGGATACGTTAAAAGCTTTTCAAAATAAACTTACGCTGAATTTCCCATCTCTTTATTGTTTTTTTAACTTTGTTAATACGTTTGTATTGGTAGATATGTTCTGTATTGTGGCGAATTCATTTATTAATAAATAATTGTAGTTGGGTACACGGCAGAGAAATCTGTATACGATGGGACGTTTCGGGCTTGGTCCCGGGGTATAGAGACTGAGTGTGCTTAGACCTATTGCCCCTCTAAACTTGCAGATCGTCTAAACAAAAAAAAAAACAAAAAAACACAAAAGAATCTAGTCAACTATCTACGTTTCGGTGGCAAGTGTAATACCGTTATCAAGGTAAATTTATCCAAAAATTATATATAATTTAAATTAAAATTGTTACAATTCTGATATTAGATTAAAGAAATTCTAAGAACTTTTCGTTACAGTTTATGACAAAACGTAGGTTAGCATTTAGATTTTTTTGTCTTTTTTCCTTTTTTTTCTTGGTTTAGGCGATCTGCATGTTTAAAGGTATCAAGAGCGCTGACAACAGTCAGTCTCTTTACCCCGGGACCAGGACCGAAGCAGTTCCATTGAATTAAATTTTCTTTGGCGTCTACGCGTCAAGAACTCTAATAGTTTATATTAGTGTGTGTATGAAACGGGCTAAGAATCATGGACGTTATCCCATTTTTAAAACCTAAAATAGAGTGCAATCCAATATAATGTGTAATTAACTTTTTTAATCATAAGCGGCATACGACATTTAGAAATTTAAATATATTTGTATACTGTTGATACCAAAAAAATTAATACATTGTAGTTTGTTATATTCATTTCTTTATTCCTACATATAAGGGTTTTTTTTGTAATTTTGTTTCATAGAAAGTTCGAATTTTGTTTGTTTGTTTTTATTCTTATGCGCAGATACACTTTTAGTATTTGTAGATATACAATTGTTTTTTAAAAGATTAGAAACCTTGTATATAATGTCCATTTGTCCATTTTCTTTTAAATCATTATTACAATAAAAAAAATCTTCTATTTTTTTTCCTATTAGAAACAAGTTTGATATAAGCCACGATTATTCATATAAATAATAATAAACAAAAGGGAAAAAATGAGGTTAATATTAAAAAAAAAATAAATAAGTGATGGGCTCCTAATTCTAAATTATCAAATTTATTACTAACGACTATATTAAAATACAGTTATGGAGAATGAAAAGTAGCAATAAAAAGGGTTTATTTTACAATATATTTTTATATGGTCAGAAATATATACATTTTATGTATTTTATGAGATCTTGATGTTAAGAAGTCAAATTCAAAAACCACATTCTTATGAAAAAAACTCCGCAGGTATAAAAAATTTTGAATTAACACATGTTATTAATCTACTATAATGTACCTAATTATATTCCCCTTCAGCTAGTACTTAATACCTCAATTATAATACAATAATATTTTATTATTAATATATGTACTATGATACTACCTAATAAAATAGAGTGCTTTCCCAAAGGTTTATGTTTGCACAGTAATTCAAATAAATTGCTGGGTAAAAATTAATTATTACCAAGTTTATAATAATTGTAATAATAATGAACTACACTTCTAATAGTTAACTTCGAACGGCGGCGACTTATTTTATTTTAAATGTCATGATGACAAACAGACATAATATATATCAGAAATTAACCCAGTTTAGCATTCAGTCATATTTATCCGTGACAATGACAGACTAGTCCATTTAAAACGCGGGTCCTGGGTGCCCAATGTCGCTGCAAGTGGAGACTACCTTCAGGGTACGGTTTCTGGATCGCTGATTACGAATTTCGGGGTCCCGCAGCTTGGAAATTCTGGCATCACGCCAAAAAACACCCTTTTAAGGAGTTTTTTAACGAAAATCTTATAAAAAACTTATGAAAGTGCTCTTTAGGCACCTATAAAATACTCCCAGGGTACGTTTTGTGGGAAAAACATCCTTATTAGGGGTTGTTTTTTTAAAAAACTTATAAAAATATTCTTAAGGCCCCTAAAAAATACTCTCAGGGTAAGTTTTCTGGGTCGCTGATTCCGTATTTGGAGGTCCCAAAACCCTCAAACCCCAGCGTCACCCCTAAAAGGGCAAAAAACACCCTTTTTAGGAAGTTTTTTAGAATAATCCTATGAAAAGTATTAGCGACCCAAAAAACGTACCCTAAAGGTACGCCCCGGGACCTGCGCTTTAAATGGACTATACAGACTGCGAGATTATTTGGATGCTCAAGATAGCTTTGTTGGTGGCTGGAAAAACAGAAGCAAACAAAAAGTTATTATTTTTTTCATTTTGTTAACAAATGTTGACGGAAACTATTGATACTTATTAGTTTTTTTTTTAATTTTACCTCTTTTGTTCCGTTTTAACAATAGAGTATGTTATTTAAATTTACAAAAAAATATATACCATAGAAGAATATTGACAAAAAATTAAGACATGTTATTAGTATATAAAAAGACACTTTTTAGCTATATCTAAATCAATTTAACAGGGGTCAAGTTAATAATTACTGTTTTTAAACTATCTGTTACTGTGGGGTTTGCTTTGCTTTATTGCGCACACTTTTCAAAAAAAAAGTCTCTTGGTGTGATACGAACCCCTTTTTAAGTTACTTTTATACACCCTGCACAGGGTCATTCAACGAGAACTCAACGGGACCATATTTGTGTTTCTCATATAAAAAAATGTGAAATAGCCATCTTGTGTTTTTTCCCATAGAATCCTGAAGAATTTAACAAACCAATTTGAATTGAAACAGACATAAAATTAAAATTTTTAGATGAGGCCCCTTATTTGGTGGTTCGTTTTTGGGAGCGTTCCATTTTTTAAGATACATTTCAATAAAAAAAATTGTAATCACTACTAGTAACAACAAAATTAATTTGATTTTTATGATCAATTTGTAATTTAAATTAAAAAACAGGTATTAAATACTTAAAATGCCAAAATAGCCAAAACATATCCAAGTCTAGCGTATATCACTATTTGCTATGCATATATAATTAGAATAATTATGTTGTTCCTAAATATAAATACGAAATATTTTTTATCAAAAGATATTAGACGATTTCAAAAACTAACCAATAATAAATAATTAAGCTTACGCAAATGTTAATTTTATGTCGCATCTCTGTTGTTTAAATTCAAAAGGGTTTTTGGGTATTTTTAAAAATTTTATGGGATAAAATACAGAAGATTGCTATTTTACACATATTTATGACTATAACAAATAATTGCATATTAGTGTTGCACGCAATTACTGTATTTTGTTAACTAATCAGATCATTCATTACATTAGCATATAAAAATTGCATTATAAGGAGGAATTAAATCATACTGTATAGCATCAAAAGTGTTAATATTTGCAGTTATGTGTGGCTGGACTTCGAAGAAGGCCCCAGGTGTTAGTTTTGATTTGAAATATCCAAGACGGTGCCGGATTTCCATATACCCCCGCGACCAAAGCCGGGGATATCTATCTCTAGGGATAAACAATTGAATTTGAAATGCGACTGACCAATACCGAGTGCAGATTACGATTCCGAAAATTGAATTCAAAAACTTGGCCAGAATCTATAATGCGACCTTCCAGAAACATATATTTCTTGTTTGGCTCCCGATCTTTTAATGACAGAGCAGGACTTAAAATATTTTGTTGTAGTGCACGCATTATACACATACCTGTATAGTTTGTCCATAAAAACGTCCGAAGTCTCATAGTATTAGTATTTCCAGTGATGTCTAATTATTGAATTTATAAAAATACTTTTTGATCGCAAAGTTTTTTTCTTCGGCTGTGTATGATTAGTGATGCCACCGAGATAAGAGATTCTCGTCTCTTTCGGTCTCTTGACCAGGATTTTGACACATTGACAAAAAATTCAGAAAATTTAAAGCTTAAATTAAAATAAAAGTTTAAATTAGACTTACAAACTTCATTGATTACAAATTAAAAATGTAATTTTTTTTAACATTTTTTTTAAAACATTTTTAATTTGTAATCAATGAAGTTCTCTTCTGTGGCATTGGTCATTTTCGATTAACATGTTAGCGGTAAGTTTTAATATGTTGTGTAGTTTAGCTTATGTAACCAGGGTTTTTTTTTTACATATTGTCGCCTTGAAAAAGGAAATAAATTTTCCGAAAGCTCCAGACTGCTAAAAATTGTTAAACTTTTAATGAAGCATAAAGTTGTTGATTCAATTATCAGTCAAATTTTAACCTTCTAGTATGTATTATTCAATATATCAGTCAAGATATATATATATATATATATATATATATATATATATATATATATATATATATATATATATATATATATATATATATATATATATATATATATATATATATATATATATATATATATATATATATATATAATATATATATACAAATATATATAAATACAATGTATATACAAATTTTGACAGCTTTAATTTTTTTTAGTTTTTTATCGATTTAGGTGACTATGATGCGCCAAAAATTATTATTTTGATGTTACTTAATTAAACAAAATAATTACACTTCGTAAATGCTTTCCGTTTAATTTAATCGCGTTTTTCCCATTTAAAAAAAAATATTCAACATTTATTGCACTCTGACTTATATTAAAAAAAAATCCAAGCTGTCAAAATTTTGACATAAGGGATATCGTTGGACGCAAAATGTTTCAAGGAATCCAAAAATGTAGAAATGTACAAGACGTCCTATTTAAAAATCGAATATTGATGCCGTTTCCGGTAAAACCGGAAGTCACCGAAAGTCACGTTACTTGTCAAAAAACTTCAAAATTGACAATATATAATATCTCAAAGTTTTATTTTTTTATTTTAAATGCAGACCAAAAAGGGGGTGAGCCACCCTCCTGGATTATGGATATAATGGAGTTTTTGCAAAGCAAAAGTGAAATTTGGCAAAAGCAGAGCTTTCGCAAAGCAAAAGCTGGTATTTATTTTTTTGCATAAAAGCATTGGACATGACAATTTAGATTTTAAAATTTCAGGGGACAAGAAATTTTTGTCAAAAGACGAGCGATTTTTGTTTCTTGCCTCCCCTTGTTTCTTTCGAGGTCTCTTGACTAGCATTTCGATGCATAGTGACAAAAAAATATATGATTTTATAATAACAGAATTTTATTATTTTAAAATTATATGAAGAATATATAATTAATAATTGGATCAAAAAATATATGCAAACATTTTTAATAATTTAACGATTTTCAATGCTGTTGTTTCTTAATAGGAGTCGTTTAAAGCATACAATATTTTACCATTAGAATTTATTAATCGGCTTTATTCCAAATTAGATCATCGTAATCGAATTTAAAATTTAGTAGAGCGATTGGTAAATAATTATTAGATCAAAAAATATATTTAACCAAAAATGAGTAAATATATACCTACCGGTTTTGTATATATTTTTTTATCGAATCTTTAATTATATATACTCTATACTATTTTTAGTTCTAATTTAAATCGTATTATTATGTAGGCTAATGATTTTTTTGCCACTATGCGTCAAAATCCTGGTTTAGAGACCTCGAGAAAGCTCGAGAGACCCTTAGATAACTCTTGGCGGCATCACTATGTATGATATAAACAAGCTGGGTTTTTGGCTACTTTTCCCAGCAATGCTTTTCAAATACAGCATGTAAATAAAACTTAATTAATAAAATTCCTCCGAGCTTCTAGCAGAACCAATGGCTAATAACGTTTGTGAGATCATTGATCAGAAAATGCTATTCATCCCGAAACCAATACTTCCCCGGTATCTAGGGTTCCCACCAGCCCCAACCCTTACCCGGTTGTCGCCCACTCTCAAAGCCTGTGAAGGCACTCGAGAATGTTACCATATAAATATTGTATATACTTATGTTTATGTATTGTAAATATATTGTATGTACACACGTAGTCTTAGGAAGTATTGTAAATATGTACGTAACTAATAAAGCTGTTTGTAAGTAAGTAAGTACTATGTATGATATAGACAAAACGTTTTCCTAAAAATAAAGTTAATTATCTAATCCTTACCGATTTTAAAATTAGAAATAATTAAAAAAAAGTAATAAAGAGAGATTTCCAATTTTTCTAATCATTTTCATAAAATTAATAACTAGTTTTTCTTGGGTTTATTGGCCATATATCAGATAACTACAAAAGCTTAATTGTTTACATTTCGGTTTATTATTGAATTCAAAAAATTAACATTTGGAACTTATAAGATATTTTTTTAAAATAATTATTTAAATATATACAAAGTTACATATATATTTGTATTAAGAGTTATTACACAGTATATTTTAACTGTGTAATACGAATTTTTAAAAACAATACTCCGGTCAAATTTTTGAGGCATTTTTTAAATGGGTTGAGGGTTTTATTGTAGAGTTAACGAGTCAATAATATCTCAAAAAACCGTAAAATTAGTTTATTAAAATTTTTGTATATCCAAAATACTAAAAAAGGATTCTATTGTCAAAATACTTTATATTAACATCATCAGTCAGTTATAAAATTATATGCTAATTCGAAGATGGTGCATGCGTCTTACCCCATTTTAATTGTTTGAACTTCTCAATCGTTTGTTCCTTCATTCCAAGGGTAACTAGACTGCGTTTCTCAACCTGTTTAAGCCTTGAACTGCAAAAATACTTTCTTATGTAGATACAGAAATTGATATTCCAAATCTTCGTTATTAGAACTGAGAAGTTACCGCTGTTAAGATTAAAGGTGGCTGGAAGGACAGTGGTATTCATAAAAAAAGCGTACAAGAATTAAATCGAGAACAACCTTCGACAATTTTGCGTAAAACCGGATAATGTCAATAATTGTTTATTAGAGATTATCGTGTTCTAAATATGCTGAGCATTTGCGTCACCCATATAATTTTGACAGTGCATGGTGACAATGTTTGACAAACTTAAAAAAAAATGCCACGTCACTTACCTGAACCTGAGAAAACTGAAACATTGGTCAAAATTGGAGAATGGTGGAAACTTCGTGAAGATGCAGGGTTTTTTCGTAGAAATAAAAAAAAAGATATTGAAAATTAAACAACACTGGGAGCAAGAGGAATCGATAAAAAGAAAAGTTGGTTCAGGTCGTCCCCGACTTACAACTCCGAACAGAATGAGGCGTTCTTAAAATACCTAAGAGAAAATCCATTTGAAACGAATTCTGTTATTTATACAGATTTTTTCAGGATCACAGATCAGGGTCGTTTTTACGGACAAAAAGACATTCGAGTCCGATTATTTGGCCAAATTCATTAATTTATCGGCCAAATAATACAAATAATACAAGGTTTGGACCACGCTGCACAGCTTCCTTGCTTTTAAATCGGAACGACTTTCTGTGAATGTATGGGCTTGGATAGGTATCCATGGAGCCGGTGTTTCCTGGCGAATAGAGGTATGATTTATTATTATTATATTGAAAAATATAATGCTTGCATTAGTTCAACAAGTTTATCCTAATAATAACTTCATATTCCAACAAGACAATTGTCCAGTTCACACTGCAAATTCTGTCAAAAATTGGTTTCAAACGAATAATACAGAAGGACTACTACTACTACGTGGTCGCCTTATAGCCCCGATTTAAATTCAATTGAAAATGTTTGGTAAATAATTGATATAATGATACATGACAAAGGTGGCTCTAGCTTTAATTCTTTTACGCCTTTTTTATGAATACAACTGTAATAAACATGACTTTGTGAACCTATTAACATTTAGTATTGTTAGTAATTAAACTTATTTATTTTTACAAAATCTTTCTATATAATAATTCAAAAGAAAATATTATACTATTAATTAATTTAAACTAAATTATGTTAACTTTTTACGAATATAACTATATCTTTTAAATCATAAAAACTATCTAAGTAAACTAAATAGTTTTATACGTCCTTGTACATCCTGAAGTTACAACTTGACCTAATGTCGTCGACTACCTAAAATTAACTGACTACATTATTTTCCTATACGTAAAAATGTATTTTCAATTATTAGCTTTGTTCGCGGGTCATTTAATGAACCGATTTAGAACTAGAACTGAACCAGTTAAAGATTGTTTAAGAGCGTATGTCCAGTTATTTATCAGTTCCGGATTTTTATTTACCGCGAACGACTTTCTACAGCTGAAAACTCACGTGCATGTTTTCTAAACTATATTTTTTTGGATTTTAATTTGTTTATAGTTAAATTACCATGGAAAAGAAAAATAAAAAATAATATAATTTATTTTTAAACCAACAACAAAGATGTGGAAATACAGAATACAGTAATATTAATTGCTAATTCTTTTGGAAAATACAACAAGTTCTTATAATTTTTCCATATTTTTATACTCTATACAATAATTGCAAAAACATAAATTGACTGTAATTCAACGTAAGATTGCTCTTTCAAAAAATCAGAAAATAGCGGACCATCTCGATACTACGCATGAAAAGCCTAACCGAACTATCAGTTCTAACGAAAATCCGAAGATAGCAAATACGATTACAAATCAATTATGAACCGATCGTGTTTTCCAAAAACAAACCTGTTAATAAAAATTCAAGATTTTGTAAACCGCGAATGCGAACCCTGGACTGGTTTAGAATCAGACCCGCGAACATAGCGTTTGCTAAAAGATTGACGCGGGTACCAAAAACTTCTTTTTATGTGTGAATGTAAGCAAAAAAGTTGATTGACCTAACTCACACTATGGACTTGTTGAAGACCATTTTCTAAAAATAATCAAAAATAAATCAAATTAACCTACCTTTTGCCTCGCTTAAGACATTCACCGTACGCGCTGGTACTTAGGCTTTAAGCCTTCATGAACTGTCCCAAGATAAATAAAGGGCATTAGAGTACGCCGACATGAAATTTTTAGAAATTTTTCCAGTACGGTCACGAAAAGTCACTTTATAGGGTTTTTATCCTTAACAGGTGTAGCTAATTATGGGATTTTATTTCCAAACAGAGCTGTCGGTAATTAAATTAAAATAATTGAAAAATCCTATTCAATTACTTTTTAGTAATTGGATTACTTTAATTCAATTACTTGTTGAAAAATGTAATTGTATTTGGATAATCAATTATTAAGATAATGTAATCGTAATTGGTAATTAATTTTTATGAAACCCAAGTATTTCAATTACTTAGAAAGTAATTCAATTACTTATAAAGTAATTGAATTACTTGGAAATGAATTTAATTACCTAATAAATAATTGAACTACTACTAAAAATTCAATTACCTTTCTTTATGGAAAAATTGCTGGAATTTCGGCCAGCCAGAAAGGGCATCTTGGAACATGGCGCGCCGCTTTGAATCCGGCGAACGCGCCGCCTCCGCGCCGATTTAGTATTTTCGATTGATGCTTACCGCCACCGTTTTTATACTTTTTTTTTGTAGAAAAATCTGTTGATGTTTGGGGTAGGATAAAAAGAAATTTTTATTTTAGAGTCATTTAATATGTTATTTGTTAAGTGTATCGTGTTTAATATATGTGGTAATTTAAATAAAGTAATTGCTAAAATATTCAATTACTTTTAGTTATAATTGATAAATGAATTACTTGTAACAAACATGCTAGTAGTTGGTAATCGTAATTTACTACTACTTAGAAGAGTAATTGGTAATTGTAATTAAATTACTTGTCAAAAGTAATTGCGACAGCTCTGTCTCCAAAAGCAATGTGCTACTTTTTGGCGTATTTGAACTTAAACTTTAGTACATTTTGTAACAGAACTTTTATATGTGTCTTAGAAGCAAAATTAAGTTTTGATAAACCAAAATAATATTTTAGGTAATTTAAAAACATTTAGAATGTAGGAAAATAATTTATTATACATGCATTTTTACTTTGTGATTTTTCAGTACATAAAAGCTCATTTCGGTCCTGAGTCAGCGTCGTCATTTGAAGATTGGGTGGATTTTATACTTGATGCTTTTGTTCCCATATATCGCATTGGCACTGGTGTTTGTGGTCGGTCCGCTAAGTGCCCATTTGTTTCCTTTAACAGGACCTTTTAACACGTCTAGTCTACTTTCTATCTTGAGACAATTAGAGGAATTTTATGCCTTTAATATTTTGAGAAATTTACTCTTTGCTTTTCCAAATCTATGCGTTTAAATCGTTTCTCCAATTTTCATTCCTTTGTCTAAATGAGGATTTATAACACTTGTGGTCCAGTGATGTTTATGCTTGCTTAGAAATTTTGGAGGCAATGACCTTTTTTTGAGCTAAGTATTGATAAAAATAGTGATTTTAAATTCTAAAGATTTTTAATTTTATATGAATTAAAATGCACAAAATATAAAAAATAAATAAATTTGTATATGTTTCTACCCCTCTTAAAATATGTATACAGGGTCTCCCGAATTAACGCAATATAGCACATTTTATAAAAATATTTTTGGTAATTAAAATTTAACAGAAAACCACCAGTGCTATCTTATAAAAAGTAATGTATAGAACCTAGAAAACGAAAATACGCATAAAAGTTAGCTTTTCTTTGTTTTTTTAAATGAAAAGGCCGGTAAAAAATAGTCATGTTTTCTTTTATAGTTAAGAATTTTAATTAAACATAATTTAATCGCCATACTGTTAATCGGACTTTTATAAAAAATCTAAAAGCCAATAAAATGTTGGTGCATTTTCGCCGAAAAAAGTCGGAAAAAACGCTAAAATTGACAACTTTTATAAATAATTTAAATTGTTTTAAAAAGTTAGAGGGCCTCCTCTAATAAACCTCACTGATGATAAAAAAAAAACTTCTCGTGGTACTAAAACCTAATGTCTCCTGCTCAAGTAATCTCAAACAGCTATAAAAAATAAAAAAGACCTTTTTGGGCGGTTTTTTAGGACTCACAAGAGTGAACACTGTACGTATTCAATTGCGTTCCCAAAACTTTGTAGAAATTATTGAATAATATTAAAAAAAGCTTTTTGTAGTACTAAAACTTATTATCTTCCGTTTTAAGTAATTACAAAAGCTCTTAAAAATAAATAAGATGCCTATTTTGACGGTTTCTATAGGATTCAAGTACAAGTGTGAGCACTGTGCTCTTTAAACTGCGGTCCCAAACTTTGCATAACTATTGTACCTAGTACTAAAACTTAATGTTTACCATCCAAACATTTACAAAAAGCTATTAAAAATAAGAGAAGCCTTTTTTTGGCGGTGTCTATGAGATTCACACAAGTGTGTACACTGTACGCATTAAGGTGCGTTCCCAAAACTTTTTAGAATTATTGTGATAATATATTGACTATAAACAGTAACTGAAATGATATATGTAAAAAAATCAGTTATAACCCAAAAGTATTTATATTCTTTCAAAAAGTGGGAAAGGGGCGGGGAGTCGCCCCCCAAGTATACGCCACTAAGAGCCCCCTAAAAGGAAAATCCTGAATATGGTTTTTGTCCAATATTTTGAAAACTACATAAGATACATTTGTATATCTCTCTGAGTATCATTTATTGTGAGTATGTATAATTTTTTTTTTGCCTATTTATAAAATTTAATAGGGTTTGCAAAATTGGTAATCCATATCGTTTCTGCATTTTTTTTTTAATTTATAGAGCTAAACAGTTCTGTGCTTTAAAAAAACGATATGGCATTATTCTCGGGAAATTTTATTTTATTAAAAAAAATCCGTAACTTCTCGAAATTAACGTTAAAATTGTAAATAAACCTTTAACATCGTTTATCAGTTTTCAGTTAAGTGTTCTTTTTAAAATAAAAATCAAAATTTGATAATAATTAATTCATATACGTTTTTTTGGTAAGATACATTTTTGTATCCCATTTTAACTTAAATAGGGTAAATCCTATTAATATTAACCTTTCCGATAAATACCTTTTTTGTATAAAAAAACTTTGAAACTTCATTAGTTGTTACAACTTTACACACGTTTTGTCCTGTAAATTTGTTCTATATTGTTACGGAGGATTCATTTCTTGAAAATTTCTTGTAAGCACACTCAGTCGCTATACCCCGGGACCAGAACCGAAGCGGTCCCAGTATATAAAGATTTCTTTGGCATGTACCCGACAGACTTTTTCATACGTTTTGTCCTATTTCTATGTGCATGCATATGCATCAAAAATATGCGCTTAATTTTAGAACACCGCACTGGCGTAGATAGATTTTTTTTTTTTTTCTAAAAAGTAAGATATGGGACCCACATCAAATATGTATCAAATGTTATTGACTACGGTGTATTAAAAGTCATACCAGTTAAAAAAATTTTACCTAACAATTTTCTTAAACAAATAATTCCGATGCCTTTAATTTTAAGAAAAATGCAAATATTTTTGCGTAATTTGGGATTTAACAATAAAATTTAATTAAATTTACGAAAAAAATTCAAAAAGAGAATTCGCTCGTGAAACTTAGAATTTCTCTGGGCAGGGGGGTCAAAAAAAATCATATTTTTTCGTAAATTCCAAAATAAAATTTGTAATTAGGGTTCGGTGATTTCTCGAGCTATCAATTTCTCGGGTCTCGAGAATTTTCGAGGCTAATTTCGGTCTTCTCGGGTTGTCGAGAATTACAAATTGCGTGTACTACAATTTCTATAAACCGTCTGAATCAGCTAGAGTCGAAACACTAATGAAAGTGTATGTATTACAGTGTTGCCAACTAAGCTCGCTGAAAATTCCCAATTTTTCTGTGAAAAAATTCCTAAGAATTTCTAGATCAAAATTAGATAGAAAAATAATTTACGAAAGAAAAGTTCAAAAAATATATAAAAATAAAATCTCATGGTGAAATAATGGACATAAGTAAAAAATGAATTAACAAAAATAAAAGTTTCTAAACAAAAAAACAATTTAATAATTCTTAAATCAATCTTTTATAAAGATTTTTCATAAGACTTAAATGTTTATTTAATGAATAATTCTAGGCAGTAGTTTTTCACTAGAAGACGAATTAAACACACTGCATTTAATGCCTCATTGGATAATTAATTTGTTTTTGTTTTTACGTCGGTAACGACTGAAAATTGCTCAGTCTCGGCATTACTGTGGGGCAACAAATAATGAACTTGATGATTTCTCTTTTTTCTCTAGCATTTTGGTGGGGCAACAATAATAAAATACAGCAGCAACAACATGGAGAGATACAGCAGTTGATCTGTGAATTCCCTGAACCCGATACCACGAATTAACCCGATCTATTAGATTAATCAGAAGGCAACAAGAAGCAATTTTTGAAAAGATACAATGGTCAAAACCATAACCAGGGTATAAGGATTTAATAGGCATCGTGGTTTATTATAGTCCATTTAATATTAAAATTGATAAATTGACTCAAATTCTATAAATTGAACTGAAAATAATCCAAAGCGAAAATTCCCTAGATATTAGATAAAATTCTTCGTTAGGAAAAAATCCCTAGAACTAGGGAATAATTTCCTAGGTTGGCATTACTGGTGTATTACCTACTGTATTGTATTATGTATAAAAACGCCGCCAGAGCCGCTTGCCGCGCGATCGGCGAGATCAAAGGGTACCACGTCGGCTTGGCCCGTACGCCCTGCCGCCGCGTTTAAAACAAACGGCAAACGCAATAGTTTTATTTTATAATTTCATAGACTCAAATATGATTGAGTTCTCGAGTTTTCTCGAGCTTGATTTCCCGAACAAAAGCTCAACGATTCTCGGAATTCTCGAGCCGAGAATTTCGGGAATGAACCCTATTTGCAATGTCTTTTCCCTACAAAAGCTATTTTTACAATTTTAACAGATGTTTTAATCTAAGTGAAACATACAACTAGTCTTTAAATAAAATATACATAAAAAAATTCTATGCAAAAATTGTAAGAACACATTTTTAGCTCGATATCCTCGATTCTACAAAGTGACTGATTACAAAGGTAAGCTTGAATTTTCAAAAAGTATAATAATGTACGCTGATTCACACGTTTTGGCAGAATCAAGACTTTTTTCCAACCGATTTTAGGAAAAAATATTCTTAATTTTAGTGGTCGCGTCCTATAAACATGGTTTATTTTTAATTTTTACCCTTAAAAAATGCGTTACCTTACGCCCAGATGGCTGAAATAAATTTTGTGCAAGCCTTGGTTTGCTTCGGAGTTTTCTTGTTTTCTTTTTTATTTTGGGACAGTCCACGAAGGTTTAAAGCCAAAGTATTTACGTACCATGGGTGTTTAAGTAAAGTAAGAGGTAGTTTATTAACATGAGATCTAAAAATTTAAAGGTTTAGAGAAGAAAAAAACCTCTACAGGCAGCAGATTCCACCATCTAGAGACTTCAAAGATGAAAAACAAACAAGGTGGGAAGTTCGGGTCCTTTTTTAATAGACTGTAAAGGGATGCGAAAGAGTAAAACTACGTGTTGCTATATTGGTTAATTTCTCGGAGCAGAAGACGTGGAACTACCTATAAAAGAGCGACAAATTCCCTACAGCATGATGGTGGGCACAAGAAGAAAGCTTCTTTGAATTTAGTCCAGAATGCTAAGAGTTGTAAGAAACGCTGTTTTCCAAATGGGAACAATATTTTAAAGGGGGTCTGATTTGGGATACCTACAGAGTATACAGGTTTATAAGAGGACAATTCTTTTTGCCTCGAAAAAGAATCCGAACTTTTGTAAGACATATACAAGCGATATTTTTAAAAAATTATTTTGAGTAATCTAGGAACCGGCGTCCAGAAAGCAAAAAAATATATTTTTTAAAAGTTTTTGAACTATACAGTACATTTATTATATTATAAATGTTTGGTAAAATTAAAGACAGTTAAAAATTAGTCCTTTTTATGTTTTAGGCATATCTTAATTTATCAGTTAGAAAAAAAAAATAGACAAATAAGTGGTACATTTTAGAGATTAGCCAACTTTTGCAGAGCAGTTTAGAATAAAACATCTGTGTATTATGTTTTTTGGTTTCATTATATTTTATTATACAAACATGTTTATCTAAAAAAATAAATTTGTTGGCATTACATTAAACAAATGCATAAGACATAATAAACTCCTATAAAATCTTATTTGGGTTTATTAAAAGCATTTTGTTGGTAATAAAATTTTAATCTTATTTAAAAGTAATCTAAATAGTTGGCATCATCCGGATAGTTTCACTCAATTAGGCTGACATGGTGGCTGCAGTCGTTTCAGACAGAAGGGGTGCCTTCAAACAATCATCCCTATACGCAGGGCAACAGTCACCCCATCAGTGCTAAAAGCCTTTTTGATATTACATGTTTAAATGAGGGTAAGTAATATGATTACTAAACGACGCCACTCTGTTAGATTTAGTTCACTTTTCGGCAATATATTCACTTAAAGAATGACACTTTTGATTAAAAGTTGACTAAATGTGAAATTATATCTGTTAAGAGTTGCTATTTTTATAATTTAGGAACATTTTAGTTTCGTTAAAATATATTTCTATTGGCCGTTTATTAAAACAAAAATTCTGTCATTACGTTTATGACATGTCTGGCTCACTCCGCTCATTAGTTTCTAGTTTACTACTAAGAACCGTACTTTATGAATTGATTGATGACACCTATACCATTAACGCCTTATTTTAATGTTTTACAAATCTTACAAATCATTTTATTCAAATAAAGAGTCAGTTTTCTCTCTCTCTCTCTCTCTCTCTCTCTCTCTCTATCTTAGAGCAATTAATGGTGCTGCTTACTAAACAATATTTAAGATACATATAGGCCATGATGAACTGATTTTGCCTATAATAAATGGGGTGTCATACCTCAAAAAGTAAGAGGTACCAGCAAAAAATGACTTTAGATTCGTGATCAGCGCTCTTTAAAAAAACCCCATACAAAATTTAAATAAAATCAGCTATGGGCTTGATAAGTAAAAAAATACCGGCAAATTTACCAAAGCGGTTTGATAAACTTAACACAACCATTTGGTAAATTTAACCCGGCACTTTGGTTAATTTGATCCTATAGTTTGATTCCTTCAAGTGAATTGATAAGTTTATTTAACCTAATAATACTGTAAACCTAAACTGTAGGAAAGGAAATTTAAACTGTTTTACTGGTTTTATTTAACATTTGGAATAACTCAAGTTAAAACATTTCAAAAGGTTGATTTAACCGGATAATGTTAATATATAACCGGTAAATATTAAACCGTATAATTCGGTTGAATCAACTTTCTTTGCTTATTTTAACCAGAGTTGGTTAACTTCGCTAATCTGATAAGTAGCGATATAAGAATATGAAAAGGCTACTGTTGATATACTTAAGAAAAGAAGACATACTTTAAAATGTGAAATGGTTACAATAACAAACTGTGTAATAACTGTCCATAAAATTGTGTTTTCACTTTGGAAATTTGTTGTACACAATTCGTGTACCTTTTTTCATTCAACCTTTTGCATTGCAAAAAAATAGACAATAGGTTAACTGCAAAAGGGACACAAATGTACACAAATTGTACATAATAAATCTCCAAAATGATTACACACTTTTACATTAATACATATATTGCCGGAAAGTGATGACGTTGTCACATAGACTTATATTGTTAAAAGTTAACAACGGTTTAGAATATTTAACAAAACGTCATTGTTGTAGTGTTATTCAACGATTTAGGCAACCTGTCAAAATCTGATATTTGTTAAACAGGCTTTAAACCGTTGTTAACTTTTAACAATTGCTAAGTCCATTGCTAAATTTTAACAACGCGATCATCACTGGGCCGATTGCCGATTATGTACTGTAACCATTCCATATATTGAAGTTATATGTATATATATATATATATATATATATATATATATATATATATATATATATATATATATATATATATATATATATAAATATATATATATATATATATATATATATATATATATATATATATATATATATATATATATATATATATATATAAATATATATATATATATATATATATATATATATATATATATATATATATATATATATATATATATATATATATATATATATATATATATATATATATATATATATATATATATATATATTTGGGTCAGCAAAATTAAGCAATCATGACATGGGTGCGGTGAGTAGTTAACTGGTTGACTGAAAAAGGCAGCCGGTGAAGACCGCGTGCTTTTGTGTGTGGATCAATTTTCACATTAAACTGTATATTATAGGATTTGTCTGGAAAAGGTTTATGGACTGTAGTTCCAAAGTACCATCTATTTATATAACCTCTATGGTGGCCCGTTATTTCCTTAATACAGCCTTATTTAAAAAACAAATGGCTTAAGCATTATTCAAAATACATTTTTTGGCATTTTAAATTTTAAGAATGCAAGTTACTTACAACGTACTTACTTGTTTAAAAATGTGGTCCAAATAATAGCACTCTAAAATAAAACATTTGTCAAATATAAGAATTTTTTTATTAATAACATAATTTATCATTTAAATTAAGCATATTTAGATATATGTTGGGAAGAAATTTCTTTTTAATTTTGAAAAAATTCCCTAATTTTTTTTTCTATTTGGGAAATACCTAGTGTACAAATTTTAAAAATAACAAACAGTACTATTAAAAGTCTTTTTGTTTTGGCTATTTTATTTGACAGCAAATGTATTTATTTTTTAAATATTTTATCAAAAATTGTAACTACAATAACATATAACTACTTATATATTTTGAACTAACACACTATAATAAAATTATCTTTACTATCGCGTAGATGTAAGCTAAATTTTATTCTTGAAAAATAATTTTTGTTTCTCTTTAAAGGTATTCAAATACCATTTAAACTGATTTTTGAAACAATAATTTGGTGACGATTAAAAACGTCCATAACGAAAAACAATGGTGTCCTCACACCATAAGAAATGCATTTTGTCAGGAAATTTGGATGAAATAGACATCGGCATCCATACAAGAGATAACTAAATTCAACTTTAATTAAGATTAATGATATGCAGAGTAGTTCTATCTTCAGTTTGGAGGCCGCCACTGCCTCTCCCCTCCATTAACATTATCTATAGCTTTAGACCCTGTGGTATCATTTTGTTGCACCATTAAAATATATATGCACTAATACAATGAGATACTAAATCGTAAAGCATGTTAACTATTAAAATATTACTATATAATAATTTAATCATTTTTTTAAATAATTCATGAATAATATACCTAATAGAAAAAATAAAATTAATGCAAAATTTTCAACGATTTCTATAACCTTGGAACAACAACAACTTAGTTAAACTTAAGATGGGTTGGATGATGTATTTTTCGCATGTATCATTTTATTTTTAACGAGTGGACAAAGTCAACGAAATACTTTATATAAAAGTGGATTTCTGTAAAAAAAGATAAATTCGCATTGCTTTGCTGTCGTAATTTTTTAGTCCATTTACTACAGATGATTGGGCAAATATTTATTTTTAAAATTGTTTACTTGGCAACGCAACTTATATATTTTTTGAGCTTATTTTATATTTTATATTTAATAGGGAAACAAAAAAAACAGTTTCTCTTTATTCATACACTTTTTAAAATATTTTTTTTTTAACATAAACCAATAATAAAATCAATGATATGTTGCCTGATATTATATTATTTTATTTATTATTGCATGAAAATTTTGCTTTAATCAGTAAGGGAAGTTAGATAATGCTGTCGTTGTTGCATCCCCTGACTGGTAATTAGCCTTAATATCGTATTATCTTGATCGAATAAATTCACGAATTATCCGCACTCTATATAGCAGCGCAGTTAATATTTGTAACAACATAGAATCTTTAAAAACGGAAATCGATTATTATTCTAAAACAACACTAAGAACCATCCAAGCTAAAACCAAACAAGAAAATTTTAACACAACTGCATTTACAAGGGTCCCTGTAAATGGGCGAATTATACATCGGTAAAACCAAAAGATCACCTAAAGTTAGGATTAAAAAACACTAAAAGCACACCCAACTGCTCAAAACATAAATATTAAGTATAGCCGAGCACTCTTGCTTAAAACAACATCATATACAATGGTCTAAGACAAAAGTTATTTATAGAGAAGGTCATTGAAAAAAGAGGATATTTCGAGAAAAAGAGGATATTTCAAGAATCGGTTTTTGTACAGAATAACATAAAAGTATTTAGTAAATCCAGTGTTAATAGTCGGCACCGCTGGGGCGCCCACTTGGCTCGAAAAAAATCGGTAAAAGGGTAGCTGTATTCACTTGATAACGGTTAAAAATGCTTAATCAATCAAAACGTTGTACCCAGTGGCGTACCCAGAAAAAAGATTTTTGGGGGGGCAAGCCATGCCCGCCGGAGGCCAGTCCGGCGAATCCGGAAAATTTTGGGGGTGCCACGCCCAATTTTTACCAAGAAGTCGTTAAAAGAACAAGAATTCGACAACCTCTTAAATGGCAAATGAGGGGCGTCTCCCGGCGCGCTACGACCGAGGTCTTAAAAAAAATCTTTTTCAAGTCTTTTGGGAGGGGCAAATGCCCGCTGCCCCCCCATCGGTACGTCACTGGTTGGACCATAAACCAATAAGGACAATTGAGGTATTTATTTACTAGCTTGCCAGTATGTTTTCGTTGTGGCGGTAACGTGGCAAAATTTATGTAATATACGAGAACACTTTTAAACGATAAACCTCTTTTTCAAATAACCATTAGACTTCCTTAATAATTATAATGTTTTTGACAGATACACAATGTCATAGATCTTAAAGGGTGAAACTAGGTATTATATAAGTAACACCAAAGAACAATCGCTTAACATTTTAAAAACATCTCACATACTTTCATGGTGCAACCGACGTTTTTTTCGTCTACCCATGTTAGAGCAGAGCATTAAAGCGTTTGGGATGAGAGTAAAAGGATAGAGCTTTATTTGCTACTACACGAATTTAGTTTTTATTTGTTGTGCTTAATTTTGCTTTGTAGGACATTTTTTGTAAAACTATAGTTTAAAGAAATACAACCCTACTTACCTTATACTCGTAAGTGCTTAGAGGATTTATTTTTTTTTGACCGAAGATTATTGCACTGTTAATAAATTAATTTGCTATTATTTTAGTGCATTACATTTACCGGAATTTTATAAGAAGAATTAAAATGGAATTATCTTGTCAGATTATACAGGGTGTCACGAAAAATTTCTCCTTTTAAACATTGGTAAAAAAAACTTATAATCGATTTATTACAAAAATATGGAAAGGACACATGCAAATTTACGTTTTAAAAATAAAGTGGTCTATTATTTGTGTTGCTCGTAGCACTGTTCTAAACAAGTGCGTAAGTTTTGTAACACACGGTGGCATAACGCCAATGAAATTTGGTTGATTTCATGTCAAAAAAATTGCTTAAACTCATCACTATTAGCAAGGGTATTAAGATCGATTATTGTTGACCTGGGTATTTTTGGTTTGTTGCTACGCCGCGCCGGTTTCTCTAAACTTCGTCACCTATGCTTTTACCAAATTTTTGGAAGGTGCATCAGCTATGCGGCGAGTCGCTTGATCACGCTTGCCATTTCTCACACCTCACATTTATAGAAAGTAAATCCGCATGTGCAATCTTCTATATTTTTGTAATAAATCAATTAAACATAAGTTTGCAAGTTTTTTTTCTAGCATTGGTTAAAAAGGGAAAATTACTCTGAGACGCCCTGTATATATTAATATTGTATTTTAAGGTCACAATTAAATGTTCACTACCTAAAAAAGTATACACGATACCTTTTAAGCTTAAAGTATAATGTTGAAGATGAGGTCAAAATAACACCATATTTTTTTCCTATAGCACCTCTAAAGCGTTTTTTTTACCAGTACATAGATTTTAATTTTTTACTTGTAGGTATGCTTATCTATACAAGAGATCATTTTAAATAGTTGGCTATCAAACTACTTTATTTACAGTTTCATAGATAGACCAGCTCATATAAATATATATATATATATATATATATATATATATATATATATATATATATATATATATATATATATATATATATATATATATATATATATATATATATATATATATATATATATACATATATATATATATACATATATATATATATATATATATATATATATATATATATATATATATATATATATATATATATATATATATATATATATATATATATATATATATATATATATATATATATATATATATATATATATATATATATATATATATATATATATTACGCAAACCAAGCGTTTTTTTTAACAATGATAATAAAAACTTTTAATAAAGTAGCAAGGTATCCTTTAATGATACATGTTATATTAGTTAAAGATTTTTAAGAAAATTGATTAAACAGTTGAAATGTTTTCCTTTTTCAAGTAGGATATTTTTGATCTAAAGCTTATAGCCGATTTATGAAATGTGATGGTAAAATATCATTTTTTTTAGTTTATTAAATAATCATTTGTGGATTTTTACTATTTTATTTTTTTTAAATTCATATCTGGCATAACACTTAGTCAATAAATAGTAAAACAAGGTAACAACGAATTTAACATTTTAAAGTGAGTAGATGACTTAAATTTATTACTGCAACTCCTAGTAAAACCGAAGACATTCTAAACGCATTTAACGATTTTCATGAAAAAATTAAGTTCACTATCGAAATAAGAAAACTCAAAATTAAATTTCTTATATGACATTATACCACCAAAATAACAAAATAGAAACCGAGGTATACAAAAAAAACTTGGTCAGGACGCTATTTATATTTTTCACAACACCATGTGCAAAAAAATCCGTAATAATAGGTCTGGCAGACAGAGCAATAAAAAATTAAGCGATCCTTCTTACCGAAATAACGCGTTAAAAAAAGCCAAAAATTTTATAAAAAAAATATTAGGTCTGTGCCATAAGAAAATAATATATGTATATGTCAGGTATAATTTTTTTCTATCTGATTATTACTTTATTCAAGTTGATAACAAATGGGTAAGTAGGTATCTGTACACATATTTATGACGAGAATTAAGAATTCTGACAAATTTATAAATGAAATGAAGTGCTTTATTAGGTATATAAAAAAGAGAAATACTTTACTATGAGTTAACATACATATAAAAATACTTATATTATTTAAAAAAAAAACTTTTTTTTCTAAAAGAACAAAATTAAATAAAAACAATAAAAGATCCCATTCAAAAGACATTTACCAAATTAAAAAACAAAGTTATAGGATATTATGAACATATTTCTTCAGAGCCTAAAATCACGTTGTTAATAAATATTAAAAAAATGAATAAATATATTTTTAAATATAAAAAACATTTGTACATTCTTTTTGCTATATTTACTTATTAAAAATTTAGAAACATAAGTCAAACATTGACTCAACAATTTCTTTCTAATGAACATAAAAAATTTGTTTATAAAAGGATTTAACTTTTTGCCGCCCATAGGCTCATATATTTTTGCCGCCCCAATATGTCAATATTTTTTGAATATTAGAACAAAAACAACAAAAAATTTAGCATTAAAAAAAACCAATCGGAAAAAAACCCTAATTTAAAAATACTAAGGCCGGATAAACTTTACTAGTTATTCTTATAAAAATTCAATAAACAATAAACGAATTTAACAAAAGTAAATTTTACAGAAAATTAAATAACCATTCTTAAAAATATACAAGTTTCATACTATAAAAACAAAATATAAATTAAAATTTTAAAACAAATAAGTCTTTTTTTGAACTATGTATTATTTAATTATAGGCAAAACCCTATACTTACATTTTTCTTTAAACCTTTTTTTGCAAAATTATTAATTTAACGAATATCATTAAAAATTACGATATGACATTTTTAGAAAAATTAATCCTAAATTTGCCGCCCTTGGCTAGCCTACTTAATTCAATCTTTGGATATATATATATATATATATATATATATATATATATATATATATATATATATATATATATATATATATATATATATATATATATCTTAACGGTATATATATATATATATATATATATATATACCATAAAATCTAAAAACTGAACCGAATCAACAGAGGGAGAAAATATGATCTATATTAAAAAAATGATAACTCAATAAATGAAAATATATAAAAAACCTCAGTATAGTATATTACATAACCTTATCAAATAATTGTTCATTTAAAATACTTAATAGTATTATAATGTAAACTACAAAACATACATTCCCAACAAATTTCCCATCAGGAAAAACTGTAAGCAGACCAGCAAAAATTCAAAAAATGTTAAGTAGTAACGTAAGCCGAAGGGCGAAACCAACGAACTTTTTGACAAATTTTTGTGGACAAAATATTTTAATATATCGATTTTTTGTTTTTGTTTCGCCGAACATAAACAAAAAAACCAAATCTTAAAAATCATTCAAAAAATGACCATTGGAAATGTAATGTTATGTATTTAATATAAGCAACATCCCTTATAAATAAAACATTAACATATAACAGTTCTAAACTCTATAATCGTTGGATGATGCGTTTTGTTTAAATGAAGTCACCCACGCCACCTCTTGAAAATATATTAAAGCCACAAAGTGTTTGTTTTGTCTTAATTCTATCCAAGACTGCGTTAAGTTTTATTAACCTGTAGCTTTAAGTTAGTTAATAAAATTTTTACCTGTGAAGTGAATAAAATATTTACGGTCTGGAATAATAGCAAAGTCGATAAAAAATTTAAAACATTTTTATAAATATTGTACATTGTTAACATTACTCTGAACATCAAAGGTTGTATAATTGTTTTAGATAGAAAAATCATTGATAAAGGCTGAAATGGCAACCGAAGGCGGCTTAAAACTTTTGGGTTTTTTTGATTTGTTTTTGAACTTTATATTCTATGTACATATATATATATATATATATATATATATATATATATATATATATATATATATATATATATATATATATATATATATATATATATATATATATATATATATATATATATATATATATATATATATATATATATATATATATATATATATATATATATATATATATATATATATATATATATATATATATATATATATATATATATATATATATATATATATATATATATATATATATACAGAGCGTCGTTTTGAATGAGAAAAAACTTGGTATGTTGATTTTATCGTACCGTTTGATAAAAAAATTTTGCAGAGTACCAAGAGTAGATTGGGGAAAGAAACATTTCTCTATTTTATACGAGGGCTTCAGAAAGTTGAAAAAACTTAAAATGGTCAGAGTGATGTGCATTTATTTATATTAAGTTACTAGTTGTTCAAACGTAAATAGTGTAGTCTCTGTAACACCAATTGAAAAAATTGGCCCCCTTTTTATTTATTTGGGATTAATTTTGTTATCCAATTAACTAATTTTTTTTGTACTAGTAGGCGTTGATTTATGTTTTATTGACACCTAACTTATAATTCATTAGCCGCACTTTAAATATTTAACAGCAAAAATTTGTCCCACATATTTAAATTTATTAAAGTGGGCCGATTTTTACAGTATTACTGTAGACTCCACTTTTTTTATATTAACTTATTTAATAATTATAAAATATGTTTTCCAATCTTAATCTTACTCTTAGAAGTTGGGTTCCCGATAAACTCAAAAATAAGATGTTGGCTCTTCAACACCTTTTCCGTGAACATTGTATATATATATATATATATATATATATATATATATATATATATATATATATATATATATATATATATATATATATATATATATATATATATATATATATATATATATATATATATATATATATATATATATATATATATATATATATATATATATATATATATACATGTTTATATATATACAAAATTGGTGTATATATATGTTTTTCTTAGGACGCAAACCAAGCGTCCGATTTTGTAATAAAAACTTGTAAGTAACGTATATTCCTGTAATGATATAGGTTATAAGTTAAATATTTTTTTAAGCAAATTGATTAAACTGTTGAAACGTTTTTCTTTTTAAAGTAAGATATTTTTTGATCTAAAGCTCATAGCCAGTAAAATATCAATATTTTTTTAAATTTTTTTATATTATTTATTAAGAACAATTTTGTAGGTTATTAAATAATCTGGTGCCTTCTACTATTTTATTTTTTTAAATTCATATCTAACCCTTATAGTAATGGATAACAACGAATTTAGCGTTGTTAAAGTGATTGACTTAAATTTAAACTTAGAGAGTGAATTTGTCGATTATACTATAATTTTGCAGTTTTTGTTATAATAAAGAATGAGCATACATTAGATATGATCTTATAAAAAAATATTAGGGTGTTTGCTACAGCTATCTGTATTTACTTTATTCAAGCTGGGTGTGGTATGTACACATAATTATGCCGAATTAAGTATTCTATTTATAAATGTGGCCCAGTGCTTTATTAGGTATATAAAGAAATACTACTATGATTAACATACATCTTTTTTCTAAAAGAACAAAAATTGCCTAAAAACACAATAAAAGATCCCATTCAAAAGACATTTACCAAATTAAAAAACAAAGTTATAGGATATTATAAACTATTTCTTCAGATAAAATCTGGTTGTTAACTAAATTCTGTAAATATATTTTTTTAAAAAATTACATTCTTTGCTATATTTATACATGAAACCTTGACAGTTCCTAAAGGATCTTCTGGCCACTGGCTATATATTTTTGCCGCCCCAATATGTCAATATTTTTTAGATATGAACAAAAAATAAATAAAAAGATATGGCTTTACGTTATTCTTGACAATAAACGTCGTACATAAGAAAATTTAATAACCATTCTTAAAAATATGATAGTAAAAACAAAATACATTAAAATTTTAAAAACATATATAGTCTTTTTTTTTTAACTATGCTATAATTAATTATGGGCAAACCTATATATATATATATATATTTTTTTAAAATTATAAATTAATATCATTAAAAAGTACGATATACATTTTTTTAAAAATTAATCCTATATTTGCCGCCCTAGGCTTCATACTTAGCCTTTGGATATATATATATATATATATATATATATATATATATATATATATATATATATATATATATATATATATTATATATATCATCAGGCTATGTCGTGTAAGGTCATTATAATAATTGTTTTTTAATATAATTATTTATAACTGTAAAAAAAAATCAACTTTTGTTTCTCTTTTTTTTTTATTACTATCCCAAAAATGTATGTAAAAATAGTTTTAAAAACAAAGCATTTTAAGATTACCTAAGTACCTTAGTAAACAAATAAGAAATTTAAGTCAAAATGTACCTTTACAGGAGTCCTATTTATTTTATTTTATTGTTAACTTTTTATGTGGTCGTAAACGTTTACGTACACCACCTATATAAATAAAACATTCCATTATTTATTTGATTGTGCAACTACATTGGCCTTTTAAATTATAATTCTCATTTCCATTTTACAAATTATTTACAATAATGTAACTTTTTTTAAAGGTCATGTCTGTTTAAAAACATTGCCATTTCTCGTAATGTCTGTTTCCAGCGGTGTGCAGTGGAAATTATAGCATTGGAAGTTTTGGAAAATAGTCATACTTTTTTATTTTTATTTTTTAATAAACTGCCACATACTAAATATATGGAAAAATATATTATAAATGGGTGATTTTTTTGAATTGCTTTGCTTCTTTTAAATTTTACAGCACGCGCTTGTGTGTTTCTAATTTATTTTTGCAAAATGAAAAATAATTATTCTTTCTAAAACATTTTAAAAAATCTAAAAACTTAAATATTATGCTCTAATTTTTTTTTTTAATCTGTAAATATATTTTTAAACAACTCCGTAGTAAAATCTGACGGTAAAGACAGTTGCTAAAAGAAACGTTTACCGTCGTTAAATCAATATGAAATATTTTTTACGACGCTATACTGATTTTTTTAGGATCACTTTTGCCCTAATAGGGCTAAAAAACAGCCAAAATCATATTTGATAGGTACCTATATGTGGCAACAGCGCATGACGGACTTATACTTAAAAATGGAATAAATATAACATCTGCATCATAAACGATATTGTTTCATTAAACTAAACCTTTCTCTAGACGATTTGCTTATTTCTCACAGCTTAAAGTATGAGTTTAAAAAGATCTATTGGATTTTTTACCATCATTTACATATTGTTTAATAGACAAAATAAGAAACAACCATGTCAGTTTATTAATAAGTTAAGTAAGCAGCAGACATATTTTAAAGTGTTTATTTAGTTATTTAACATGGGCTTGTCTTTTGTCTTTCTTAAATTTACACCTAAGTTTTTGTCCATCTTTAATATTGTCCTAAAAATGCCAAACATGTTTTATCAAAAATGGCCGTCATTTAAACCGTCAAAATATTTGTGTGGAATTAAAATTATTGTACTAAAGACTGTTTAAATTTAATATCAATAAGTACATTTTTTCAAAATTTTTTGGTAAAACTTCTTCGAGTAAGTAGAGCTTCTAAAAAACTTGAGCTTATGTTTATTAAAAAAATATAGAAAAAATAACTTTTTTTACGCGAAAGTGTCATTTGTTTTGTATGTAATGGTTTAAAAACTCACGTTTTTTCACAAACCAATTTTACAAATAGATTCTGTAAAAAAGTTGTTTAATTGTTCCTAAGTTAAAAAAAATAAAAATTAAAAAAATATTTTAATTTTTTAAAATTATGTTAATAACCAAAAAGGCTAACACAGTGTCACCGGCGTAGTTAACAAAATTTGTCTAGAACATTTCCTATTTAATCCTTTCTATTTCTAATAGTTTCGCATTTACCAATTGGAGACACACTAATAGGTACCTCATACCTAAATAATTCACACAAGTTAAGTAAAAATTAAAAAGCAGTATTTTTTAGGAATAAAACAACTCACAATTTAAACAGTAGGTATCTTAAGTGAGGTATTCAAAAGTACATATTAAGTAGGTATTTATAGATATGAGGCCCAAGGCTGAGCGTAGACTTTAATTTTTTTTATTTTTTACTAATAAATTTAACAAGTAAACATAATTTGTCCAAAAAATATAAAAATATTTTTTTTTGTACATTGTTGGCTTATTTTGTAGGCTTATAGATATGATATATAATAAATAGCTTTATTAAATTACAAGCCCCACATTGGGCGCCAGTTGGACTCACATAAAAATTTTTCACACCTACAAATTATCAAAATATCTGTGCATATTAGGTTAATATTGTAGAAATATAAAAAAGGATCTCCTATTTAAGTTATTTTATGTTTATTAACTTAGGTTGAAGAATGTTAAATACACCTAAGTAGATAAAAAATAAGGATTCTGAAATTGTTTCATCATTAGGTATACATGTTTATTAATCGAATTAATGTCGTTTTCTAAATACTAGAAAACTACTACGTTTTCCGACTAATTTTCTAAAGGGCAAAGAGATAATAAGAAACGTAAATGCTCGGAAAAAGAATTTAATAATTTTAATAAGGGTCGTAGGGTAAATATGTAAAGCTATTAAAACAAGTGGCTGCGCTGGAGCAAAGCGTAAAGTGGGCAAACTCAGCGAAGTTAAGAGCAGCACTTGACAGAGATTCTCCTTAAACAGAGCTTTTTAGGGGAGTATAGTGAAGCCCGATTCCACCGCGAATATGCTTATACTGTAAGATACCACCTTACAGATTGAGTGCTTCGTATAGCGGAATAATACGGACCGAAGAATCCGGAGGGGGAAGGGCGTGCTCGCAGCCAATGGCGGGCGTTTCCGGCAAATGACGATCACGCCAATCACGGCGCGCGCCGGAGCGGCGCGTTCCTCCTTCCCGCCAATGAAAAAAGCATTAATCTCTTTTAAAAATAGAGCAGAGTGCAACCACGCAGCTACGCGACACGCACCGAATCGCTAACTGCCATAGAGGCTACCGTAATGAGCTTAACAGTAGCACATATTTAACATGCAGTTCACTCTATAGACATCCCCACTGCTGTCGCCGGCAATTCACCTTGCCACCGCCCACTAAAAACTCACCTCGGCGAGTGCATAGTCTCCTTCCAAGTCTGTTGTCAGTTCATTGTCAACCAACTGTCTACCGAATCACGGGCTATTTTTACCTTAAGAGTGGTCATAGGAGACTCGTAAAAGTGGTGTGATGTGCGTGCAGTGAGTACGTGTCGTGCGATAATAAAGGACATCCACCAGGACAATCCGACGGAGACGCGGCTCGTTCGCGTCCTTCAGCTGCAACCACGGCGTCTCCAGCTGCAATGACGCAACATAGCGACGCGTCCAGCGACCGTTCCGAGGTGTCCGTTACTCCACCACCTCCGGTATCTAAGATGTTAGAATTTGCTAGTCACCAAAATCTGAGCCTGTTTAATTTGGAGCATCGTAACATGCTCACAGCACCGTTGGCGGCATTGCATTCCATGGCGGAAATGAAACAACACCAAAGTCACTTAAGTCCTTCTGACCATATGCATGGGCAGGACAAAAATGATGCGGATGTTCTCTTAGAAAGAACAACTATGCACATGGAACGATCAGGGTTAATATCTAGAAGTCCTCTTGGCGCAACTAGTAACAGTAATAGTTCTCAAGGAGCAAATCCTCATGGAATAGATCACATACTATCAAGACCTTCTCAAATAACTACTGGTCCTCTGCATTTTCCGCATAACTTGGGTTTTACTCAGAACTCATTGGGAATGGCCGCGAATAGTGCTCAAAATGCCGCTAACCCAGGTTTAAGAGGTTTCAACATTGCCGCTGCTGCCTTTTTTCATCACCATGCTGCTAATTCAGTAAACAAACCTCCCGTCGAACTTGGTAGAACGACGGGAGGGCTTTATTGGCCTGGAATTCAAAGTCTCAATCCTATTGCATGGCGGGATCGTCTAAGTGGCAGTAAGTATTTTAGTTTATTTTGATCTTTAATTAATGGTTCTGTAGGAATTCTTAATTTTACCTATATCGAAAGTTATGTGTTGAAATTATTCAACAAAAGGGAAAACATTTTAATGGTCCCGTTCATAATTTGATATTGTTATTATTTTAATTTTGTTTCTGATTAAAATTTTTGTAACCATTTTCTTAAGTATATTAAATCTTAAAGAAAGGTAAAAATAATAGACTTTTTTAGAATAATAAATAAAAGTTTTCCCGGCCTAGAGACCCAAAATTTATAACTGAAAAATATGTTTTAAATTCTCTTATTAAAAGCAAGAAAAATAATAAATTAAAACAACCATTTTGTTTAAAAATAGTTACTAACCAAACCACACCACACCTGTTATTTATAAAAATGAAGAAGGATTTCTTTTTATTTTAAAGTTGCTAGAAGTAAAGCCATTTCATCCAATAAATATATCACATACCTGAAAATTATGTATTAGTAGTGTGTTGTTTTTTTTTCATTTATATATTTTTAACCTAAATACAATCATACAGATTGTATAACACATTTAGTGAAAACATAAGTGTTAAAAAAAGTGAATCACGCCCACTGTAAAGTAAAACATTTAAAATAATTAGTCTGTAGCCATCCTTAAACGCGTTTTTTTGTTTATACTGTTTGTCTTATTATCCCATAATAGTAAATATGAATAGGTATTTTATTAGTTAAACATTCCCTTTAAAAAAGCCACGAAATCTTGATATAGAAAAATTTATTTGACACGTTTTAAAATCGTTAAACAACGTGGTTCCGTATCGAAACTCAACACATTTATATTTTTATTGATTTATAAGTAAAAACTATAATTTTTCTGGCCCTGCAATACATAATTTTTAAAAATTTTCACCTATTATAGTACTAGTTAACTAAAACAAATAAATATTTAATTAGATCTACCTTAAATGCAGATACCACAATAATAATTAAAAAATACGGTGTGTCACATCATTAAAAATTATGATTTATTCTTTTTATAATATACAGATAATCGGATTTATTAAAAAAAAAACTTTTCATTGTTATTTAATTAGCAATAATTGGACTATCTTTATATATAATATACACGTTAAATGCTTTATATTTATACCCAACGTTACATTTTCTAATTCGTTTTTTATCTTCAGATTGACATTTTATTTTTTTTTCGCTCTAAAACAATCTTTTGGTTAGCTGTTGTCATAAAATAAAAAAATCTTTAAATAATGCGCTATATAAAATATAACAGATACAACAACAAAAATATCTTTTTGCCTTATTATTTATAATTTGTTGCCATAAAGATTAGCCAAGTACACAAATTAAATACATTAAAGTTGATCAAGAAAAATAAACAAAATATACACACACTTAAATTTTTTTGCTGACATTGGTAGCATCCTTTAGGACAATACTTTTCACATATAAGCTTAATGAATCTGATATAGCTTGTGTCTTTAAAATGGTCTTAAAAAATTTATTTTGGGGTAGTCGTTTTTACTGTAGCATTTTTTTTATATTTTCTTTTCATATCTCCAGCTTAAAGTCTAGGGTTAATAATAATCTATAAAAAATGTCAATAAAATAGTTGTAATAATAATATTTAAATTATTGTATACAGTAAAGAAACAAAGTTTTGCACATAAATTAATTAAAAAACAAAGAGTGTAGTGACCAGATATTTATGTCTCTTAAATATTCAGAAAAAAAATAGAAAAAATAAAATTGTAAAGTTGAAAGAAACCACATAATGTCTAAAAGGTTTCTTTAAAATACTTATGATGCTTTAGGATTCTTAATTTGATTTGGAACTTGGAACAATTTATGAAACTATATTTAAAAGTTTAAATGTCAGAATAAAATATTTATTTAGCTTATATATTCTTTGAGACAAAATTTAAACTTATATTAAACATATTTATTGTCCGCCTGTTGTTTACAACACGCACAAAACACATATCCCCATATGTTATCAGTTAACACCCACCTTTAGTTTTGGCCATAATCAGATAATATTCGTATTATGCTAACGAACGGAATAATAATGCTAATTCTAAATGTATAACACAGAATACATAGGTCTCCTTGGTATTTTGGCTTGTTAATAGTGCGTAGTGTGTTGAGACACGGCGATAGCATGTTGATGATTTCACGTTCTCGGTGAGTTTACCTATTCAACCGTAATTCCAATCGTAAACAGTAATATCCGCACGCTTAAACACCGCCAAACCAATTGTTGATCTCAAATGTTTGTTCCTCCACATCATACAAACAGCTATATTGTCGACTTATTCTATTTACCCAGTTTCTGATAATAATGATTTTGTTGACACCTAGCAAACTCTACAAGCCAAAACATACACCGTTTACTTGTCCAATATTATTAACCTGGATGAGAAGGACATTCGTCTCGTTTATTCTTAGATGTAGGTTGGAAATAAAAATAGAAAAATAAAGATATCAAGAAGTAATTTGAATCTACTTTTAAGTATTTGGTAAAATTTTCTTCAGTAAAAACAAAGTTTAAAAATTACTTTTTGGCGATCGTTTGTTTATGACTAATATTAACGTACACAAAATTATTTATTAATATCTCTCATTAATACATAATCTTCTACTAATCAACGATTATACACAGAAAAAAAACTTCTATAGACTAGCTAAAATAGTAAAGCCCTATAGGAATAGCCAAAACCTTGTCTGGTATAGTCTGTCGCAAAGTATATCGTTATGGCTTTTGACGGACCATACCCCAATAAACCTTTAACGATTTTATTACCTATTGTTATTGGGTAAACATATTTGTTGGCTAATATTTTAGTGGCAGTGTTAAATAACCGTTTTTACTGTGCGTTTTGAAAAAGTTGTTTTAGGAGAATATAACTATGTCGAAATCATTTGTCATTAGATGCAAAACAGGTTGTGAAAAATGTGTATGAAACTTTAATCAGTAGAGGTCTAATTAAACAAGAAGCTTTTAAAGAAACCTGTCTACTTACAAAAGCTACAATATCATCGATAAGGGATATAATTATTAGTGAAGAATTGAACAAAAGAAAAAAACGTAGTGATTTTCAATCTCACTGTATAGACAATAGTGATCAGGACCTAATAAGAGGGAAAATATATTGTCTTTATGACAGCAGAGTTATTCCTACCTTGGATAAACCAAAAAAGAAGCTAGACGAAGACGAAACCAATATAAATATTAGCCGTGCCACCCTCCATAGAGTTGTTTGTAAAATGGGATTTAAATACCGCAAAATAGACAAAAGACAAGTAGTAATGGAAACGCACTGATTACGCACTTGGAGATTTTATTACCTTCAAGAAATTAAAAGATATAGTTTAGAAAATAGATCCATAATTTACCTTGATGAAACATGGTTCGATACACACGACACAGTATCCAAAGGATGGGTTGATTCCAGTCAAAACTGTCAGACGAAAACACCTTCAAATAAAGGAAAACGCATTACCATAATGCATGCTGGTTCAGAAGACGGATTTGTCCCAAACTGCTTGCTGTTGTCTGCAAAGAAAATTAAGGATTCTAGCTTGGATTATCATAAGGATACAAGTGCAGAACTTTTTAAAAACTGGTTTCAAAATTATCTTTTTAAAAATATTCCAAACAACTGTGCTATTGTCATGGATAACGCAAGCTACCACAGCCGTCTGCTACACAAAGCACCAGCTTCATCAAGTTCAAAAACTGAAATGCAGGAATATTTGTTAGAAAATGATATTTATTTTGAATTCAGTTACAAAAAAACGCTACTTTTGGAAGTCCTTAATTTATATGCAATTAAAAAACAATATGTATGTGATAATTTGGCTGAACAGGCTGGGCATACTGTCTTACGGCTTCCTCCGTATCACTGTATGTTTAACCCCATAGAGTATTTGTGGAATCAAGTAAAATTAAAGATCAGAGCAGAAAATGTTACACCTACTTTAAGTTCCAGTGTTATAAATTTGATAAGAAATGTAATTAATAACATACCAGTTGAGAGCTGGAAAAATTCACTACAGCACATTATAAAAATTGAGGACTCTTACATTTCTATCCAAAACAACATAAATCCTATTGTAATTAATCTCAATGATGACTCTGATAGTGAAACAGAATTAGATTTAGATAGTTAGATTAAAAATGTAATTATGTATAGATAATGCAGTTATAAATTTATTAGAATTTTGCATATATTTAATTTCTTAATGTGATTTTAAGATTATACTTACCTAAATAAACAATAAATTGTAAATCTTTATATTATTAAAGTCCCTCCCTAATGTTCTGTCCTTTAATACCTAGCGATCCGCAGTTTTATTGCTGTCGGCAGGTATAATCCATAAATGAAGGCAAGAGCTAACACGGTATATTTTGAAACAGACTACATACGTAAAAATGTTGTAAAAGTTGATTAAGAGCAAAAAGTGATAAATTTTAATCAACATTTACTAGTCAGAGTTGACTATACCTAACAAAAGTATACTGTTACTGCTTTGAATTAGTGAAAGTTGACTTTTTGCAAGGAAAAACGGTCTACTATCAAATAAAAAACAAATAAAAAAATGTTTATTAAAAAATATTTGTCATTAAAAAAGCATTTTATTTCAGTTCAGTTTATTTCTTCTTTTAGTGATATCACGTCTAAAATATAATTGGGAAAAATAAAAAGCCGCTTTAGCTAACCAGAACTAACCATGACCGACCAGAACTGAAGGCCTTTGAATTGGTCTTAATTATTCCTTAGTAGAAGTTATTAACAAAATTTTAATGATTTTAAATATGATAGCAACATCGCGGAATCAACTTTTACTAAATCACAGCAGGAATAGTTAACTCTTTCTTGGTAAAGCTGATCTGCTGATTAGGAATAAAATCAACTTACTGGTATTTTAACTGGTAAGCTAAAGTTTACTTTTCCTAACTGGTTGAGTCAAGGGGGAAAAATTGGATTAAATGAAAAATAAGTTAATGTAAATAAAACAATAATTCATTTAATTTAACTTTTTACTCCGGCCCCAGCAGTTTTGGAGCAATCTACTTTTTATGTAACATACAGAAAATAAAAATTTCTGCTATCGTAAATAAATATTAATAAAGCCTTATTAAAATAAAATGCTATCTAAATAAGACAAGTATTTTTTTTTGAACTGATGCAGTAAAATGGCTTTTGCTAAGGCGTAGATATGTCCACTTACGAATTAGAGGGTATTCCTGCAACATCTTTTGGTCTATCTGCAGCAGACAATTTTATTATGTGCAGGAGTGATAATTGCCTAAAAACGGATTCCAGCATGTAACTGTTTTGGGAAAAGTGGATTAAATGAAAAATAAGTTAATGTAAATAAAACAATAATTAATTTAATTGCTTTTTGCCAAGTGAAGTTGACTTTTTTCTTTTAAACATTTTATCTGTGGCAGTTTTGGATTTTTTTCAAATAATAAAATATCAGCCCTAAATCGGGAATTGACCTTCATCTAAATATTTTAAAGCAATATATAAGACGTTATTATTTTAATTATATAGCACCCATTTCGCAGATTTTTCGAATTGTAAAGCCCGCTAATGGAATTTACATTTTAAACCTATCCCCATTTCAGGAGGTTTTGACCCAGAGCTTCTCGATGTAAAAAACGCTAATTATTAGTTATTTTGCCAAGACCAGATTGATTTTATTTAAAAAAAGTATCAAAGTCCTTTCACAAAACTGTCACTTAAGTATAACAAAATGTATATTTATATAAAAACACTTTATTACAGTTAGATATATCCTTGTATAATTACTTCAATTCTTTCTGCCATATCACTAATTCTTCTTTGGTTTTTTTGACGAGGTGATTTTTTTATTTGCAACCTTTTTCACCGATAAAGATAACAAAAATGACAAAAACGGATATTTTAGAATAAAGAACATTCCTTGAAAGTATTGCTTTTAATGACGTTCAGCTTAACGGGTTTGTCTATCTGGTTTTATTTAAATGTCAGTAACTTTAATGGCTCCGCTATGCAATACTTCTCCACAAATAACCAAGCATATCCATTTAAAATAATTAAAGATAATTGTAATTTTGCACTTCTTTTACAATAATATTTGGAGGCTTGAAAGGAAAGAAAAGACCTGCATTCGCCACAACGCTGTTTCGAACTGTAGCACATCATATGCTTATATAAAAAGCCCACATTCTATACTAGCTCTTCGCTAGGAACGAAGGAAACAGATTGTCGCGTTACAATGTGCAAGTACAAAGTCTGGCAGAAGTTCAATTTACTAGTGTCTTTATTAAAATGAACTGTTATGAAATTTTTGAAAACCATAAAAGTGGAAAAGAACCTATATTGGCTAATTCAATATATAAATTATTATTTTAATTATGTTTATAATTACCCTCATTTTAAACCTATCCCACTTTTCCCATACACCCGCTAATTGATTATTTTGCCGAAGTCTTAGCACTTACCAGTATTCAAATACTTAAAATAGAGCAAAAACGATATTTAGAGGCAAGGTCCTTAGCTTCCTAAAGCTCGCTATGCCATTTGTAATTAATTTTTTACAACGAAGCTAATATTTGGTAAAAGTAGAAGAAAAGCTTTTTGTTGGAATGAACTGTTATGAAATTTATAAAGAGTCAGTAATACAATTCCTCAGACGAAGTCGTGCAAATACTTAAAATAGCAAGATTTCAAGCGATGGTCAGATTTTGTTGGAATGGGGTTATAAGACGAGACGATATTTAGTTATACAGAAGAAAGACAAATACTTTTACTATGAATATACGTTTTTTGCCAATTAAGGCCACTCTTAAAGATTACACACAAGGTTAGATGATGTGCAGAAGTTAACGGCCTATCAGTAAAACAATAATTGTCAGATTTTTTTCGCGACAGCCATACTGATAGTGTTTTAAAAGTATTAAACTGGACAAGAGGCTTCTGGTACTTTAAATTTATTATTAATTGAGGGTTCTTTAAATCAGGCCCGCCTAAAGTAACTTAATATTAAGTAAAGGTACTATAATAGTCAACAAAAACTATAAATAAGAATTATCGTGAAAGAGACGAGATCATTAAACTAAAGAAAAAAAAATAGATTTAGTGCCAGTACTGAGCATTGGGGTAACATAGCAGTAATTTGGTAAAAGCTGAAAGAGTGACTATCTAGAATAACTGATATCACTAGATTAGAAAGGAAACCGGACAAACAGCAAATTTTGGTGGAAGACCGTACGCAGAAAGGTTGTTGGGAAACACATCATCTAAAACCTGATCAAAAGCCTTAGATATGTGAAGAGCAATGATCTGAGATTTGCCAAAAAGCTCAAGAATGTTGTTTCATTTATGTGGGACAAATAAAAGATCGGCTGTGGATGTTTTGTGACGGGATCCGTACTGTCTGTCAAGTATAATTTTGTGTTTTCTTCAAATTTTCTAATTTGGAAACTAATAAAGTTTTCCATTACCCTGCAAACAATTGGGAGAAAAGATATAGGTCTGAAATTTAAAGGAAACATTTTTCATTCTTTCTTGGGGATAGGATGCACACGTGCACCGTCCCAGCTCTCCTTTGTCCATGTCAAAAGAATTTCAAAAGAAGCGAGATAGGTTATTCTTCACTTTTAAATATTTAAAGTATTCATTCTTAATACAAAGTTAATAAGCAAACAGTAATGACTAACCTGTATTTCCTTCTCAATAATCCGAATTGCAATAAAATTACGGTGCAATCTCGCCATATGTCAACCTGATAATATCATTTATTTCACGAGGAAGGCTTGTTTATGACTTGTAAACGTAACAGCTTTTGATTACCACTAAATGCAGCTAATTTACACCTGATGATAGATTTCATCACGCATCGAAACTTTGAATGGGAAAAGTAAAAAGTTGTTTAACATTTCTTAAAAATATTATGTTACTTTTTTGTACTTATACTTGTATGATAAAAAAAAACAGTATAAAAAAAAGTTGTAAATATTTTATTGGATAATAACAAAGATAATGACGTCTAGTAATATATTTTCTTTAGATTTTACCCACTAAAAATAGGAGAAAGAAAATTCTTCTTAAAAGGAAGAAAATTATAAGGGAACATTTTTATTCTGACTTTTATTCTATTCCATAAAATAGTTGTATGATCCGCAAACATTGTAAATTTTCCTTTTATATCAAGTGAAGCTAAATTATGTATGTATATATATATATATATATATATATATATATATATATATATATATATATATATATATATATATATATATATATATATATAATAAAGGTCCAAGGACAGAACCCCGAGGAACACCTCTATTTATATTTTTACTTTCTGGCATAACATTTTTTAAACGTACCATTTGTGATCTTGCTAAAAGATATGACTTATACCAATTAAAAAAAAAACACCACGAAATACATAAATCAAAATAAAATTATTTACTAAGTAAAAAGCTTTAGCTAAATCACACTAAAAAGCAGCTGCTTAATCACTATCATTTAACGACGTGTGAAGATATTCAAGAAAGGAAAATTTTGCATCATTTGTGTTTTTATTTTTTGGAATCCAAACTGATTTTAATTAAAAATTATATGTTTATCAATAAATGAAATAATTTTATTTTTAACAATTTTCTCAATTATTTTAGGAAGAGTTGATAATAAACCAATTGGTCTACAATTAGAAGGTGCATCACAATCACCTTCTTTATGAATTAAAATAGTCATAGCAGCTTTTAAACTTTTAGGAAATTCGCCATTTAAAAAATATAAATTTATTGTATTAGCTAAAGCTTCTAAAGCTGAATAAGAAAGTTGAGAAAATATTTTAATTGATAGATTATCCCAAGCTGTAGCTAAATTATTTTTAAATTCTTTAAACGTGCTTAGAATTTCTTTTACATTTGTTGGACTTAAAAATAATGTTTTATTTATAACAATGTTCTCCATATAATTAAGTGGATTAATATTACAAATAATATCCTAAAGTAGATTTGAGGCTACAGAACAGTGAAAAAATTCGATAAATGACTGGTTAATGTAGTGTTTATAGGAAAAGTATTATTTTTTCCACCTAATTTATTAATAATATACCAACATTCTTTTTTTTTAATTAGATGATATCGAAATTCGATTTTCATACTAATCTTTTTTAAGCTGTTTTCACAATTTTTCTATAGATAGTACGATATTTAATTTTGATTTTATTTTAATTGTTTTATAGGAAAAAATTTGTCAAATAATCTAAAAAATTTTGAATAAAAGGCCTTAAGTGGATCTTCAATAATTATTTTTATGTCATGTTTAATATTTAAATTAGCATCAGTTAAATTTTAAAATTAGCTCCAGATTTTATAATAGACTGAATTTCTAAATGTAAAAAGTGGTCGTCCATTATTCACGTGAGACTCAAAAGGGGGGAGGGGGTTCGACAAAAATCACGAAATATTACAAGGAGGGAGGGGGGTGTAGTGAGATATCACGTGTATTTATTTTGTCGTCGAACGCGCGATTTCTAAACAACTGAAAAGCGGCGTGTGAGCTCGACTCGCCGATGCCAGGCAACGATTTCCCATTTTTATCAGGGTCCTTAATTTTTCAGAATTGAATTAGAATATACTTACCTGTAATTAAAGATAATATTCTAAAATTTTTAGGATACTTTTTACTAAGAAAAAAAAACGTGATTTTGGGTAGGAGGGGGTCGTTAGTCTTAAACCACACCCACGTATCACCGGAGGGGGGGGTGTGTTAAAAAAGGCTAAAAACATCACGTGATTAATGGACGACCCCTAACTTGGAATGTTTCAAAAGGGAATTACAAATATATCTGCCGTATTCATCTTATAAAACCAATATCCTACCCCTTTTTCTCAAAAGGATATTATTTTTAACATCATTTTCTAAAATATATGAAAATATATGATTTCCTGAAATATTTTCTGACGGCTTCACTGATTTTTTTTTTATTTTTTAATTGTCTTTATTTCTTAAATTATTTTCGATATTGAAAAATTATTTCTTTTTTAAAGTCTTCATTTTTTTGTCTTTTTTAGATTCTTTCTTTTTCAAATTGGATACCTTATGTGTCAATTTTTTTTCTTTAAAGTTGAGATTTTATTTTGTTCGTATAGATGATTTTGTTAACCTAATTCTTCTATTCTGGATAATTGATTTAAGAACTACATTATTTGGATTAAAGTTTATTTCGTTTTGATTTTTAGCCATCCTAATATATTTATCAAAAGAAGGAAATCGAATAAGTTCAGTATTAGATTCTCTTAGATCTGTTTATTTTTTTGCAAAATACTGTTAAATATCGAAATTTTCAGGTTAAACTCATCTATAGTGAAGTATGATTTATAACCCTGTTTATCTTCATCTTTCCGTGTTGCTATTTTATTTTTTTATCACTTAAAAAAAAAACAAACATTATAGTTTTTCTTAATGTAAATTGTTATTCTTATAACATTAAAATATACACCCAACAAACATTTCTAGTCAAGTAAACCAGCACTGTGGAACATTTTTCTAATTTTGGAAAAATGTACTTCTTTTTGCCCTAAAAAATGTCCTCAAATACATTAATTTCAAGAAGTTTTAAAAATTGGTAAAAATGTGAACATTTAATTGAAAGTTTATGTCTATGAGGTAATATGACTTTACTGCCTATTTTCCTTGGTTCAAACTAGCACATAATTACTCCAAAAAATGTTCCCCAGGTAAAAGTCAAATTTTAGCAAAAAACAATACTAAATGTCTTCAATTTAACCTATAATTTTTCCCTTAACATAGAAGGATTTTTAACAGGTCAAAACATGGAACTTTGAACCTAAAATTTGCCCTCATGGTCTAGGGTTAAATTAGGGCGAAACCTTAAAAAGTTTTGCCTTTTAAATCCTTGTTCAACCTCTTTTTTGCTTCAAGGTATTAAAATGATGACAAATAGCAGGAAAATAGACTTTGAATACTTTGATACAGATTGATAATAAAATCATCGGCAACGGCCATTTTTATTTACACTGAAACTGAAAGAAAATTTTATACCCAAAGTTTTTTCACATTATGGAGTTATTTATGTTAAAAAACATATTACAGGAGAATATATATATTTAAATAAGACGTACCGGCGATATTTGGTGATGGATTATATTAAAAATTAGTAAAAATTTTTTTCCTAACCTAAAATTTCTACGAATTTCTAAAGTTTTTTTATCCAAACATGTAATATTTTAACGGCGCGTCAAATTTCTAGAGGTATCTACCCCAGTTATCCGAAAAAATTTGCTCCGCAGGTAATTTTGACTCATCAAACTTCCAGAAAAGTGTGCTTTTGAGACAGGTAATATTTCTATAAGTCATAAGTACAAGTACCTAGTTTGGCACATAGTTTTCTTAAAAATCAACTTCTCTGATGGATGCACAAGCCAACAGGTAGCGTTAGCCGTGTGATTTATTAGGTTTTATTTAAAATATAAATTTCTGTGTGAGTAAAAGAGAAAGAGAGTAATATAGGGTTGGACAAAAAGTACATCTTGATGAATAAATGTGGACAAAATGTGGACAAGTTTTCCACAAGTAACCCACAATCTCTTTAGATGTTCTTTTAACCTCTTGGGAAAAATAACCTTAGGACCACTTTTTACCTTCCAAATTACCTTCAGATTATTCTCCATTTTGGGAAAACGGCAGGAAATTGTCGGAAATTTTGACCTGTAAAGGATTGGTCCTAGACAAGTTCAAAAGTAAAATTTTCCACATTTTGACTAAAAATGTTTGTTGGGCAGTGTGCTACATTTAAAAACAAAAAGTTAGGATCATTTCCGGTCAAACTGAAAGCCTACAAAAGATGATATTGCAATTAATAATTGCATTAATATTTGCTATATAAATATACCGGGTTAAAAAATGGCTTAACAAACAACGAAGATAAATGACCGTTTCGGTATTTTCTACTTTCTCTGTATAAGAACTTGTAAAACTGCAACAAACTATAAAAAGCTATACCCAATGTTGTAATGATTTTTTTATTTATAGAAATGCCATTGTAACTGTATTCCATTGTATACATTAACAAGCAATTGCTAATTTAAAGGAACATTTTCTTTGAATCAAAAACAATATATAGCCAAACCTTTTATCACAGGACAAATAAACATAAAATGACAAATGTAGCCTCTCATGCTTTTTAATTCCCCAGTGCGAGCGCAACTGATCATTAATATGTCGATAAGCTAAATTCGCTCGGGGTAGAGAAGGTGCGGTTAGGGAACAATTTAATATTAATAGAAAAAAATTAAAAGAAAATGTTTTAATTTTGTAGTCTACGCCCAGTGACCTCCAGGGCAAATACGCAGAAATACGCTACTGGTTAACAATTTTACCTAGCGGGAAGTGAATTCTGATCTTATGGGGTCCAGTGGCATAGTAATTTTAATAAAAAAACTACATTAACGTCCTTTACCGCTAGTCCGGGATGCCACCGCAAAAAATCAAGCCAATAAGAGATACGCATGAAACATTTTTTTTTAATATTACGATGAACTATAGTCAAAACATTAAAAATTTCGCTATTAACATTTTTTTTTTGGTACAAGTAAGTATACCAGCTCCGTTCCATCTAAAAAGTAATTCAAAATGTTCTATCTTTAACATTTCTCGATCTTCTACGCTACTATGTGTATAGCTCATCGTTTTAATATTTTTATTATCGATTTAAATAAAAATAATAATAATTTATAAGGACAGTTACTCGTTCAGAATGATCTTGAGGAAATTTTAATCATACTTTTAACATTTTTTTTGTCTTATAGTTTTTTTTTCAGTTGGATTAATGTTTAAACTTTAATTTGATTATATTTTAAAGTAGTAAATAAATGGCTAAATACCACAATTTAAATAAGAAATGTTTTAAAAGTTTAATGCTAAATAAACTATAATTTTTTTTGATGTTAAAAATATGATTCAAATTTTTTCAAGATCATTCTGAACGGGTAACTGTTTTTATAAATTATTGATATTTATATATAAATCAATAATAAAAATATATGATACATATAAACGATATGTATAAACGATATATTTATAAACGATGAGCTATACACAGTAGCATAGGAGATCGAGACCGTCCTGTCAGGTAAATAACACCCAGATAAAGAAGGACCCTATTATTTTTTTTGCAATTGAATAAAGTTAAAATGTTATTTTAGTTAAAGTTTCAGATAGATAGGAATGGGTACAGTTATTGGACAAAAAAAAATTATATAAAATATCCGTGCCACCAGGTTTGCCTCGAGGCACATGTATATTAGTTTGTTTCATTCAATGAATAGAACATTTTGAATTAATTTTTATATGGATCGAAGTTGGTATACTTACTTGTACCAAAAAAATCTTGTTATTAGCGACATTTTTAATGGCCAAAATCACTTTTTTGCTTATATCCTTTTTATTACTAATTTTATTAAAAATATGTATATAACTCTTTATATACACATTTTTAATATAGAACTAACTAAAACGCATATTTTTTGTTTAATACATTTCTTTGTAACTCTTTTAGTTTTTGAGATATTTGTGTTTTTATTTTAAATTTAATTCGTTAATATCTTAAAAACTAAAAATGCTACAAACAGTTTCATAAAAAAACTGACGTAGTTTTATTGAGCCATTAATTTTGATTATATACCTTTTTCCCAAAATTAATAGTTTTCGAGTTGTGTTAAAAAAACGATTTTTCACGATTTCTTTTAAGGTAAAAAAAAGTAATTTGAACCCGCTGAGCTGAAGAAGCAGTGCAGCTTTGAATTGACTGTTGTTAATAGTAACGTAAAAAAAATGTTTCATGCGTATCTCTTATTGGCTTGGTTATTTTGCGGTAGCCTTTTATTTGTACCACGAATGGGCTAACAGTACGGGCTTTCCCCAAGGGTACTTGGCATCAACCCTGAAAAAAATTGGTTAAAAATGTAAAAACCTAGCACCAATGCTATCTTATGGTTAGGCTTCACACAAGCTCACAGTTTACAATACTCATGGAGTCACCCATTTAAATACATTAATTCCTTTTTTATACGGCCCCGTAAAGTAAAACTTTACTTTTATTAGAACGTGCAAACCTTTTAAAATTTCGTATTTATCTATCTCTTGAAGCAGATATAAAATGGTCAACTTGCAATTTAATCCTTATTTGTTGTGACAAGTGCTTGTATTCTCAGTTTCTATTTAAAAGAATAAAACAGTATCGAAACAACGAAAATAACAGTTTCTCTTTGGGAATTGATTCTCTATTCGAAACATTCTTAAAACTGCCCGAAGGAGAAATCTGAACAAATGTTTGTTCAAGCAATTGTAGCGAAACTTTTAGATATTCAGTCAGTTTGGTCTAGTATAAAGAAAATCAATTGTTGGAAAACATTTTTGTTCGGTTTGATTGTATTTATTGTCTATCGGTCAAAGAAAAAGAAAGAACAAAGCAAAATTATGTTAAAATAGTTATAGATTGTTTTTATAAAACATATCTAGAAAGCAGAAGAAAATAACTGTTTCTTCCTTTAAAATGTTAAAGTAAAACTTAAAACTAAACTAATGATTAGCAAGATTAGAGAGAAAGAGTATCAAGAAGTACGATTCATAACAAAAACTTTTGCCATATAGATTTTTGTTAGTTTTTGCTTTAATATCTTAAGCAATAATGATGGACCCCCTTTAGTGGTTCATCATATTATTTCTGAATTTATATCTTTACTGGTTAGTACGTTAAAATATAATGTGTAATGTCTTTGTAGGTACAATGTCAATATAGTTTCGTTTCTAGACTATTAGCTTTTGTTTCATAGCCTACTGTGGTTTAAAGTAATAAAGTTTAAATACATTGCATAGAAAACCAATATTATCCATGTTGTGTTATATTTTTAAAAAGAGAATTTAATAGGGTTTCTTTAAATTAAAATATACTTGGTGTTCCATTTGATAAAAATGAGTTTAGGTCTGATAACTTTTTTACTGGACCCCGTATACTTATTCTAAAAAACTGCAGATTATTTAAAAATCATTTTAAAGAAACTTAGTATAAAATATTTTTCTGTATTTTTTTTTACTTAAGCAAATATAGGGTCATTTTAAAATTGGTAATTTTTTAGTTTTCCCCTGTATCTCTTACGAAAGCGAAAATTTTTAAATTTTGATTTTACTATTTTAAGTTTGTCTCTGTACTTTTTTTGTTGGCAGATATTACAGACATTTTTTCCTGCTCATTTTAAAAATTAACTTACAAAAGTTATATATAAATAGGTAAAAAACGTATTCTATGGTTGCCGATCGTCAACGATATTCTATAATTAAACCCAGAAGATAAAAATAGGATTATATTTAATAATGATGTTATTATTAATTGTCAGTTGTTTTATGTTGTAGAGCAAATTAAGTTATAGTAAATGAGTGACTCTTTCAGTATAGTTTTTATAGGTATGCCCTTAAAGGTAAATACTTATTACCTATGCATACATTTAATATTCCAAAAAATATTTGAAAATAAATTAAAAAAAATGCATAAACTAATAAATGCTCTTAAGAAAATTTCATATTTATTTTCAATATTATTTTATAGTTTTTTGTTGTTTTAGGCCTTAACCTTGGACCTTTTACCAAAGGTATTCGCTGAATAGATTTTGCAAGATATTCATCATAATACTTTTATAGGTGATATAAATTTACCCCAAATGACATTCATTTATTTTTAACCGCCCACATCGTAAAGTGAGCTTACAATGTATTTAATTATAATATAGATGGCCATTAATGTCTGTTAACCTACTCTCTGATTCAATCAATTTATACAGTATGCTAAAATCTTGAATAGTGCCTCTTTATACAGGGTGTTTTTTAATTAAATGTCAATATTAAAGGTGGCGAATTTTGGGTCCATTTTGAGAAGAAAACTTCATATGAACATATGTCCTAAACATCTTAACTTTTGAGATACAGGGTGGTAAAATTTTCAAAAATAAATCATTTAATATTAATATCTGTAAAACCACTTTAGATATTTTAACAAAATTTGACATACATATACTATAAATCAAGGGACATTTTTTAGAGTACCATTTTTTTTATTTTCACCAGTGGCGTTCGATTTGACCTGCCTATTTTGGCAGATATTGATGGTACGCTACTTATTTCTCTTAAAATAAAAATTATTTTTAAAATCCCCAATCATTTCTAAGCAAAGTAAATTACTTAATCTTTCGCTTAAAAAAATAAAAACCGTTTCTCTGCATGATCATAACAATATCGGGAAACAATATCTCCATGCAGAGATGTATTTAGATTAAATTTCTCTAGGTAAATTTTTATTTCTATTTTTATTCTTGATTTTTTTTAGTCTGACGCACGGTTTTCACCCAGAAAAATTAAATCTAGATATTTCTCTGCATGGTGATATTGTTTACCGATATTGTTATGATCATGCAAAAAAACGTCTTTTATTTTTTTAAGCGAAACCCGTGTATTAGATTAAAAAAAAAAGTGTTAACTCTACTTAGAAATAATTGGGGATTTAAAAAGTAATTTTTATTATAAAAGAAATCATGGCGTACCATCAATGCAGGTTAAATTCCGTACGAACGCCACTGGTAAAAGGAAAAGTATGGTACACTAAAAAATGCCTCTTGATACATAGTACATGTATGCCAAATTTTATTAAAATATCTAAAGTGGTATCTCAAAAGTTAAGACGTTTAGGACATAGGTTCATATAAAGTTTTTTTCTTAAAATGGACCCAAAAATCGCTCCCTTATATATTGACATTCAATTAGAAAACACCTTGTATATCAGTTATTAATAATTAATTTGACGATTAACACCTAATTTCTGATTAGAAAATTAGTAAAGCTATCAGAAGGGAAATAATTTCTTTTTTTATATAAACAAAATTTTAAAAAATGTAAGTTTTTTTAGTAAATTCAGTTTACAAATTATTTAAATATTTTAAAATTTGTAAAAGAAACAAAAATTTTAGTTGTGCAATTTCGTTATATTTTGTCAGGCCTGTATGGTTTATAATTTACCAGATAACAGTGTCAATTGCTGTCACCCTGTAGAATAAATTACTAAAATAAATGAGAATAAGCTTCATAAACAAGTCGTACATTATACATGTTATATTTAAAAACGGCAATGTGTAACGATTCGAACTGATACTAGGAATTAATTATGATTGAACAATAAAACAGCATAACATATTTATAAAGATTCGTCGGACGGAACGGCTAAACAAATATCCGTGTTTATGAAATGATAATTATTAGTTTTAGAATGTATAAGCGACATATGCTTTTCTTCATTAGGCGAGTTGATTAGACGATATCAATGGCAATTTCGTTATCGACTAAAGAGGCACATATGTTCGCAACATTATTACATCATATATCACACAACACAGCTAGAGGTGATTGCTGCGGCCAAAGCCGGAATCGGATGTAGAAACAGCTTACAGTGGTCGAAAATGTGTATAACGCTGTTGAAAATGCTAGAAAGTCAGTGGCATTGATGCACTATGAGCGCAAAACGCTGAGTCCTAGGCCGTGTGTTAAAAGCGGCATTTATAAATATTGGACGCGAAAACTATATTATTACGATATTTTTGTTGTTGACTCTTTCAAATAAATTTATGTATTCAATATTGCGGTTTGAATAGTGGTTCAAGGTATACGTAACTTAATGCCAACCTAACTTTGAAACTTTAATTAAACTTATGTAATTGACATAGTTGAAACAACTTTTAAATAAATATTTAATTGGTTACATTGTCGGTATTTAGGATAAATTTACTTGCTTAAAGTCATTTAACAAAGAAACGATGATTTACACCCAGGCTGTAAAAAAATGTTGATATTCTTGGACATTGGGGTCTATAAATTTTTATTTCATTTTGGGGTTATTATTGGTCCCTTTTTATCATTTAATATAGTTAGTTCTGATTAGTAAATATTTTATATGATTTTTTCGAAATCAAAAGAATGTTAAAAATAGTTTAAATTCAAAAAAATGATACTGTTGATGTGATTGGTTACATAGTTTGTTCAGTATTAAAGTTTAAATAAAAAAATATATATGCATGGAATCCAGTATCCAAGAGAGCGAAGACTATAAAAATACTTGTTTTTTAAAACCACAGGGAACACACATTGAAAACATTGAATATTTGGTAAAGGCCTCCTTTGCTAGAAATTTCTTTAAAAGCGTGATTGTATCTGTGAACTTTGACGTAATTTATTTATTTTTCTAAAACTTAGTTTAAGGATTTTGTAAGTAACCCAAGCTTTACCCGAATATTATGTTCATCATCAACCACATACTGAAAATAGCACCAATAAGTACAAATATTATTTTTAATGAACCTATTATAAAATGTAAATTTATAGATATATATATATATATATATATATATATATATATATATATATATATATATATATATATATATATATATATATATATATATATATATATATATATATATATATATATATATATATATATATATATATATATATATATATATATATATATATATATATATATATATATATAATAATAATAATAATAATATAATATATAATAATATATATATATTAATATGTAATAATAATAATAATATATATATATAATATATAATAGCCATATATATATATATATATATATATGTATATATATGTATATATATATATATATAATAATAATAATAATAATAATAATATATATATATATATATATATATATGTATATGAATAATATATATGTAATATATATATATATATATATATATATATATATATATATATAATAATAATAATAATATTAATAATAATATAATATAATATATATATATATATATATATATATATATATATATATATATATATATATATATATATATATATATATATATATATATATATATATATAATAATAATAATATATACATATATATATATATATATATATAATATATATATATATAATAATCATATATATATATATATATATATATATATATATATATATATATATATATATATATATATATATATATATATATATATATATATATATATATATATATATATATATATATATATATATATATATATATATATATATATATATATATATATATATATATATATGTATATATATATATATATATAATATTCTATATATAATGTATATATATATATATATATATATATAATATATATAATAACTATATATTTAAATATAAATGTATGTCTATTTTAAATAAATATATATATATATATATATATATATATATATATATATATATATATATATATATATATATATATATATATAACTAGGCTATATATATATGTAAATTTATATATATATATATATATATATATATATATATATATATATATATATATATATATATATATATATATATATATATATATATATATATATATATATATATATAGCTATATATATCTAGGCTTTACAGGCAAAATAATTATTTATTTAGGCGATACCGAGCCAAAACTTGTACAAAAAATTTAGTATTTTTTTTTATAGTAGGTATTTTGAGTGTCATGAAACAGAAATACCGACAGACAAACCGATAGAAACACCAATTAAAATGGGTAACTATGTTTTGTGTAATCCAGTGGCCCTTAAGCGTAAAATGAAAAAAAGTTTTTGAAAGTTTCAACATGATCCCTAGACGTGACAATATTTGAGAAAAAGAAGATTTAATATTTACAAAAATTTAAAAAGATTACTATCATTTAATCAGACACACGTTAGAAAAGGAGAAACCTTTTATCAATCTATTTTGATTATTCGCATTGTAAACGCCACAATCAAAAAGGAAGAAGATGTAACGCTGCCGCCTTTATAAGTACTCTTATTTAAGTTATTTAATTTTAAGAGCTTCTTAGTAAAGATCTACTTAAGATAATTTTGATGCAACCGACCATAACCGTATTTTCCAATTTAAAACGCCGCTTTTTGTTTTATAAGTAATCGATTTTTAACTCCTTCTTTTATTAAAATGAAGGTATTAATCGATTATGACTCAAAGCTTAAGGTGAGTAGTAATGCTCACAATCAGTTAGTACGTAGACAAGAGGATTTTTTTACAGTATTGTATAACGTTTAACAAATACTTTTCAAGTTATTCAAACTACCAACTCAATACATCAGTGCTTTGGCGCTCAAAAACTACCTCTTTACAAAAAATGCGTACGAGTTGAGTTTCTTTTTGGCTCAAAACCGACTATACATTCGGTAAAACCTTAGTGGGTCTATTTTATTTGCAATAATTCAAAAGTTGTTTGATGAGGAAACATAATATTTTGTGTGCAGCTTTAGCTTATGCTTTTTAAAAATCTGGGGATAATGTTGGTGTGATGTATACAGGGTAAGTAATTAAATGAATTCAATTATATTTGTATTTACTTTTGTTTAGTAACTACGTAATGCGAATTACATTATTGCATATAGTTATGCTTTTAATAACGTTAGGTCTACCGTAGGCTTGATCTAGGTAGGTTAACCACCCTAAAAAAAAAATAACCACAACTAAATTTTTATTTGCCTTAATTATTTAAACGACGAAGAATTGTCGGGGTAGGATTTTACTGATATTTCTTATTATTAAAACGTTAAATATTATTGTTTTACCCTTAGGAACAAACAATAAAATATTTATACCTTACTATTGTGAAATTTTATCTTATAATATCTATTTTTAACTAACAAATGTCATATTATTTTTTTTTAACTGCAAACAAACCATTTGTTGGTATAATATTAACTCTTAATATGGCAATTTGTACCTAATAAATATACTTTTCAAGAAAACAATATTTAAACACTTCTCCCTGCCAATTTCCGCCGCTGGCGCTGTGCGGTTAGAGCTTTAGCTTGATTCTGTCTCACACCTACAGCGTAATGACCGGTGACGTATGTGATGTTTGTTTGGCGCCATCTGGCTCTCACGTTATTAACTGGGCAAATCAAACAAAACCCGGTATTAATATTTTTAAAACTAACAGGATCAAAACAAATGAAAAAGCTGAAGTTTAATTTATTAAACATACCTACTTAATTTATTTAATTTGTCCAAGTGTTTCGAATTGTTCATTGTTATTCTACAAAATAAATTCTAGTTTATCTAGCCCTTAACCAAAACTGTAAATACAAAAAAACCAAAAACTCAAAAATACCTAAAAATACCTAGACAAATTGCTCTCTCTTTCTCTCTCTCTTACCCTAGTATGTGACTATGGTTATCAAGGAATACTTCCTATTTTTTAAATTGGATTCTACAAGAATGACGAAATGTGAGATTGCAAAAATTATTTTAAAATAATGTAATTTTTGAAAGTCGTATTATCAATTAAAATAATTTTCGTTCATCAAAATCAGTAAAAGTTTAAAAGTGGCGTTGAAAAAATCTAATATTTTATCAAATTTGTCCCTAATGGGTCATAAAGTCATTATCTACAAATCCACAAGTAATTAAACAATACGGTCAGCTAGTTCGGAATAAGTAGATTTCGAAATAGATCGAAACAGCGTTTTTGTAGCACTTTCTCACTATGACCAGAAAATTAAACATTTTATGTACAAAGCATAAAGAAAAACACCAGTGTTTTGGCACCCAAATACAGGGTGGCCGGCCATATTTTGACCAGGATTTTAATCGAGAATAACTTTGGAACAAATAAAGGTATCAAGATGCGGTTTTTGCAGATGCACTTATATTTCTTTAAAGTTTATTCTCGTACCTTCAATGATTTTGCCGTGACATTCCATTAGCTCAAAAACAATGGCCGATTTTCCATTATAGGACAACTATGTTGTTTTAAATGGAACACCCTGTATATGTTTCTATATTTTCAAAATTTAATCTTTCCCCTTTAAAAAAATGTAACACAAGCTATGGTTATCTCAAAAACAACGTATTTATTGACCTTCGAAAATTGACTGCATGTCGACCAACAATATTATTTAGCAATTAAAATTTGCTTCATATGTTACAAAAAAAAGGATCGCCAAAGGTTTAGGGTTGTTCACAAAATAATAGTTACAATAAGGTTACATTACTTTTTAAAAACTACTGTAAATGTTGAAAATGCCTTCCACCGACTTTGACGCACTTATTTAAATTCGAAAAAAAACTTATTAAAACTATTGACTAAAATTTTCAGAATATTTTCTATTATGTTTCGGATATTAATTTTTAATTGCTCTAAATTTTGGGGAAGTGTACTATAACACCTCTCTTTCACATATCCCCACAGAAAAAAATCTGGAACAGTCAAATCTGGTGAACGAGGTGGCCAGGAAATAGGGCCTCCCTCCAATCCACCGGTTTCCAAAACGTTGTCAGTAGTCCTTGAAAAGGTTGGTAATAAATTCATTCATGAAAATAGACGAAATTCAATAGAATTTCTTCTTGCAATTGGGGATAAAAAAATATTTCCAGCATATCAACGTAAGTCCAAGAGGTTCACTATGACCAGAAAATTAAACATTTTATGTACAAAGCATAAAGAAAAACACCAGTGTTTTGGCATCCAAATATTATAAATATAGACAGATACATACAAAATCAAATCCTGATGAGAAGGTCCTTTTACCTAAAATATTATAATTGTCAGTATTACATATAAAGATCATCAATATTTAATTAAATATCGTTATTTTCTTAAAAAAAAAACACGTTTTTTTTAAATAGTGCATAGGATATACTTTAAAAATTTATGGTCACACACTGTGTAAAACCTCATTTTAAATGCTGTTACTTTTTAGCAAAAATAAGACATAAAAGCCCCCGCTACGCGATCAAGTTACAAGATTATTGCTAAATTTACATTTATATTTACACATTTCTCATTCTCATTGCTCAGTCATTGCGTAATTCATAGCCCCGCTGTTTCCATGTTTCCATGTTATCCCGTATTGATTTCAGCCTTTAACAAAATCGCAAAATTTACGAAGCGAAAACAAACTGCGTGGACCTGAACGTAGCGGCATAAAAGGAGCCGTTTAATCCTGATCCTGCGCTAGCTGTCATTTCTAAGTGAATTATGTCAACAGGCATCTAATATATATTCAATAGGCGAAGCTAAATATGCCAGATGAGTGTAAAATATTATACATTGGAAAGCGATGTTTTTATCACATCATCTTTAGGCATGATAGTCTGACTTATATTTCCAAAAATATTTTTTTTTTAATTATTGTTTTATTAAAAATAAAAACTGTTACAGCCATATTTACTACAATGGTGTTAATTTAAAACCTCTTTTAGGTATTAAGCCTGACATCTTAACATCTTTAAAAATAATTTAACTCTAATTCTTAAAAATTTAAAATGTAATAAATTTTGGGGAAAAATAAATTAACTACTAATGTTAACTATATGGGTGTGTAATTTTTGGCTTGCTTTTTATAAAAAAGGTTATTTGGTGACATAGCTGTCAAAATTATAATAATTCTAAATTTTTGTGACATCTAGACCGCAGTGGCGTCTCGTGGTCAATCTTTCGGGGAAGTCATTAGTTAAAATTTCAATATGGCTTAACTGATTTTTAGTTAAAAAAGAAAACAATTTTAGGCATTTTATTTTACACAGACGTTTACTCCAAAGAAAAAAACAAGAAAGAAAATTTAAAAATAAATAATTTACCAAGATTATTTTATTTGAAGATTTATATTTCTATTTATTAAGAAACATGACAATATAACAAATAATATGCATCGACATCTGTTTAAACAGAAAAATTTCACATATTCTAAAAGAAAAGCTCACACCCGACAGTAAGTAATATCGCTATGCCAGAGGTATGACGGCAACTTATAGGTTAAAAATAAGCATATTTATATGATAAAAAATAAAAAGGGTTACTTAACTTACCTAAATAGTCATAAATGATTGATAACCTACTTCTTCATTGTAATTTGCAATATTATTTATAAAGGCCTTTTCAATACTTAACATGGCCAACGCAGAAAGTCTACCTTCCCCCATTGTGTTGCGTAAAAATGTTTTTATTCTATTTAATGTAGAGAGGCATCTCTCGCTCTCTACAGTTGTCATCGGTAATGTACACAAATTTGTAAACAAATGCACTGTTTCCGAATTTACATTACAAAAACATACACCAACAAAAAATAAACTCCTAAAATCGTATATAATCCGTTCTATAATAACCGTATAACAAACACCTTGAAAAATGCGTAATTTTCCTCTTCGCGGCTGTTGACCCAGATCATGCGATTACACTGCTTCGGAAAGCGGCCAAAATCGCCCAATCGTAAATTGTAAATTAGATCGGGAAAACTCGACTCGGCTCCGTTTAAAACAATGCGGCCAATAAAGGCAGGCAGCCCGGTTTTTGGCCAACAAAGGAAACCACCGATCTGGAGATCGCTGCGCGAAGCTTGTGGAGTCCAGTAATCGATAAACGAGTTTATATGCTTAGACTAATAAAGGAAAATTTAAAAGATTAAAAAAAAATATTTTTTTTCATTTATATCATTATTATGTTTTTGTTCGGAAATATTAGTCAAAAATATTGGGAGGTCATTGACCAAATGACCCAATGGAGGAGCCGCCACTGATAGACCGGAACTAAACCTTAAACCTTTTAAGTGAGTAGGACTGTTAAATTATAAATGTATTATTTTAATAATACAGAACACTTTTAAACCAACGTAAACAATAAACTAAAACATTATGACAAAGATGTTGAGTACCAAGAACTCAAACTATTTTTTTAGTTTTTACCTTGCAAGCTATGCACCGCGTAATAATTATAAGTAGTGCATTGTTTAAAAATATATAAAAATAGATGATTAAAATTTTTCTAAATATAAATTTTATTTACTTAGTAACTCAACAAAAAAAAACTTTTTTATAGGTTTTGTAGTCCTAAACAATTTATTAGTTTCATAATTTAAAAATGACAAAAATATTACAGCAGGCGTATTTTTTAAAACAGTACCCAGTTAAACTTTAATTGTTTAAGCCACTTATTGATACAACATTGTACAAACGGCTCTGAATCAGTGTTCGAGTATTATTATTTTTTATCTTTGTGACAACTCACGAAGGATTTGCATATACATATATACTATATTAGACATATACATATACATATATACTCCTAAATACCAGAGTACCGTGAGTGCCGGGTTTTCCGATGTTTAACCCATCTTTTATGCCCCAGTTCCGTCAACGCTGCCCAAGCACTGAAACATGCAAATATTGCATTTCACAGCACCTTTTAGACAACGCGGTAGTGCCACCACGGACGTTATTTTAAATAACTACTACCTAAATATGTCTGCCCGGCGGGGCTGGGATTCGAACCCGGATCGCCGGCGTGGCGAGCCGCGGCTCTGACCACTACGCTACCGGACAGATCCTAGGTGTTCTATGAAATATAAACAGAATTTCCATTGAACCTTAATATTTTACCAGAATATTTTGCTAAAAGTCAATTTTATGATATTAAAACTTCGATAAAGAAGAAACAAATTTTTAACAGGTAACCATGTAACATATTTATATGTGCAGCATAACTAACAGGCAGCAGGATTTCTCTTTTATAGCGAAATATCTTGGCGGCGCCTTTGATATTTTTAAGCACAAAACACATGAGAAACGCACACGAAACGATTACAAATTAAAATAAAAGAGACAGATCATATCCCAGCTAAACCTGCGCGAGGAAAATGACCGTACTTTTCCGCCAATTCATGAAATCGTGCTGATCTTTGTTAGTTATGCTATGATACCAGTGTAATACCGGTATGTTGTTGTTACATAGCTAAAATTATTACTCCATATTTTCGAAATTGTCCTTATTTCTAGACTTATCATTAATAAACACAGCTGCATATATGCGGCCTAGCGGTACTAAAACAAAACAATATGGTGATGGTATAATTTTCCTGCTATATTATTTTGAACCAAAATAATTGTTGCCATTGCCGTATTTTTTATTATTTCGTCATGAAAATTTTTCTTAATATTCTTTAAATGTTATACTTTAATGTAGCATTAGTTTAAATAAGTAGATTTTAATTGCGTCGTTTAAAAAAAATTGCATTAATGTGCCTTTTTTGCAAAAATTAACGTTACCCCCCTCCCTTTAAAGTCAGTGAAAAATATTGGTAATTTTAAATGGTCAATAATTTTAATACGTTTTGTTCAGAGTAGGACTCATATGCGACCTAATTTTCCTGGGGTTATATAGTAGCATCATGATATTTGTGACGGCTGGCAAACGCAGTAAACGCTGGGAAAATTGCGGTACAGTAGCATGACAGACCGTTAAATGAACAACTAATTCAGTAACAGGGTCTTCAATTAGCAAAGTTGGCTGCTATAATGCCGGAGACGCCGACGCCGACGTATATATTATACCGCGTCGGCTATTATATAGGATGCATAGTCGAGATAACTGTTTATTGTTGGCGTAAGACACAATGTTGTCTTAATTAAAATTATAAAACGGGGTGTAGTTTCTTAATATATTTGGTTTTACCCAGAAATTAAATTTATTTGAAAATTTTAAGGTTATTAAGAATAAAGTTTCTTAAGCACAGTCACACAAGTTCTCGAAATAAGAAAAACAGGATGGTAAAATATTCGTTAAAATTTTAGTGTTTTGACCCTTTTATTATATCATATTACTTACTGTAAAAACTCTATCAAAAAAAGGTTAAAGTATTTGGTGTAAAACTAATTTTTGTCTTTGTAAATATTTGTGGGTTTATTGTTCTGTACTATTGATTTGTCTATTTAATATACGTAGAGTTTTCTATATAGTTTTTGTTCAAAAGACACAAGTTTGTATGCAAAAATCCTAGCCTCTTAAAGTATTGAGATCAAAAACAAGACCACGGTCTTTTTTTACTTGCTAAGTTTTTTACTGATCTTTTTTATCTTTCGAAAGTTCACGAGGGCTGTCTTAAGTGTGGTAAGAGGGACTTAAATATTTGAAGACTGGAATGAGAAGGAAAACCTCTGCGGGTAGCAGGTTCCATAGTCCGGACACTCTAGGGATGAAGGAACGAAGAAAGCGGGAACTTCAGGGTCCCTTCAATTAAACTGTAAAGGGATGCATAAAAATTGCACTAAGTGTTGCTCTATTGAAAGCTGCCAGAGGAGGAACCATACTGGCCAACTCCTCTGAGCAAAAGCTGTGAAAATACCTATAGAAGAGCGACAGATCCCCCACAGCTCGTCGGTGGGCAAGAGGAAGAAGCTTTTCTGTGAGCGTGGCATCATTTATAAGACGAACAGCTCTTCTTTGAATGGAATCAAAAAGGCTAAGAGTTGTAGGATTTGGGATGTATACAGAATATACAGATTGGAAAAAAACTTTCGGGCTTGAAAAAGGAACCCAAGCTTTTTGAAGCTGCTGAGGCTATCGATGTTATGTGTTTTTGCCAGTTGAGCTTACTCTCAAAAGTAACGCTGACAAGATTAAATGAGTCTTTATTCTGCAGAACTTGGCCGCTCATATGTAACGGATGAACATTGGCAGACTTTTTTCGCGACAGCAAACATGTGTTTTGGCGGCAATAAACTAAATAAGATTTTTGGCACCCCAATCCAAAATAAGCTTAGCGTCTTGTGAGAGAGTCATCCGCATTAACTTACGCTTGGTTTCCAAATCAAACTTATTGACTGGATTAAGCAATTGAAAATAAGAGTGGAAGGTACTGTCGTCAGCAAAACTATAAATGGAATTGATTGTGGCAAAAAGAAGACTGTTGATGTGTAAAAGAAACCAAGTGGTTGCCGTACTGAGCCCTGGGACACCCCAGCATTAATCTGGTAGAAGCTGGAGAAATGACCATCTACAATAACTGATATACGTCGATTAGAAAGGAAACTGGAGAGCCAAGAACAAAGTTTAGGTGAAAGACCGTGAAAAAAAGAAGTTTATTAACGAACCCATCATGGCAGACTAATCAAAAGCTTTTATCTGTCTGTTATAATGAAAGCTTTTATTCATTAATACGGAATTTTTTATTATTACAGACAAATTAGTAAAAAAACGTGCCAAGTCTAATTTTTGACCCCAGTACTTTAAGAGGCCAAGACTTTTTGGACTTTTTTGTCCTTATTTTATACGAGTGTTTTTTGATCCCTTCTTTTTTTCTTAGTTCAATGAATGGAATACTCGTAAAATGCTGCTCGCATTTAAAATTCTAAGACAATTATGTCTTTAGAAACTCAGGTTTAATCAAATTGGAAACTTCTAAAATGCCACCCCTCTGCCCTGTGCAGTTTTCAGAATGTTTGCTTTACTTGTTTTCTAAAACCTACTTACATACTAAATTTCAAGTTTCTTCTTCTTCGGAAAGTGTTCATAATTTTGATAATTTAATAGTCATTCAGTTATTGAGTCAGTCAGTAGTAAAATGGTCGATTTTTAAAATAGAATATCTCAGAAACCACCTGGAATAATTTTATCAATTTTTACAGGTAATTAGAATACTTATGTAAATTTACATACCAAATCTCATACCTTTATGAAAAAGGATAAAGAAGTTAAGATAGGGAGAAAAAATACGCTGAAACCTTTTGTGTAGTATACAAACAGCTGGCGTCAGGCAGGAACTTGGCCTGGCGCACTACCATTTGCCTAGATAACAGCTTATAAACGTAAAAATTGTTGTAGTATAGAGGCTGGATTCTATGCGCTATAGAGTCATAAAATTGTGTGGAATTTTGGGAAGAACAAGGTAAGACAATTTTTATTTAAATAGTGCAAACTAGTTTTACTATAGAAATCCATAGTAAACAAAATCCAACAGCTGGAAGAAAAAAAAAATTAATGAAAAGAAACAAAAGAGAACAAATAATTTTTAGTTTTCTTTAAGATAGCTTATATCTTGCGAAATAAAAGGGCACCCTCGTTATGACATAAATTCATAATACCATTAAATATGTTAACTAAAATTTCAGTCTTTAGCTAGCGTTTACTATACCTAGTATTTACACTTTATACAAGACTCTATGAGCTGTCCTAAATATTAAAAAATAAATTGGGACCAAAAACTTTGTAGCATGGTACGTTTCATAATAATTTGTTGATTTCTTGACCACAATGAAATTTAAATTACAACCCTCAGTGGAAAACCCAAACCATAAATAGTTTGCCTGACAAATATCTATTGTGTATGCACCGCACCTTTTGATAGGGTAAATGTCCTGATTCCCTACTAATATTAATAGTTTAGGTTAGCTATTTTGGATGCTCAATAACACACACGAAAATACCTTGACAAACTCCAAACGACTGATGAACTAAGACGAAAACCTGCAATTTACGTATAACCTACATAATATACCAAAAAGTAGGTACAAAAAATAGATAAAGAAAATTTTAAATCCGGATCTACATGCGGGTACCCAAAGTATATTGAGTTTTACGACTAACAGTAGCAGGTAAAACGAGAAATCAACGAGGCTATAAGACGTATAGTTTTACTAAAAATTGCAAGAGTACACTCTTTTAAAACATACTTATATGAATAATAGCCTAGAGAACTTTAATTTTATATGTTACAGTCAAAAAATACTTGACAACTTTTTTGTTGAACACTGCATACCTATTTACTAAATGTATTAAAAAAGCTATAAGCACGTGTTGACATTTCATAAACAACTTTTAAATATAGGTCCATGAAAAAACGAAAAAACTTCCTAACATTAGGTTACCACACGTTTTAGTACTATAGTACGACGTATGTTTGAATATCAAACGAGCTTATAACCACTTACTAAAAATTTTTTTTTCTCACCACTTGGGACCACTTCGGTCCTGATTGCAGGGTACAGACTTGTTATACCTTTCTTGCAGATCGACCTCAACTACATTTAAAAACAACAAAAAATAAAAAATCTATTTACATTTCGGTGACTAATCGGTGGACGTTTTCAAGATATAAAAAAGTTTAAATAATTATAATTATTAAAATCATGAATATAACTGTTATTTTGTCCGTTTAATATTCCAGCACTGCTGATAAGCCTCGTCCGTCCATATTATTTTGTGAAAAATATTATCGATATTTAAATTTTAAAAGAACCAGTGACAAAAATATAATTTTAATTTACATGGTCTTAATTTATGTTTTCATAGAATTTCTTGGACCTTGGTTTTTGGCATTCCTACTTGTTCTTTAATATTTCTGCAGGAGGTATTTTCTCTGCTTGTCAAAACATTAATTTCCTCAACTTCTTGTTGACGCTTTTTTATACTTTTTTGAGATGGGTTTTATAAATTTTTTAAATATTATAAGCTTTGTTTTTATTCTAAGAAATATAGCTTAATGTTTGTTTTTTTTTCAGGAAACCTAATAAAATAATATAGCATAATAAACCATTAAGCAATTAAAAAAATACCTTTCTAGATACATGTCAAACGCCTGATCACTATTTTCGTCGCATCGTACATAGTATTTCAGCATATCATATATTTCGTTATTTGTGAAATTGACAATTAGTGCCATATTTTTAAATCAAATTCACAAATGACGAATAAAACATTAATAGTCTAACTGAAATAAGAGGGTGGTTCAAAATTGAAAAATAAATTTCGCCCTGTACGTCAAAAACGAAGAAAGCTATAAAGAATCTTTTGGTATCATTTCGTTTCATTGAAAAAGAAAACGACACTTTGCAAAAATTGCAAGTATCTATCTCTAATAATAACCAAGATACCCTGCAATAATAACGAAATCAGGAGAAAATTTACAATTAATTAAAAACACATATTTACAGGTGACATGTAATGCTTAGCAACCCCTTTATTTGTTCTTGTTTTTTCAGATTTTGCTGTACTGATCTAGCATTGTGTACTATTATCATTAGACTTCAACATATGCAAAACAAAATTTGACGCTCTGTCATTGGTCTTGGTCAATACGCCATAACAACCAACAACAAACCAATAGCGGACTATTTATTTACACCTTAATTTAAAAAATTTCTTTTTAAACAACTATTATAATTATTAGAAAAAACTTCTACACAACAAAAGCATAGGGTGTGTGGCTTAAATGAAAGAGGTAGTTAAGTCCCACGGAATTGACTCGGCAGCAAAATAGCAATGTCGCTAACAGCAAATTTCAAAGTAGAAAAAGACTTCGCAACAGTAGGGTTATAATAAACTCTTATTAGATGAAACAACTTCACTATCCATAGGCACATTTTCAACCAACCAGTACTCTGATGAAAATAATATTAGTGCGCTGTCTCCGGTATCAAGAAGGCTTAAGAAGACTGTTAGGGCCTTTTAATTTGGGATGCATAAGAGTGGCACTACATGTACCTCTATTGCGATATGTCAAAGAAGGGTTGAGTTGTAACAAAAGATCCGCTGTTAATATTTTCTGACGGATGTCATGCCTCGTTAGAATGTGCATTTTTGCTATGAAAAAGTGAAATTAATACTCGATCTAAAAATATGGTGATTGTTTAGAATCGCGGCCCCAGTTTTTTTGGATGTAAAATCAACATGATTAATTTTTTTTGAGATAAATAGTTTTATTATTAAAGTTCCTCAAAAACACAATGAATTAAAAAAAATAAAAAATGTCAATTTTTCGATTAAAAAATTTCTTTGAAAATATATTTTAAAAATTCAAAAATTGATATTTTTATTCATTTAAAATAATTTGTCTTTATATGTAGAGTATGAAACAAATCACTAGGAATTGCTAAACTTAAATGGGTGCATTTTATTGACAAAAAACTTGAAAAATACCTATTTATTTATTTTCAAAATAAAAATTAACACCAAAAAAAAATTTTTTTTGGATATTTCTTCAAAGACCCCTAAGTCTAGAAAATATTTAACAGTTAACACAAATACTTTAACCAGATTTATAAATTAATTTTTCATACAATATCAACAGGTAAAGTACTGTTAAATAACAATTGAAAATAAATGTTTTACACCATATACCTAAATAGCAAAATTATTGTATTACAATGCTTTATTAGTGCACTAAACGCTTTACATTACAAAGCCGTTAAAAGGTAATGTTACATACCATTAGTCATTTTTATATAAAACACGAGTATCTTCCATTGGAAATCCAATGCCAAAATATTTAATACACGTTTCGATGTCGAACACATCTTTTATAGCATCTAACGTGCATATGAAAAAGATATCGGAGCCATCATTTTTATTTATGGTTATATTTGGGTTTATATTGGCAATATTTTTGCCGAAAATATCGCGTGTGATGCAAAAGAGAACAAGAAGATTGTGTTCCAATGCAGTGGATATAGTCTGAGTTATTGAAATAATTTTTTCTTATTATAGTGTTGCACTAGTTAGCTGCCTCTTTTCGTTTCATTATGCCAACGTTTATGAACTGTAAACAGTTTAACATTCTAAGTTAATATTTTTACCTGTGTTAGCACTATCAGTTATAGAATTTAGATTTCTAGTTTCTAAATAAATGTCTAAATCCAGTGCTTCTGTAGTTTAATAAAATATTTTTTTTTAATAATATTTTTTTTTAACTAAATACTGGCCTACCGTCAGCAAAGTCAGTATTCCTAGGTAGCTTTAAAATATAAAAATTATTTCACCAAATTTATGTCTTGGTTTAAGGGTATACTTAAAAATATTTCGATTTATCCGAAAGTGATCGAATTTTAAGTTTTGTTCTTAAATTCCGGTTATCCTAAACAAAGTTTAAAAAAAATCGCACCGTTTCAGATCTGTTTACATAAATGTGTAAGATGTTTTTGTTGTACCTGTTTTGTAAGTGTCGAATGATGATTGTGAAAAAAAGGAGGGAAACAATCTAACATAATTGTCTTTTCACTGGATAATTTTATTGCAGTTGGTCAAATTTAGAGTGATTAAAAAAAAACCTGTGCTTTAAGGAATTGCTTGATTTCAATTAGTAAATCTACCGGACTTTGGGCATCCAGTACCTCCCGAAAAGAACACTCAAAAATAACATGTAAATTGGGTCCAAAAATTTGTATTTATTTAAAAATATAGACTTTCTGAAAACTCGGTCTGGGTTAATACATTATAATGGGTAATAAAATAAAACTATAACATGTTATTTAATGGATCATTTTTTTATTATTTCTATAACCCAAACTAACCAAAACTAAGTCTACCGCTTTCCGCCACTTTTCAAGCACCTTTGAAAACTATAGCACAGCTTACTTACTTAACTATAGTTATAGTTATTAAGGAGTAATAACGGTTTCTCCATTTTACTTAAAATAAAACGAAAATCCATAGTTAAAGTAAATACATATTCAAGTCGACTGAACTTGGGAAAATACATAGAATAATAATAAATATTTCAATAAGTTTAAAATTTTATTTTTATAGGATTATTATTAACTACCCTGTTCGTAAAATCCCGACAGGTGCCTAATTAGGATTTCTGGGAGGCACTTTGTATACTGATAAGTGGGTACGAAAATAGATATTTAATTTGCTATCTGCCTGGACTAGAGTTGCCAGATGGTATCCAAAAGGAGGACATGTCCTCCTTTCTATATTTTGTTCTTCCGTCCTCCCGTACCTATCGTATGTCCTCCTTTTGATATACGTCTTTAAAGAGAGTGGATAACGTTGCTAAAAAGTAATGGAAACCTAAAATATGACGATTTAGTTCCATGCATTGAGTTCTCGAGAGCCGGAGAGATGTATATATTGACGATGTTAAACTACATGATCAGTTTTGTAACCTGATTTCATTTGTAAAATCAAAATCAGTTGGCGATCCTGATGACGAATATTATGATTTGAAGTTGCATGAACAATGAACAATCTACTTTAAAATTGCTAAAGCATTAAATGTTTCTCAGAACTTCTTAAGATCTGCGAATTTATTTTTGTATAAGCGGATAACGTGAATGTGAAAAAAGTGTTTTCGCTGATTAATACTTGGTGGAGCAAAAAGAGAAATAGACGTGTGGAGTCAGTTAAATCTTTGATTCTTTTTAATACAACTTCAAAAACATGTCACTTGAAGATTTTTATATCTGAATGTTCTGGTTAGTTTTCCTAATTATTTGTTCGGTACTGGCATGGTCCGGGTCTCAGACACTCGAAGGCCTTTATAAGCCCACCGAACCAACAAACTACTGGAGCAATCGCACACCTTAAAACTCTAGTGGGACTGTACACGGGATAATGCAGATTGAAATACCACATGCACAAGATCGGCCTAGCGAAAGACGCCGAGTGCCGCATGTGCATGGAGGGGGATGAATCGGCAGAACACATACTGTGTTCGTGCCCAGCAATGGCACGACTAAGATTCGCAATCCTCGGCAATGACACCTTGTTGCCGGGGCAGGTGAAAGATCTCTCTCCCAACAGGATCATCAGATTTATTGGAAGTCTGGACTTCGTGGGAGAAATATAAAAGGGTGTGAGGCACAATAGACCGATCGGTCGCGGTGGAAGGGTGTTATACCCACTCACTTTAAACCTACCTACCTACCTAATCATTTGTTAAAAATCAAGATATTCTTGCAAATATTGGCAGCTTAGCTTAATGTGATTAGAATAAAGTAAATTAGATTTAAAAAATTATGATTTAATTGTAAATATCCTTCCTTTTTAAAGAAAGTCTTTCCTTTTAGACACCTTAGCCCTCCTTTATCAAAATATTATCTGGCAACCTTAGCTCGGATCCAGTTTAACAGCACCCGGTTTTTAGATATGTAACTCATTTTTTCCATTTCCGTCAAGAAGTCCAAGTACTTAATTGTGACAACTGAAAACTCCTCTGACATATCCCAATAGAGCTACATTTTTTTATATAAATAAATAAATAAATCACAGTTTAAAAAATGCACCGTCCTAAAACTGTTTACATAAATCTGTAAGCTGATGCAGGGTATGCCCTTACACTGCATAGTTTTGTTGCAGTTTACCAAATTTACTCTAATTAGAAGGAAACAGTGCTTAAAGATGATGCTATATTTCAGTTAGTAAATCTACTGATGCTGGTGCGTGATTTATAGTTTGTTCTATTTGAACCAAAAATTTTATGATACATTTTTTCGTTTATTGAAAAGCACCATTAAAAGGTGTTTTAAATCGGGACACCAACACAAGGTTTTGACTGCTTAAATATAGTAAACTGTTTTTATAAAACTCTGTATATGCGGATATTACAATAGCCGTTATAAAAATCATTTTTTCAATATAAAAAAATTGTTTATAATCTTGCGATAAGAATTTTGAAATATTCTCCGACTATGGATTTGGGGAAGAACAAGAGAGACTATATAGGTGCATTATTGAATTTGTTCGGGCCTTATCTGTCCCGCGAGGCCCATCATACGCTACATCCTGCGTTGTCAGCATATATAGATTATTATATAGACATCTGGCTTCTTTACTATGGTATCTTACAGACATAACCGTATTAGTCTAGGAGATTCATAGAAAATGCTGCAATTCTTGTAGACGATACCATATAAGTATAAAATAGGTGTAATTTAATCAGTCACCAAATTATTCTTTTTTTAGTTGTCATATACATTGATATGTTATTAAAATGATAAATCTGTCACCAACTTGTTAAAGCCAAACTATGTGATACCAATTATTATCTGTAAATGTATTTGAAATCACCCAGAAATGGAATTAATGACCAAACAATAAAATTTGATTACCAGAACTAACCAAATTAAGTGGTAATATTAGGTTTGTTTCAACCCCGCAAAAAAACGGTTATTGTACCGTTACGCGCAAGCCCAGTCAAATAAACCACCGTGGTTTATTTGACTGAGCTTACGCATGACCGTACAATAAACGGTTTTTAGCGGGCTTGAAACAAACCCATTACTTTGATAATATATAAATATATATATTATATATGTTCATATATTTATATTATTTAGAATATATATATATATTAAAATATTATAGGTAATATATATATATATATATATATATATATATATATATATATATGTTTATCATGTTCAATTTATTTGAGAATACAAAATAAATTAACATAAATTTGAGAACAAATAAATTAACTTGGCATAAAAAATAAATTTTGGGATTCGATATAATAATAGCAGAATTTCATTTGGAGACAAAAAATTAATATGGCGATTAAAAATATACTTTCGTATAAAATTGCAAAAAACATCAATAAATATGCTGATTTATTTTTTTTTTATCTTGGGCAGTCCACGAAGGCTGAAGGCCTAAGTACGAACGTACTGGAGGTGTCTTAAATGTGATAAGAGGTAATTTATTTAAACGGGACTTAAATATTTTAAGATTTGGAAAAGGGAAAAGTTCTGCGGGTTCCACAGTCTGGACACTCTAGTGACGAAGGAACGAACAAAGTAAAAAGTTCGGGGCTTCTCAAGTTGGACTGCAAAAGGATGCATAAAAGTAGCACTACGTGTTGATTTGTTGGAAGCTGCTAGTGCACAAATTATACTGGTCAACTCTTTGGAGCAGAAGTCGTAAAATACCTATAAAAGAGCGACAGGCCAAGATAAGAAGGCTTACCTGTAAGCATGAGACGAACAGCTCTTCTTTGAATGGATTTAATAGTGTTAAGAGTTGTAAGAGATGCCATTCCCCAGATATAAAAACAATATTTTAAAGAGGGTCTGGTTTATGCCAGTTAAGGTTATTCCTAAAAGTAAGGATAACAAGATTGAATGACTCTTTGTTCTGCAGAACACAGATATCTTCGCCACAGCGAAGATGTCTGTGTTTTGAAGGTATTAAACTGGACAAGATTTTTGGCGCCCCAATCCAAGATCAGTTTTAGGTCTTGTAAAAGAGATGCATTATCCTGCTCTTGTTTTCAAAATCAGGCATAGAGACTGGCTTAAAAAAATTAAATATTAAAGTGGAGGATACTATCGTCGGCAAAGCTGTGAATAAAATTGATTGTGAAAAAAAATAAGATCGTTGATGTAAACAAAAAAACAGAGTTGGTGCCATAACTGATTTGCATTGATTTGGTTAGTTTTCTGCAATAAAATTTGGGTCTTGTTTAAACTTACGTATTGCATTATAACTTAGTTTTGATCGTAAAAAGAATTTTAGGACTTTTTGTTAGTGTTTAAATGATAACCTGGACGATCTAGAGCCAGACGACGATCATTCTGAAAGAAAAACGGGAAGTAAATTGATATATACTACAATTTGTCAGCTAAGCAATGTACTCTGGGGGGAAACACAGAGATGTTTGCCTGGACTAATAAGCTGACCATATACAAATATATTTATTTTCCTTTTGTCATTTGTAAAACTAAAAATACTTTAATTTAATTATAATAATATTATATATTCCAGTGCAATTTTTTGTTGTATATTCTTTATTTGGAATAAATGCAACTGCCAAAACAGATGGCAGCTTACGAGTTGTAATAAAAATTAAAAAAATAAATAATAATAAACTTTTAGCTTTCAATTGATTTAATGTCCAATATAAAATGAACATCTCTTTACAGCTAATCTTTATTTCCTATTATCATGTTTACGTTTAACATATGGCAGCCATAAAAAGGTATGTTATAATAGATATAATCATTATGGCATTATCATTAAATTTTATTCTATTCAAAGGAACTATTGGTTTTACTAAAGAAGTATAAACAGTTAATATTCATATAAATAAAATTCAATTTATAATCTGAAAACTATTCAATCTCTTTTATTTGTCTCCACAAAATGTCAATACAAAGCACACTGTAAGAGGTATCTAAAAAGAATATTTTATGTCTTAAAATAATTGAAAATTACGTAGCGTAAATTTCATACTTTTCACTGTAGGTTTATGATTCAAATTGTTTATAGTTTAATTGTGTAAAATGATTACTGAATGATTCTCATTAAATTACTTAGTGTTTTTAAAATAAAAAAAAATCCATAAGTAAAATAAATAGCGTCATATTTAGAGATTTAGCTATAAGACTTAATTGCAACGTGGCTGTATACTGAAGTGCTGATACCAAGGGGACCTTATTTTGTTTTCTAGACATTATTCACAAGCAGAACTCGTTTTTTAATACGTATTAAAGGGACTCTACCTTTGTCTTACTTGTATTTAATTTTGCATATTGGTTGCGTGTGAAATATGCTAAAAATATCAGGAACAAGTAGAAAGCGCATTTAACCACATTTATTAGTAGAAACAAAATTATTTATATGAGTTTGTTTATTTGCTTCTTTAAGTCTTTATTATTTTTCAGTTTATTAGACACAATTAAGAAATATAATATTAAGCAAAAGACCAGTAAGCACTGCCTCAACATGGGATAATTATAAACATATTTTTAAAAAATTGGCACGTGAACGGGAAAAACGAAATAAGTCGAAAAATGTTAAAAATGAGCAAATGTATATTAAACAATAATTTAAATAAAAATTAAATTTTCCTTTAAATTATTTTAGCAATTCTGAGATCTTTTTTAATAAAAAAGTATCCAGAGTTTCCAATTTTTTTTTTAATTTAAACTATTGAAATTATTGTTTAATTTACAGTTATTAATTTCTTACAATTTTTGACCTATACCCCACTTTTCCCATACACGTGCAAATTGTACCAAAGAAAAAAAAATACCTTAAAAAAATAAACTTTACCCTTACCCCTTACAAAACGTTTTAAATTATCATTTGCAAGGGTAATGTTTATAGCTTTTTGAATTAATGCAATGGTATGTAAGATATTTTTAAGAAGCTAAAAAAGCTTATTAAATTTGGAAAATATATTTTTTTAATTAAACAAATTGATATTCCTTCATGTGTTATATAATAACATACTTAGTTGATTTAAAAAAAGGCTTACTATTTTTGTTTTAATATTTTATGCTTAAAGAGCTATTTCTGTAATTTAAGTTTTAAAAATGGGTAACAAGTATTTTTTTTTTTAATTTACTGTGACAATTTCGTAACATCTTATTGCTTTTATGTCTCTTGTGATGCAAAGTTTTCCATGCAATTTAAAAGACATATTCTTTTAGAAATATTTTATGTTTGTATATGGTATAAAACAAAGATTTTAAAAATGTAAAAACATATATCTGATGAGTAGTTTTGTTTGTCTTCCCTGTTTAAATTAGTTATAATAAATGTACCTTTCTACATTATCTTTTAAATTTTATATAACAACCACATCTGACGAATTTTTTTCCTGTTCTGTAAAAGGCGTATAAATCGGCGAGTTGAAGCTCCACAATGGAGATTTCATCGATTTTCTCCATGATTTACAAGAAAGTGTTCACTATTCTCGCTCTAACAGAACATGGAGCATCATCTCGGCATACGGTCCAATCTTGTACGAGCGAATATCTTTTGATATTGCTTAGTGAAATGTTCATAGACGTAGGAAAATGTGTAAAGCATAATATATATATATTTTTTTATTTCCGATCACTATTCATTTTTAAAATATTAAAAAAATTACAGGATAACTTAAATCTTTTCCACATATTCTGTAATATATTTTATTCTGTCAACATAGCTTTTAAACCAATTTCAAGGGAATTAAACATAACACTGGACCAAAACACAATACAATACAAAAATAATTCTAATTTTAGGAAATAGAATAACATATACCCAGAAAAAATTGCAATCCACAAAAGTTAGGACTACCTAAAATAATAAGACACTAAACATATATATATATATATACATATATATATATATATATATATATATATATATATATATATATATATATATATATATATATATATATATATATATATATATATATATATATATATATATATATATATATAAATATACAGGGTCCTGCAGCTCACCTCCCGTCTTATGTAGCTCATTTATTATTTAATGAAAAACTTTTATATTTTGCAGACGTTACCTTTAACCTACGGTGCATTTTAGGAAAATAATTTTGGTTATACAGGGTGTCACAAAAAAGTGTGACGTCACGATGTTGCATTTTTTTAAATGGAACACTGTGTATTTTTTTATATATTTGGGTACTTCTTGTAGTCATTTATCTTCCTCTAAAATTTTGTCAACATCGGTTCAGTAATTTTAGAGAAAAAAATAAAATATAAAAAAACTGTTTTGCACCATTGAATTTAAAAATAAATAAAAATACCAATAGTGCTTGAATAATAGAATTAAACAAGGAACTTATTAAGTAACGTAATATCAGTCGCTTATGTCATGTTTGGTTAATTCGAACTATACAGGGAGTCCAAAATTTAGTGTCAAACTTTTTAAATTTGAAAGCACTTTATTTTTCTTATTTTAAATATGAGCCCCTGTATATTTTTGGGTCGTTAGATGCCAAAAAAACCCCGGATACCAATTTTTACTCCAATATTTACATTATCATAGATTTTATGTAAAAAATAAATAAATTAAATAAAAACTTTAACTTATATGTACCTATGTTCAAAATTAAGTCGGCACTATTGCTAACTTTTTTATTATAAAAGATACAAGTTAGGTTAAATTAGCAAAGTTGTGTATATTTATACGCTGATTACAATGACAATATTAAAAAAACAAATAAATATCAGATTTACGAGTTATTCACAAAAATATACTTTTTTTTAAATGCAACACCCTGTATTTGTTACGTCCATGCAATAGAAAATGTAATTTTCAATACAATTGGTTATTTTCATTTTTTTTTCTAAAATAAGAAATAGCAGAGTAATTTCAATTAAAATATATTTTTCCATAACTTGACGCAGGCAGCCATGGAATTCTTAAAATCAAATTCTTTTTACAAATTATCGTAATACGCTATGACAAAAAAAAACAGAAGATACTATGTCTATTCGCCGTAAGGCAACAGTTTATTTATGCTGCTGTTGTTTAAAATGTTAACTTATTTGAAGAAGTGTGATATAATAGAATGCTACATAATTTGCCAAAAAATATCGCATCAGATTTTAGAGACCTTTAACAGGCGAATGATATCTGAATGTATAAAGAAATGTGTTACAGGATTTTTTGGATTGATGTCAATATAGCCGACCGTCAGCAAATGTTTTTTCAACAAGACGGTGCTCCTTCACACAATACCGGAAACGTTGCCAATTTGTGGAACGAACTATTTCAACATCGTTGGTTGGCTACACGAGGGCCAATACTCTTCTGGCCGCCACGTTCTCCAGACATTACCCCTCTTGATTTCCATTTTAAGGGTTTTTTTTAAAAACCAGGTTTACAAAATACAATATAAAGATGTTTACTAACTTCAAGAGGCTATTAGGAACGTCATTCGTAGCATCCATGGCAATACAATTTCGAAGGCCACGAAAAGAGTTTTAAAGTGTGCTCAAAAGTGCATTGAGAGAAAGGAGGTGTTTTCGAGGATTTAATTTAATTTTTATTATGTTAGAATGCACAATATTATTAGCATAATGTATTTTATTAATGTTACTTAGTTATGTGTTATTATTAAACAAACTAAAACTATGATGTTTATTATTTACAGTCAGCATAAATGCTAACCTTGGTAGCCTTTGACTTAGGTCCCTGGATCTGAAGTGATCGAGTTTAAATCGTCAAGCTGATTGTTTTCATTTTTTTTTTACTTTGGACAGTCCACGAAGGCTAAGGCCTAAGTACTAACGTACCGTGGGTGTCTGAAGTGTGATTGTGAGATTTGGGGGAAAAGGAAAAACTTCTGCGGGTAGCTGGTTCCATAATCTGGACACTCTAAGGGTGAAGAAGCAAACAAAGTGGGAAGTTCGAAGTCTCTCAAGTTGGACTCTAAAAGGATGCATTAAAGTGACTCTTCGGAGCAGAAGCCGTAAAAATACCTATAAAAGAGGAAAAAATCCGCTACAGCTCGTCGATCGGCAAGAGAAGGAATCTTTTCTGTAAGTGTGGGATCATTGATAAGACGAATGTTCTTCTCTGAATGAAGTCAAGAATGCTAAGTGTTGTAGGAGACGCTATTCCCCAGACGTGAGAACCATATTCCAATATTCTAAAGAGGGTCTGATCTGGGATACATACAGAGTATACAGATTAGAAGGAGAGAAATACTTTCTGGCTCGAAAAATGAATCCAAGCTTTTTTGAAGCTGCTGAGGCTATATTTATTATGTGTTTGTGCCAGTTAAGGTTATTCTCAAAAGTTACACCCACAAGATATAATGATTCTTTGTTCTGCTGAACTTGGCCGCTTATAAGTAATGCATGAGCATTGGCCGACTTTTGCCGCGATAGCGAACATGGCTGTGTTTTGGAGGCATTAAAGTGGTCAAGATTTTTGGCTCCGAAAATATTTTGAAATTTAGATTTGACAACTTTAAACCATTATCAAGCTTTCGATGATCGAGCCGCCCTCCCTTAAATATATATATGTATATCTGTTTAGTCTCTTTTTTTATATACTTTATATCTAAACGTCAGGTAAATATTAATTTATTTGACGAAGTATGAAAAAACTTAAAAGATATGATTATCCCACATTCATATACATAAATATAGGTTATGAAGAAAACCCGGACAAGGAAGGTATTTGTGTTGTTGCTGTACCACTTAGCAACACATTTTCATGATATATAGGGTGTAAAAAGTATGATGCTCACCATTTTAATGGGCGATAGTGGAGCTCAAAACAATTCGAAAAAGCCAAGAACATATGTGTCAAAAGTTAATCGTTTTTGAAATATGACCTTTCAAAGTTTAAAAAAGTTGGCAACATCGCGCCTGTTTCATCGAATGCGAGTCGACCATTGAACGTTTTTTGCGATCCTTTGTATATTTAGTTTTTTTAAGAAGATGTTCATTTAAATACAAATAATAAAAATTACTTCTTGCAATTTATTTCAATATTTAATTTGAAATAAAATTTAAGTAAAAAACAACAAATGATTATTGTTTGGTTTTTATTTGTTATTAAAAAATAGTTGTACTTACCAAAAGAATAGGCTCAATATCCATTTTAAGAACAATTATTATGTTTTAAAACAGCACTTTTTTGATTTTGCTTAAAAAATAAGATTTCTTGGTTGCACACATTTCGTTTTTAAAAATCTTTGGTACGTTTGCACTACGTATGTGGTAAATTTAAAACATATAGGCATTTTTCCCGATTTAAAAACAAACAAAAATATCGCTGCCGGACCGGTGGGCAATATCTACAACTGACTTTACTTTAGGCACAAGGATTTTAGGTAGGCTCTGTTGCCAATTGGTTTTGAACTTTTTAACTGGGGGAAAAATTATTTATATTTTATTTTTATTTGTAGATTGAAACATTTAAAACTTAGTTTATTGTTTTATCAAATGGATCCACTGATAATTGATTAAGACGAAATGTTCCAATTCTTAAGGTTTTCAGAAATAATTGCTTCTAAAGTTCTAACTTTGACATCGTTTAGACAAAAATCTGTCAACTTTAGACACATATCTCATATAAACTTTTTGACTTGTTTTGAGCTCCACTATCGCCCATTTAAATCGTAAGCATCATACTTTTTACACGCTGTATTTATCATAACTTTAAATGGAAGTATTATAAGAATATAAAAAAAGGTTTAACAAAAAAAATTATGTAAGTTTTTTTTTATGTAAAAAAATTAAGAAGAATTCTTCTTAGAACTGTGAATCCAAATCCTTCTGCAGAATTTTAATTCAAGTGCGAAGAAACCTAAACAAAAAGAAAAATAAGGATATTTTTCCATCATTAAATTAATTTAATAATTTATTTAATAACTAAAAGGATTCTTATTTATACTCTATACGTAGTCACCATAGAAAACACACAATAAATTTTAATATACTACAGTGGCTTAGTACAGAAACTTTTTTTACCCCCTCCTTTCATTTTTAGTCCAAATATGCTTATTAGTATCAATTTATATAATTTCGGACAAGTATTGTTATTTAGTAGTTTACAGGTACTATAATGGTCCTAGGTATAAATTTAAAAAATAAATAAATTTAAAAAATAAATAGCTAAAATATTTTGACATCACAATGAGAAACAAAATAACTTAATAGTGGATGGTAATTTGATATAGAACGAGACTTCTACAAAACAATAATGGATAAAGTTTATAAAATAACAAAATTAAATATTATTGGTAAAAAAACTGAAAGTATAAACAGAAACAACCTAATAACAATAAGAGCATACGGATGATAAACCAAAAAGCAATAAAAAATGAACAATAATAAAATAAAACAAGAAATTTAGAGATGAAACGGATATTGATGGTACACAGTCTCAACAAAATAAGCAGAAAACCGGTTAGGTGATATAAAATAAAAACTATTTAAAATACTTATTTTTACCTCCGTCTTAATAAAAATTATATCTGTACCAAATTCCTTTCTATTAAGGGCGAGATCTAAGGCCTATGCGGATACGATAAAATATATAGGTTCCTAATTGCTACGGAACCAGAAAAACCTAAACGTGTAATTTTATTACTATTATTTTGGTGTTTTTATTACTATTTACTAAAAAAATTTGTGGAATAGTAATATGTCTAAATACTTACTCTTTAATTTTCGATGCAAATTCTAATCGTCTGATAAATTAGCAGCCAGACAATAAAGTCAATTCAATAACGAAAGCTGATGGGCAGAAAAATATCGGGTCCCTTTAAAACAATTATTTTTATGGTGTAACAGAGCGCGCACCCTATCAGCAGTCAAAATATTGGATTATATGATGTAAAGCCGTATATCCATTGGCGTATCTTTTAATTGAAACCATAAAACCAGCCCTTCATTCCTCTACCCTATATGCAATTTCATATTTTCAATCTCCCATCTATAAATCACACCATTAAATCGGCGAACAAATTTTGTTGTTTCATTTTTGATCGTGCATCGGATAAACGCCCCAGCAGTGCATCCGCGATAAGTTCTCATGTGAGTCAATTGCTGCACAAAAATTAATTTTTTCGCGTTGTTTAACTGAGTCTCTGCGGATTAATAAAAAAATTATGTTGGTGTGGCAAGTATTTAAAAAAAAACACTCAGGCTATATTATTGTTCTTAAACGCCATTAAGTGATGCCACCGAGACGAGAGATTCTCGTCTTTAGTCTCGTCTCGCTCAAAAGCTCGAGATGAAACAAAAGAACGCCCTTTTTCCCCGGGAATCTTTTGTTTTCCTCGAGATCCCTTCTAATTTCGACAAGAATGGCAAAAAAATTATGAGCTTTTATAAAAATAAGATTTTTAGTTACAATGCTAGACTACTTTTTGGGAACATTAAAAATTGCAAACGGCAGAGTTGTGCAGGATCAGAAAGGCAAAACCGATTCCGGAAAACTCGATTTTTTAAATAAACATATATGTATTTAAAAAATCGAGTTTTCAGAAATGGGTTATGCGTTTCTGAGATCAATCAAAACAGTTGCGTATCCAGAAATGAGCCCTAAAGAGTTTATGATGCACACAAAAATACATTTTTTTTGTAAAAAAACCTTTTATACGTTTTTTTAAAGTTTAAACCCAATTTAACGGCTTGTGAACTCATAAAAAAAGTCAATTTACCAAAAATTAAAAATTTTCCCGCATTATTACAATTATTTAAAAAAAAATCAAATTTAAAAACTTTATTATAAACTTGATTTTCTGATATTTTTGACCACTGTGTGTTGTTAAAAAATATAATTTTTGTTTGCTACAGGGAATGGATATGTCTAGTTTTTGTATTCTTTCGGTTTTTAGTGCGTTTTGGATTAGTTTAATTAATTATTTTACAATGGGTGATAGATCTGAAATTATTTTTGTTTTGTGGAAGTTATCTTTAATAAAAAACGCAACACGTTTATGAAAACAATGAAATGTCGGACATATTACTAACTTACGGGGTGTGCTAGCAAAATAAAGCTGCATATGCAGCATGTGGTTTGAATTTTATTTTTTTTATATAATTGTTAATAACTGCTTTATTTGGCAACTTTTATAAAAACAGGTTTTTGTAAATTGATTTCTTCTTACGAGTTTTACAAGCTGTTAAAATAAATGACTCAATTTTAGGAAAAGCCTGTATATACCAAAATAAATGTAAAGACTTAATTTTTTGTAATCTGTTATTTAGCTTTCTACGTCTTGTAGCTATTTTATCCACAACCTAAACTTTAGATATAGACATAATTTTATAAATAAACATTAATTCTTTATTTTTCGAGATCGTAAATAGATTTTAAAATATATAAGGAAAAAAAACGATCTCCCACGTTGTAACTGGTATCGTAGCTACCGTTGGTTGGTTGGTGCTCCCTAGGTATTGTATCTCATAGCTTTGCATTTGTATATTAGGTCTAAGGCTGTTTCATCCTCTTCCCTACAGAGCCTGCATGGTGTAGGACTGTCACTTTTTGTAAAGATTTTTTTCAAAATAAGAACATAGAATGGTTTAAAATATATTTTGTTTAGAAACCCTGTGCTATTATATTAAAAACATGTTTTTTGTTATAAAAGATTTTAAAACTCTTAAAACAAAACTATAATTTCCTTTGGTCATTTATTACTTTAATACCATTTATTCAAAGTAAAAAATTCCATTTCTCATTGCGAAGAAATGAGTCACGTAAATTAAAATCATATACAAAAATCTAATTGAGATTCAAAAGCTGTCTTGAATTAAAATATCAGATATAAAATAATGAATCCAATTCTGAATTAAGGAAGTGTCTCTCAAAACTCTGTTTGTCTTCTCAGTTTCACTATTTACAGCAACGAATTCTTTCAGTTAAAACCGCCTTTATCTCATTTTAAAATTTCAAGATCGCATTCCAAGAACTTCTTGATTTTAGTAATATATGTCAATACCAGAAATAGGTGCAACAACATCACCTGATATATGTGAAATAGAAAAGATAGACATAGTTAATGCATTATCATAGCTTGTTTGCCAATTCTCGTTTCGCGTCTAGTGGTTAGTTGTAGTTAGTTACTAAATTACTATGGATGACCTTGTGTGTGAAAATTTAAAAATGTAAATAGGAATTTGATACTGGTAAAGTATTTTCATTATTAAAATATTATTTATACCTCTTTGTTTTGACTATACCTACTTAATATGAGTGAAATAAAACTAAAACAACTTTAAACTCCCCAAAATTGATGAAATCTCTAAAACGTTTTGAATAATTTTTGTACTGTCCGCCATTATCAATAGATGCCTATCTATTATTTGCCAATGAACCATAACGACGCCGACGTTCTTAGATAAGATAGATTAGCACCAAGGTAATTAACAATTCAATGAGTTTTAAGGAATATTGGAGAGATTGGACTTTTAAAAGAATTTAAGAATTTTAGGAAAATATATGTTAAATATATAGAAGATTTTTTGTGCCCAAATATATTTTTATAGTTATCTCAGAAGGTGTCTTTAAACGCTAGCATATATTCTAAGGCGAAAAGCTTTTAAGGCACACTATATATTCTTGGAAGATGGTGAAATATGACATAAATTGGTTAGAAACTATAATTATTGACATAGGTTTTCTCATTTTTAAAGCTTGCATCTCTGGCAGATTTTTAAATACAAAAACAAATTTTGAAAGTGATAAAATTATTAAATTTAGTTGTCCATTTTATACAGTCTGTTTTACTGCTTTTAGGTAATTATGGAGATACTCATTTTAAAGAGAGCCTCAACCACCAGTTAAGTTCAAGTTGAGCCGAGTTTAAGAAAGCCAACCTTCTACAACCGGCCCATATTTACATTTCACCATAAAGACTGTTTGCCGCTTATTAAGATGTTTAAATTTAAAACTAAATGTTTTTGTGAAATTTCAAAGGTGAATTATAACTTGAGTTTAATATTATTTAGAAATTTTAGTATTGTTTTTTTACTGCTAAATAATATATTTATTTAAAAAAAAATAAACTGTTATAACTTTAAGCAAGTTTTTACTTCTAGATACGTTTAGTGTAGTTACAGAATTCAAAAATGCTGTATATGAATTTTGCCCCAAATCTCTTTGGATCTGAAAAAAATTGTGTTTTGAAATACGACAACGGCATTGTCTCTGGTCATCTGTTGCATATTTTGTTTATTGATTCTGGATGTTTAAATAAACAGGGTCTTTTTGGAAGAAAAAAAGCCAAATATTTTAATAAAGGATCTTGGACGTGAAAATTCAGAAAGGTTTGTAATCTGAATTTTGAAAAATATTTCTTATTATTAATTGAAAGTTTAAATAAAAAATAATCTTTCATTTTAAATTACAAAATTAACGTTTACATAAACCGTACGTTTAACCAAACTTGCCAGAGGTTTGCCAAGACTTATTTTTCCTGTATCTCGAAGCATTTCAGTTTGTTTTATATGTTTTTTCATATTTTAAATTTGAATTTAATAGCGCATCTAAACTCTTATTATAATGTTTACTTTTCTTCTAAAACACACAGTATACACATTTAATAATACAGACTCATGAAACAAAATATTGGAGGTGTCAAAATAAAAAAATATTTTTTTCAAATGAATTTAAATACCTAGTATCACAATGAAAGAATAGGGATTTAAAACTGAGATCTAATTATGGTAAATAAATAAGGTATTAAAACACGCCGCTTTGTCATATTTTACGAAAATTATATTTCTTCAGTTTATGATGCAAAGTTCTTAAATTAAGAAACTTAGGCCTTGTATTACGTAATAATTTTATCAATTAAAAGCACTATCAAGGTTTTAAATGAAAATCAACACATTTTAAAACGAGAAATAGGTCTCTTCATATTGAGAGCATCAGTATTTTAAAATAATGGTACGAAAGATTCTGATTAAAAACTCTTGCAAAATATGTAATTAGTTGTTTCATCTAAAATCTTGAATGTCTTTAAAGCAAATCATTTTTTCGGATTACGTCAAGGAAATAAAGAAATTGGTTTCTTTGTTGAAAATATTCTTTTGCCACTTAACATATGAAAGTCAACATGCTCTCAAAATGAGAAAACGCGTTTACAATAAGATATTCTTTTTTGAGTAACATAAAGTGTCTCTATTTTTGCAAGTGTTTCCTCACATGAAAATGACTGTAGTTTTACTACTTACACTCCGTGCACTTAGATAAGACAAGTCAGTAGTAGAACCACAGACAGAGGAGTGCAAGGAGGACCTCAACTGTAAGTTTGTTAGGAGGGTCACCTAGTGTTTGCATATCTTTAACCAGGTGCAAAATTATGTTTGTAGCTCTAATAATAAGTAACTTATAACTAGCAGTTAACAAATTTTGATTACATGTTTATAACGTACTTATTGCACTATCTTTTTTTTAATTTAATCACTTTTAAAACTAATTTCAGAAACACATTTCTTCTTTTATGGTAGCATCCCTAGGTTCATAAAATTCGGCCAGTTTCTGAACGAATTCTAGTGTCTGAAATTCTAAGTCAAATGTTTCAAGGAAATGTTAACAAGAACATAAAATTTACCTATGATGGATAAAGGTGTCGTCAGTTCCGCCCAAGAAAGGTACAAAAATACTTTTTCTGTAATATTCTTTAAATTTATATATAAAAAAAAATAGTTTTTAAAGAGATTGTCGGCTTGTAGTTTTTGGTCCAGATAGTACAATATCGTGTTTTTTTCATAAAAATGTTACGTTTAAAAGGATTTATTAAAGTAAAAAAATCTGGTCTCCATATAACCAACTTTTAACAGTCAGACAAAATACTATATTTTAGTCTAAGCCTTTGTAGAAGCAGTAAACATTTTTAAATAACGTTTAACTTACTAATATAACCCCACTGATAAATTAAAAACTGTAGAAGATACTTTGTTTTAATCGTATTACATCATTCTCATTTTGTTAATGAGGACCCGCAATGACAAAAGGCAGTAAACTTAATGGAGAAACGTTGTCTCCAAATTGTGGTAGAAACACTTAAAACGAATATTTCATGAATGCGCAATCAAGATATTATTTGGCTAACGAGAGGGATAACACACAACAGACATAACTGAAGCTTGTAAGAGTGTGTTAGCATTTCGATAAGCGAGATGGGGCGATACTAAACTGGATAATCTCTTGATCCCGTTATCTACAGATATAATTATTCCAACGGGGTGTCTTGTTTTAAACAGCTTGCTCGATCGGTGATGCGCCACGCAGTGGAACGATGTTCCTCATAAGATGGACAAAATATTATTTAAAAAAACCAAACCCAGATCTATTACTTCTAAAGCATTTTTTATGTGTTTAAAATATTGAATCGTTTATTTGTGTAAAATGACGTATGGCTGTTTACTTGTTTAAGTAGGAATAGAGGACACAACAAAAATTTAATGCATTTTTCTAAAAAGGTTAACTCTAATGAGACGAGTGATGGATATCCAAACAGTTTTTAGTTTCGCCCTAAAGGGAGCAGTTCTGAAAATATTTTTTTATACCCAGACCCACATTGGCGTTATATAATAATGATCAGGTACTAACTGTGAACATTGCTAAATTTTTTATCTTTTTAGGTACGAACTCTTATCCTAAAAATGCCAGCTCTTTTAATTGATATTATCATGTTGTGCTCTCTTAACCAATTTTAAAAAATATTTAATAGAAATAGAATTGTTTTTTAATATTTTTTATTATTACTCATTAGTTGGCACAAAATATTCTAATCAGAATAAAACTGAGTAAAATAGGCGCCAAGTTTATTTCCAACAAGCGTTGCTATAAAGATCACTAATGTACCGTGTGTGGCTAGCATAATATTAAAGTTAGTCTATTTATATGGCTTTTGTGTTTAATAGTAAATTAAACAGAAATAACAAAAAACATAGTAACACCACCAGCTTGAGAAAAAAGTGTATGTTTCTTTTCGCAAAAAAACTATTTCTACTTGAAGTCAAAACATCCCAAAACAATTTTTTCACATGATACCTATATTAATTATTTTTTTACTAACAGATAAATATAGATTAATATAGATTACCTTAAAAATTTTGACACAAAAATTGTTGGGTCATGATAAACAAAAATATTCCTTGTATGTATTACAGATAAATACTACTCAAATACTTTTTAAGTTATTTTTATTTATAATTTTTAAAGAAGAGAAGATAGTTGTACTTCTAAAACCTTCCTCACTAATAAAATATACAGTCTTAAGCAAAATTTGGTAGATAAAACCAGACCAAAAACGTTAATGTAATAAAAAGGCCAACTTCTAGCTTCCAGTGTCAAGTTCGATTTTTCTCTCAAAAAAATGAAAAAACGTAAAAAAGTTATTTAAAACACATGACAAATTATTAACTTTTTATGTTTAATAAAACTAGATACATTAAAATATATATATTATATATATATATATATATATATATATATATATATATATATATAATATATATATATATATATATATATATATATATATATATATATATATATATATATATATATATATATATATATATATATTTACATTTAATTTGTTTCCAAATCCTTGGAAAGAACATAAATTTCTACTTAATATATTTGAATCTTTTGATTAAACGCCTTTTAGGCTAATTTTTTCAACCCTATACGTTGCTTACGCTTATTAAGTGTTAGACGTATACCAAATTTCAAATTATTATCTTATTCCGTTTGTGAGTTTTGACAGCAACAGACTCAGAGACAAAAGTGGAAATAGACCCCCAACCACAATAAGAAACCATGTTCTTCGTAATCTAGGGACCCTTAACGCAAAGAATTGCAAATACCTTGAGGTGTCATTTTTTTGCGATTAAAGTTGTTCCCTCATAGCAAAGGATGTAAAGATGACAAGATGGTATTATTGCAAGTCATCGGATAAATTATTAAACAAAAAATATGTTGCCTTAACTGTCATTCCGGCTTGATAGGTTTTCTGGTAATTGTCTCGAGAGTTGCAGTAACGCCGATTTTGTCCAGTTTTGGTATACGGGGTTGTTTGAAGCGTTGTTTACTAATCTAGAAGTTTTAGTCGAAAACGTTTTGTTTTTGAGATATTCATCATTAAACTTGAAAATCAAACCAACCACTTTTCACTATTCCCTTCCCTCCCCTCCTTCTTTTTGTACACAATTCTTAATTTTAACACTAAATTGGCACACAATATTTTTTAAAGACCTAAAACTTCTTTTTATATTTATTTTACACCTTTTTTCCATTTCATTGCAAAGTTTTACTTGCAAACGCCGCAACCATGTATGCACTAGGGATTTCTTTAGCAAACATAGCCTCGGCGTTAAAAAATGAAATTTTGCAATTTATTGAAACAAAGGTATAAAATAAATATAAAAACAAGGTTTTAAAAGGTGTTTTTAAAATATTGTGTGCCTATTTATTGTTAAAATCAAGGACTGTGTGCAAAAAGAAGAGGGAATATGGTGAAAATGGGAATAGTTTGATTTTCAAGTTCACTGATGGATATCTTAAAAACCAAACGTTTTCGTTTAAAATTTTTTGAGATTTGTGATCAGCAACCCAAAAACCCCCGTATACCAAAGTTGGTCAAAATTGGCGTTGCGGCAACTTTCGAGGCAATTAACGGTTTTCTTGTCTGTTTTAATAACCAAGAGACAGACAGTCCAACAGATAGACCGACGTACAAACGAAAATGAAAAATAATATTTTTCATAACCTAGGAACTTAATTACCTGTAATACAAGATTTTTTTGTCTTTCAATTTGTGATCAAACCTCCTAACTTTTGCCAAATCATTAATACTTTGCGTAGTTACTTTAAGAGGAGAAATTTTGTTAAATGGGATATTTTTCGCTCTTATTCCTTTAATTCTTTTTTACCTCAACAAACAAAACTTTGGCCCAGTGTGCCACGAGAAGGCAGCACAGCGTGGCGTGTCGCCCACCCCCATTTTCTTTCTCTCTTCCTCAGCCCGACTTGCTGTTTCCGTTGCTAGGAGACCGCCTCCGGCAACCGCAGAAACACTTCTACAATGGTGATGCTTGTTCTACACGACACGCACAACACTTTGCCTGATACGGAAGATAGATTGAGATGATAACAACCTCTCCCTTCGCTGAGACGCAGAGGCGGCTCGTAGAGCACTTTTCCTTAAGAGTTAATTATCACTTATAAACTATATTTTGATTATTGCTGGCTTACTAAAAGCTTAATATGCAAATGCTAATCAAGGAGTGGTTTTGTTAAGGTTACATTTTTATGTCGTCATGTCAGGTCGTCTATCCGTGTGTCACAGCCCAATCGCTTTTACACTTTATCTGTTGTGATCAAATTTTACATAAAGGTACTTTTTAATAGCTCAAAAGTAAAAGTTAAACAGTAGATATGTATGTTCTGCATTTTTTTGTACTATTATTTTTTTTGCGTATCCGGGGCTCCGATCTCCTAAGACATAAAAAAATAAAATATAATATTTGACTTGCTGTGTTTATATAATTATCGTTTATTACGAGTATGTCGAATCAGTTTCAGCTTTGTGACATTTTTTTAATGCTAAAACTCCCCAACTACATCTACAAACAAATTCATGTGCTACAATTTTGGTACTACGTTTTTAAATTACTCGATTTGCTGTTTTACGTCATTAGTCGTAATAATTAATCGTGATGTTTTTTATAATTTTTTAACCCCCTACCTTTCTCCCTGATGAGGTTTAAGACTAACCACCCCCCTCCTACCGAAATCACGTGTAATTTTTTGGTAAAAGTATCTTAAAAATTTTAGAATATTATCTATAATTACAGGTAAGTATAACCTAATTAAATTCTGGAAAATTAAGGACCTTGATAAAAATGTCCTGACAACGGCGAGTCGAGCTCACACGCCGCTTTTCGGTTGTTTAGAAATCGCGCGTTTAATGACAAAATAAATACACTTGATATCTCACCACATCCACCCTCCCTCCTTGTGATATTTCGTGATTTTTGTCGAACCCGTCCCCCCTCCCATTCGAGCCTTACGTGATTAATGGACGATCCCTAATGACGTTATTTTTATTTATAATTTATTTATTTATAATGGCAGAAAGGAATAAATCTAAGGATAAATGGGACAGAAATCATCTCCCTGCGAGTAAAAAATTAGTGTATTCCTTCTAACATGTAGAACCGGGCAAACCATTCTGGATCTGTCAAGAACGGTTCTACAGAATGATTGCAACATAGAAGAAACACTCATGGGTCGTTCGTTGATCTCGAAAATGTAATAAATATATTCTATATTTTATTATTTTTGTGGTATATTTTTGTATTTATATGTGTTTTGATGTAGTTGACCCTTTCCTTAATTATAGGATAAAAAAATTATTAACAATAGTAAAAAAATATATAACCCAAAAAATACTGCTATAGTGTCTGAGGACAAGCGACCTAATATCTGAGTTTACATTAATTGACCATGTCAATTAAACTATCAGTTATTATTAAATATTACTTTAATCTCAGGCAGACGTACTTAAAATGTTGTCTCTTGTGACGCCCATGTTACCTTATCAGACCAAACTTTCTTCCTTGTTTAAACGCTATCCGACTCTTTTAACGACGTGACGCAGCAATGCTAAATACTTGTAAACGAGATCCCTGGCAGCTTCAAACGATAAAATTTACCCCAAAATGTAGATGCTTTAAAAATTTTAATGGCATTTTCAATTTTCAAATCATTTATATATAGTTTGAAAAGTTTCAGTTTTTGTATAAACTGATGATTTAAGCAGCCCAGTATTATTTATATTTGTTTTTTTTTTAAACTATTATGTTTATTCTTAGCGTCATAAATCGCAGCAAAGAAAATGCTAAAATTAGAAAAATAATACATTTTAGTCTAGGGGCCAGGGACGCTATTCTTGACCATTCGCATCTTTCACGATCCGTCAAATCTGTTGATAAATTAAATGTTGACGGATTCTGAAGATGCGAATAAAACATTCTTATGGGTATTTTGCTTATGCGTTGATGAAGCTGAAGAAATCTCTTGTGAACAGTTTAATAGTTTAGAACGCCATAGAAAACAATATATAATAGATATCAATGCTTAACAACGGCCAATCGACTGCTAAACTCATTAGAAACAATCCAGTTTAAAGTTTATTAAAAAGTAATAATTTTAACCCTAGATATTTCAAATTCAGTATTTCGTAGATTTTTGACTTAGAACTCGGTTTTATTTCAAATAAAATAACTTTGTGACAAATTTAATAAAATAAAACATTTCCAGCCTTAAAAGGAACCCTTCACCCTAGTCGAAATATAATTTATAACATTTCTTTTCATTATAAAAAAGGCATATAATTTGTTTATTATAAGTTATTTAAGCTACTAATTTTTTTAATTGTAACAGAGCAAGTTTTATATTCTTATTCAACGATTCCACGGGGCAAAAAATTTGGTGTATTATTGTAAGTATGTCTAATTTTGTAGGGCAATAATGCAGTTTTTAAAGTTCACGCGTCGCTACGCGCCAAACGTCTGGAACCATAACCATGAGAGAGCCCTAGGCCAATATACGATTAGATTTTTCATGTAAATTAAAATAATTTACTTTTATTTTATTAACTTTATTGTACATTTATGTTTATACATTAATATTTTTATTATTTTAGGTACATTAAGCAATTAAGTACATTATGCAATTATTTTTAAATAAATTCACCGCTAAAATCTGTCTCTTTTTCGAGCTTTTCTTCAAGTTCTTCTTTATTATTATCGTTGTAAATATGTCTGCAAGTTTTTTTTTTGACATAAGAAAGCAACAACACATAATTTTTTTGGGCATTAATAAACTATTTTCTATTTGTCATCCAAAGAAGAGACAGATTTCAGCGGTGCATTTATTTAAAAATAATTTTATTATGTACTTAAACTTATGAACGTATTATTGTACAACCATAAATCTTTAATAAATAAATTAAAAGTTATTGAAATAAAAGTAAAATATTGGAATTCACGTTAAACTGTAAGTATCGCCTGGATGACAATATTCATAAATTACCTAAGGTGGTTTATGGGAAAATGTTTCGGTACTTGCAAAATGTTGACGGAACTGAAAAAAATGGGTCAAACATCTAGAAACCTGGCACCCACGGCTCCTACTACCTAGGCTTCATATACAAACCTTCGTTGGCAGTTATAAACCAAAAATATTATTTAAAAAAAAGTTTTCTTGGTATTACTAACCAAATTCCTTTTAAAGTTGAAAATTTGGTTATTTTTCGGATACATGAAAAAAACTTTTTTAGCATAAAAGGTAGATTGCCAATAGGACTTTGTCCAAACAACCTTTTGCCACGTGGTTAGAATTTTTATCAAACCTACTATAAACCTCTTTTTTTAGTAATTAAATCTACATCGTATAAACATGAACTGAAAAACTAAAAAAGCATTAACTACAAATTATATTAATTTTTTAATTTTATTTCGCCTACCTAATAAGGCTTTGTTTAAAACTTAGAGTCTTGTTTTATTCTAAAAAAATTTCAGCTTTTTTACTTTGAGGAAAATACCTTCGTTTAATTAAATACTGATATATTTTATTCGAAACAGTAAGTGACTTAGACAGTGGTGTAGCGAGGCCGGCGAAGCCCGGAGCGGCACTCCGGCACAGCTTTTAAAGCCAGAGCGGCGCTCTGCCACAGGCGATGATGATGACGGTGAGGACAATGACGCCATCATATCGGACGTCTCAATATCTTTCAAAATTTGTTTATTCCATTCCAAGCTCTAGTATACGAACAAGCTTAATTAGAACCAAATAAAAAAGAAAACGAGGTAAAGAAGAGCGCAAACTAGTCAAAGGAAGAAATAAATATAAAAAAATATTACTTTTACAATATTTCATTATTTTTATAATATAATTTCTTACAGTATTTATCTTTTTGGACTTAAGTAATAAATTAGCACAATGATAATGTTACAAAGCATATGTCAAGATGTATAAATAAGACTGAAAGAATTACTGAAAATATCATTACTCCTTGTGTCAGTCCAATTTACAAAATAAAATGTCAATTAGTTTCTAATTAAAAACTAAAAAAGCATTAACTACTAATTCTATTAATTTTTAATTAATTTTATTTCGCCTACTTAATAAGGCATTTTTTTAAACCTAAAGTCTTGTTTTATTCTAAAAAAATTTAAGCTTTTTTACTTTGAGGAAAATTGCTTCGTTTAATTAAATACTGATATATTTTATTCCAAACAGTAAGTGACTTAGACAGTGGTGTAGCGAGGCCAGCGAAGCCCGGAGCGCCACTCCTGCACAGCTTTTAAAGCCAGAGCGGCGCTCTGCCACAGGCGATGATGATGGCGGTGAAGACAATGACGCCATTATAACGGACATCTCAATATCTTACAAAATTTGTTCATTCTACGTATTCCAAGCTCTAATATACAAACAAGCTCAATTAAAACCAAATAAAAAAGGAAAAGAGGAAAAGAAGAGCGCAAACCAGTCAAAGGAAGAAATAAATATAAAAAATATTACTTTTAAAATATTTTATTATTCTTATAATGTTTTTTCTAACAGTATTTATCTATTTGGACTAAAGTTATAAATTAGCACAATGATAATGTTACAAAGCATATGTCAAGTTGTATAAATAATACTAAAAGAATTACTGAAAATGTCATTACTCCTTGTGTCAGTCCAATTTACAAAATAAAATGTCAATTTGTTTCTAATTAAAAGTTTTTGTTACCCAAAACTCAATTGAAGGCTATATACCCCCTCCTTCCTTAAACTAAATGATTCCTGGAATGGGCCGCTCTGCCGCTACTCACCGCTCCGGCGCAGCTAATTTTACCACTACACCACTAGACTAAGATCTTTTACCTACATAAAATTTATCTAACTATATTTAAAACATTAAAGTTAGTTCAAAATTTTTACTAGCCTTAATATGCGTTAAAAGATCTACGAGTATTTTGAATTTTAAAAATTGTTCTAATGTTTAGGCCTTTATCTAGTCAAACACTTTTTTTGCTTAAAGCTATCTTTATCTGAACATATAATCTTTGCTCTATCATTTAGATTGTTTAGGTAAAGCCAAAATAAATGATTTAAAATAGCCTCATATTTATAACTTTACCTAAGGAACTTGTGTTACTTGATGAATGTAAATTTAAATTGGTTTTAAAAATATTTGCTTAATCTCCAAAATTCAGATAATTAATACTTTTTCTTTTATTGACAGTTTTCAATTCTTCCTTATTTTAACTCTTTATTCCTTCCCAATGTTTGCGGTGAGAGCAGTTAGTATTAATTAGTTTTGTCTAAATTTTGTATAATTTTATATCAAAATATAACTATATTTATTAATTATATTTTAAGATGTTATTTGTTTTCAAGATAATACTACTACGGATAAGATGAACCATTCAATGCTATTTTTGATACCCCTATGGACTTGGCTAAACGACGATAGAGATTTCGCCATCCTTGAACGAAGTTAAACAGTGTTGCCGGCACTTTACTTTGTAAATACACAATCCGTTTACGCCGTTGCTACTGTGTTCCGAATAAGGTAGAAGCGACAGATTGGAATGTGGCACGGTTTTTTCTGCTACAGGGTTACCGACTTAATTTTATTCGCATTTACGGAAGATTTTATATTAAATTGATTCAAATATTTCCATTTAAATGAACCATTAAATTCGTTAAAAATAGTATTATCTTTGGTTTTATCCACAGTTGTTCAAGTTTAGTAAGTAACTGCCTCTTCTGAACTGCGCTCTTATCTACTGCTTTTTAATTGATTTAAAAAAGAAAATTGTACTTTTTTCTTTAAATAAAAAATTATTAAGTTATAAATGCAGAAAATTTTGATAGCAAAGGGTGGAAACTAAAAAAAGTTTTAAAGTTTTAATTAGCATAATAAAATATTGATCCAAACCGTTATGCCAAAATGCAGAAAATATTTTAGGGTGCCGGATGGAAAAATGACTTAAATTAATGATTTTTTAAGGTTATTATTATTAGCATAATAAAAAAACTTTTTATAGTATTTTTAAATGAATTCACTATACATAATTTTATTTCAGAAAAGATCTCATTTTTAATTATTAAATTTTTTTAATTTTGTTATACATTATTAAAAATTTTAAATTCCAAATGTTTTGAGTTTAAAAGACGTACGTTAATAAATATTGTAGGGATTTTGATTTAAAAGATTAATAGAATACCATTTTAAATTTGCTTAAACAAAATTTGCTAGAAACAGGATTTTTATAGTGAAATCGTCCGTTAATAGGGGAATTTGAATTTGTAAGGGATTTTTTTTTTTTAAATTAAAATTTGAAACACCAAAAAATTTTAAAATCGGGAAAATTTTACAAGCAGTTAGAAATATTTATTTTTTTAGGAAAAAACAGGGGAGCCCTAGGCGCAAATACGTAAAAAAGTACTAAATTTAATTAAATTTGTTATAGGTTATAGGAGTTTTGTATTGAATAGATATCATTTTGGACATTTATTATACATATATACATTCCATAAAAAAAAATGGAAAACTTTTTATTTAACCAGAAAATCCTATTTTTTATAAAAGTTGGCGCATGGTCCCAAACTATATTTGCAGCAGTGAGTTTTATTAAAAGTCAAAGAATAAATATATATATATATATATATATATATATATATATATATATATATATATATATATATATATATATATATATATATATATATATATATATATATATATATATATATATATATATATATATATATATATATATATATATATATATATATATATATATATATACATATATATATATATATATATATATATATATATATATATATATATATATATATATATATATACAGGGTATGGCAAAAAAATTAACTCCTTAAAATTAAAGTAATATAGCAAATAGTTTAATAAATAATATATATATATATATATATATATATATATATATATATATATATATATATATATATATATATATATATATATATATATATATATATATATATATATATATATATATATATATATATATATATATATATATATATATATATATATATATATATATATATATATATATATATATATAAATATAATATATTAGGTGTTATACATTTTTGTAATTGGGATAATAAGGGGTTCAAAAAAATTAAATAAAAAACTCAGGTCCGTATTTAAAAAAAGAAAGTTGATGATGGTTTAACGAAAACGAAACGTCGTACGGAAAATCTCTCAACTCTGTTTTGTAGAGCTTAAGAAGTGGCCATGAGAAAGTGTCTTTTGTTTTTCCAAATCTCTTTAAATAACGTCAGAAAAAAATAAAAACGAAATACTTTACTCGTGAGAATCTGCGACAAAAGATATATATATATATATATATATATATATATATATATATATATATATATATATATATATATATATATATATATATATATATATACCGGGTGACAACGAAATCACTACCCAGCCTTTTATTTTCTTGAATAAAAACATATAGCTATCAAATTTCAGGATGCTATAATATATCATAAGATGCTGATTTTAGATATTATAACATGTCTCTATCACTTCCGGTTTAACCGGAAACGACATTACCTGATTGATTTTTTTAATAGAATACCCTGTATATTTTTTAAAATTTCGATTCTACGAATCATTTCTGATATAAAATGTATATTATATCCTATACCTATCTCTGCTAGTTTTTGAGAAAATGGCGGATAAAGATGTCCAAACTACCGCATATTATGCCGTTTTATGGGAAAAGAAATAAATGATCTAAAAAATTATTATGTTAAATTAAATTTCTTCTGAAGACTCTATCTGTGGAGGTCATAATAAAACTACTTCCGGCTTTACCGGAAGTGCTGCGAAAGTTGACTTTTCTAATAATGTTACTTTAAAATTTTAAATGCAACACCCTGTATATTTTTTAAATTTGGACTTTACAAGTTATTCCTAATATAAAATCTGTATAATATCCTATACCTATCTTTGTTAGTTTTTGAGAAAATGGCGATTGAAGATGTCCAAACGACCGCATATTATAGTTATAGGGGAAACAAATAAACGTTAGAAACATTTATTATTTTTTAATTTAATTCTAAATATTTTTTTTAATTACCTACCTAATTAAAAAACTAATATTAAAATAACAAAATTGCTCCAAAGAGACAGCCTGAATTATTTAATGCTTATTAATTTTCTAACATTTATTTGTTTTCCTCGATAACTGCATAATTTGCGGTCGTTTGTACATCTTCAATCGCCATTCTCTTAAAAACTAACAAAGATAGGTATAGGATATTATACAGATTTACAGAATTCAAAATAAAAAAAAATATACAGGATGTTGCATATAAATTTTTGAAGTAACATTATTAGAAAAGTCAATTTTCGCAGCACTTCCGGTATAGCCGGAAGTAGTTTTGTTATGACCTTCACATATAGAGTCTTCAGAAAAAATTAAATTAAACATAATAATTTTTTATATCATTTATTTCTTTTCCCATAAAACTGCATAATGTGCGGTAGTTTGGACATCCTTAATCGCCATTTTCTTAAAAACTAGCAGAGATAGGTATAGGATATAATTTAGATTTTATATCATGAATGACCCTTAGAAACCAAATTTTGAAAAATATACAGGGTGTTCCATTATAAAAATCAAATTTGATGTCGTTTCCGGTTAAACCAGAAGTGATAGGCACATGTTATAATATCCAAAATCGGCATCTTATAATATAATATGCCATTCTAAAATTTAAAAGCCATATGTTTTTATTTAAGAAAATGAAGGGCTGGGTAGTGATATTATTATATGTATATATATATATATATATATATATATATATATATATATATATATATATATATATATATATATATATATATATATATATATATATATATATATATATATATATATATATATATATATATATATATATATATATATATATATATATATAATACTATTTAATACTTTTTACGCGGACTAGAAGATACCACAAATATTAAAAAAAAAAATTACCAGAAAAAATAATATAAACGAACATAAAACCGTCTCAAATGAACGAATATACGGCAATATATTAAAGTCTGGAAAAGTGATAAAATTTCATAGTTGTTTCTCTTTATAAACCGATTGTTTTTGGAGCAGTAAAAAGAATTCAATAGTTAACCAATGGCAAATACGAAGAGAAAGAAAACGAGGGCAGAATACAAATTTTGGACGGAGAAAATCACTTACTATCTGAAATCTCTTTATCCCACTCTCTCAACACATGTTACAGGCCTGAAGACCGCACGGGAACATGAGAAGAGTAAAAATAAATACACAAAAAGATCCAAAGTGCGACTTTTAATAATATTTCGATTTTACAACGATCAATTTAAAAAGTATATTTTTTTGTCTAAAATTTTATTAGCAATTTAGTAATTTTAAGAATTCTAATTTATGTTTCTGTTGCAAATATATTTTAGTTCTATGACATTCTGCGTTGTCGTTAGGACCATAAACTTTTATCGACTAAAATGAAAAAGTAATTAAAAAAAAAATTAAACCGGCTTTTAAAGAATTACCTCAAAATTATAAAATAATATTTTTATATATGCCCTAAATTAACCAACAAAAACGAAATCAAAAGAGAGTACGAAACAAATTAGAAGCCAAAAAATTTTTTTCGGTTGGTGCCAGTAATCCATCGAATATAAAACTTTATAAAAATAAAAACGGTGGCTTTGCTGGCACCAACCTCAACAAAATTGTTGGCCCCTAATTTGTTTCGTACCTACTTTTAAATTTTTAAAATATTAAGAAAAATAGATGAACTAAAAGGTCTGAAAAATTTGCTTTTTTTGTGAAGTGGAATGCAAACTTTTTTATGTGTTCGTGCTTCTTTCATGCCTAATCACACGTCGTTACCCCGGAAAAAAAATTACATAACTAAAAAAAACTAAGTTTTAAACGTTTAAATTACCAAGATAATTTTAACGTGTAACTACATTTTTAATTTACTTTGAATTAACGCTAAAAAACAAAATTTTAAGTGTTTTTTAGTTTATGTTACTTTTTTGATAAAAATTAACATAAATAGTGTCACTTTCAGAGTTATATCGTTTTTATTTTTGCATGTTAATCAGTGGGTTAATTGAAACACAAAAACAGTCACAATAACAAAAGACTTACTTTTTATATAAAAATCCATTTATATAAATGAATACCGTCAAATTTTGTATTGAGTTGTCTTGTAAGTAAAAATGTGACGCTTTTCGTGTTGCGGCGACGTTCAGGGTATTTTCTATCACATTTTAGCTCATTTTTTGTATGGGACACAAAAATTACGTTTTTAGACACATGTCACTTTTCTTTCAGAACGACGACTTAGGCCTAGCACCCACGAACGGCTAGTCTATCAGTCAAGTCCTGTGGCTAATATATATCTTTTTTATAAAATACCTTACCGATTCACGTAAATTTATTAATATTATAATGTACTCGTTCAATAATATGTACCGTAAGATGGGGCGAATTCGGACGATTTTTGAGGTTTTTTGTAAATAAAGTGTTGTATCTTGTATTACTTTAAAAACAAAAAAATAAATATATAATCATTGATATGTTGACTATTGATAACTGGTAAAAAAAATGTTTCAGAATGTGGGCGCTACCATTTTAATTTTTTCTTATACTACCCGGACATTGCGCTGGGTGGGGTGAATTCGAATATCCATATATTTTTTATATAATCCGAGTTGAGACCGTAGTAGAGAGTGAATTCGGACAGAATTATTTCAAAAAATAATTATGTAAAAACTGGAGATGCATTTTCAAGGATTGGGGGTAGATGGTACCTCTTTTTATTAGAAAACGGGCTACGAGTGAGCGTAGAGAAACGTTTAATTTAAAAATAAAAATTTCACTCTAAAAATAAACTTAAAACATATTTTTCTTCTTGATTAAAACTAAGTCTATTTTTACAGGCAGTTTCATATCAGAAATTATGATAACAATGCCTGAATTATAAAAAAAAATTGAAAGTCCACTTTAGATTGGTTTTCAGATGAAAGTCATTGTAAAACAACCTTCTTAAGGGTCTAAATTGAAATCTCCCTCCCTCAATTTTTTTATTTTACTGAGTACTTTTTACGATTTGTTTACGCTCTACAACACTTCTCGATCTTTTTATATGTGGATATATAAAAAGTCGGCGATTTTCGGAGAACTTTTGTTTTTCTTCAAGAAAGAAAACAACAAAATATTACTTTTATCGAGGACTTTTCTTCGGCACATGTCCTACATAAAATTTAGATACGGTCTGTCTGGAATTTGTTAATTTTACAATAATAAACGAGTTCTTTGTCTACTGTATGCTATATTTCCTCACTTTTCTCAGCATCAATTTCTGGGGTTTTTTGTGATCACTTTCACTGATGAAAATTTCGTGGGAAGGGCTTAGTATTTTAGATGAATGGAGAGGATAAGGGTGATCTCTCAATGTGACTGGCTTTGATAGACTTCTCCAGGAGCAACTGTATGTTTTTTCTTCTAGATTTATTCCTAAGGGTCTCTACAAAATCTCCTTTCTTTAATACTTCCTCAGCGGACTTCTGTCCAATACCAAAGAATCGTCCGAGTTATGGTCTGAGGATTCTGTTTTCTTCAAAATAATTTAATGGGTAGATTCCCGTCGCTTTAAAACCCGACTTTTTATATTAGTTTCTTGGGCCATCCCTATCTCATTCATCATATTTTTTTAAAGACTTTTTGGGAATTCTGACTTGGGAAGGATACCTTTTGTGCTTTTCTTTCCCTTCGGTGAGCACTTCGCCACGCTTTTTTGAGTGGCGCAAAAAAAATGCCACATCTAGTGGTTGTAAGAGATGCGTCGAGTTCGTATGGCAACAATACAAATCAATGTTATATTCATTTCACAAGTTGTTAAAACGTGTAGTGATACATGCATAGCAAGGTTGTCGCTGGATTAAAACTTTCTTTCCTTCTAGGTTCTTGAAATATGGAATGGCTATTTTATCAAACCAATCCTCAAAAGTTGGTCCATCGAACCAACCACTATTGGTTCTATTGTAATGAGCGCCATGTACGCCACCTTCCATCCACGTGCGTCGTAGATGCGGGTAGATTTGTACACAATATATGGGGCAGGGAGAGTTCCAGCTGCCGATATTTACTGAAGTGTTACTTTTGCTGGAGTCTATTATTCGATCCACATACTTCTCGATCCCCTTTTGCAAAAGAACTTTTATGTCCCGTGGGTCATCTGACATGTTTGTTTCCATCGTAATTTACGATGTTAAGAGGTGGTACATCCGCAAGACTATTTTTTAAATTGTCAAAGTATTGGGATACTATGGTGCGGCCAACACGAAACCTGACACGTTTTATGTTTAAAGATTTGCAGCCTTATATGCGTTGCCTGAACCACTCATATCCAGGAAGGTTTTGCTTAAATGATGCCACCTTTAGTCCTTTTCTTTCAAGATAACGTTGGAAAAGTAATCTGATATCTCTTCTAGTCAAAGGAAATCCCCACTCAGCAAATTTCTCGTATACCAACAACTAATAATTGTTCTTCAGTTTCGAGAGAACAGTCTGGCACCTTGTTTTTTCATGTGTTTCTTTTCTAGATTTATCCGAGAGGGTTGACTTGGGTATTTTATAATACTCAGAAGACATAGTGTCTTCTTTTTTGTCCGGATATTTCTTAGAGCCTTTTCGAGGTTTTCCGATGAGTAATTCATAAAAGAAACTCCCAATTTGCGGTTATATTTTCGTACCATTGCGAGTCCGAATTCGCCCCGCCTGTAAGTGAAATTCGTAATCAAAAATTTATATAAAAAACCAGGTACATAATTTTTCTTGCTCATGCAAAAACAAGTAAGAAGTAAATAAATAACACACCACCAGGATTTTATTTACTTAACATACTACATTTTAAACATGGGGCCTTAAACCAAACATGGTTTATTGGTTATACACCCATGGTGGTAATGCCTATGATAACATACGCATCACTGGTATGGTGGACAAAAATGTGTCAAAGAACTGCTGTTACAGTACACCACAATAATTCGTTGATTTCTCGATTCACCTGCTACTGTTAGTGTAAAACTCAATAAACTTTGGGTACCCGCACGTAGGTCCGGACTTAAAATTTCCTTTATTTATTATTGTACCTACTTGTTGGTATATTATGTAGGTTAAAGGCAAATTGCAGGTGTTCAATATAAAGCAGAGTATTTTTACCTTGATTCATCAGTCGTTTGGAATATGTGAAGGTATTTTCGTGTGTGTTATTGAGCATCCAAAATAACTAACCTAAACTATTGATATTAGTAGGTAATCCAGGTCCTGATTACCTACTAATATTAATAGTTTTAAAAGATGCGGTGCCTACACAATAAATATTTGTCAGGCATATTATTTATGGCTGGGTTTTTCCACTGAGGTTGTCATTTAAATTTTATTGCGGTCGAAAAATCAACAAATTATTGTGGAATGTACTCTACAGAACTGGCCAAGGTAGAGATCGAACGCTGTTAGAATAACACCGATACGTCACGGTTTTATATCAGTTTGCCATATGAGACCGTGACGTATCGGTGTTGTTCTTACAGCGTTCTAAGCGTTGCTAATAGGGCACCTATACAAGATAGGCTTATACAATGGGGACCCAAGTTGCAGAATGTGCGACGTGAAGCGTTAAATCACAAAAGACAGGCATTATTTGGGCAACCTGAAATAAGCCCACAGGAATATATCAACCAAACAGTCTCAGGGTTGTACAAACTTGTAAAAGGAACTAGACTAATGGGATAATTGGTATAAAAGAAAATGGGAGTTAGGCACAAAAAGCCCAAGAGGATGCGCTGCCTTCGGTAATAAATAAAGGCGGCTCCCAGGGAAGAAGAAGAAAAAGCATAACGTGGTAGATAGAAAAATATATATGAAGGATGTGCATCATTAATAGACTACAATTAAACAGTTTAAGGTGTTTTAACCAAATCCAGAATGCCTTAATTGAATGAATCTAGTATAGTTCGCTAAGAAATGGAAATTATTCCGTTTCGTTAACTAATGATATATTCAAGACCCTGACAATATTCATTTTAGTTTGTTGCATTTTCTGGATTTAAGTAGGAATAAAACAATTTATTTTCATTTTTTAATGTAAGATAATTAAATAGCGTTTAAATACTGACTTGACTAAGCATCACAGGAGTGATAAGTAAGAATTACTTCTTAAGCAGCATTAAAGGTCATACTATTATCGTTTTCCAACACCACAGATTTAAATTCAAAGTAGCCACCAAATCTCCAAATATTTATGTCTCGTGTGAATAAACTCCCTATTACCACACTTCCGATACCCACGGTACGTTAGTACTTAGCCTTCGTGGACTGCCCAAGATTCCCCTTGAGTATATTATCTAATATTGTGGTCATTAAAAACAACTTGGATAAGCTTTTTTAAACAATAATGCCAGAAAGGATACAGTGGAAGAATAAACTTCTTGTAAAAGTTTTAGGTTATTGACTATTACATTAAATAAAAAACTTTGTAACAGTAATTTTGATGTTTTGAGGTTTTAAGGGCATAAATGTAAAAAAAATTACAAAGTGCCATTAACTTTAGGCTTGCATTTTTAAGAACGGTGTATTTGTCATTATTTTAAAAATAATCATGTATCCCAAAAGTTATGCAATTTTGGTAAAAATATAAAGGATCTTTTTTGTAAAGAGTGAACGTTCCTATAAGAATTACACCTTGTAAAATAGATTTGTTTTATTACAAAATAGATGCAAAAAAAAAAGGAATTAAAAAAAAACACATTTTTTACATTTTTATCCATTCATTTTTTCCGATGCAAGATAGGTACAGGCTCCATAAAAAAGAAGTTTGACGTAAAAACCTTTAAAATTAGTGTTGCCAAAACCATGTTTAGTAAAGTTTGACAGAGACACGATTTTTTGAATTTTACAACTTATCTTTAATTTTTGGCCGATTTTTTTGTTAAACAAAGCTATTTTTATCCAAAAACAATTTGTTTTATAACGTTATTTTAATTATAATTAATTATAATTTTAATCAAGATTTAACTGCCGCATTAACACTTTGAAAAATTATTTATACAAAGTTTTGTTTTTTAAGATATTTATTTAACAACTATTATTCGATTTTTTCAGTTGTATAAAGCCTTAAAATGTAATTTCATAAAGTCAAGTATTTGTGAAAATAAAACGAGTATACAGTGTGTCCCAAATTGGTGGGGAATGTAGGAAACCACGATAGATAGAAAATCGGTTAAATGGGGGAACTTTTGGACAATTATGTTAGCACTTATCCCGTTTACTACATGGTTTTAACTATTCCGAGAATTTTTGAAAAAACCTGAAACATGCATTTTCGAAAATCGGCCATATTTTTTATAAGTGAAAATTTTTCAAATCTTGTAAAAACTTCTTCAAAGCAACTTTTTATGTAGAATATGACCGAGTAGGCAATTTTTATTTTTTACGTTTCGGGTTTTTAGAATCATCATCAACTTTTATTTTTATATGGACGCCATATTGGATTTTTACGCAGTCAAATAGTGCTTTTTATTCTGATTTTGTATAACATGTTATAATTTAAGAGTTTATAACCTCATTTATTTCAAAAAAACAAATTTTTTCAGCTGCATTTTGATCCCGGCGATCGTAATTTTTTTTTATAAACAATAAAATATTAGTGTAATTGGCAAAATAGATAAGCTAAACAGATATATTACAGAAATGGGTTTTCGTGAACATAGCTATAACGTTATTACCAAAATCTATTAAAATGTAATGGCGCCCATATGAAAAAGTAAAGTTGATGAATCATCAACAACTACGCCCTATTGGATTTTTTCGCAGCCAAATAGTGCTTTCTTTTTATTCTTATTTCAACAATGTATAAGATAGTTTAGGACTTTAATCCACTTTCACTAGTTGGCCTTGATTCCGAATGTCATCTTCATTATCAAGTTGGCTCGCGTAACTTACTAAGCCTTTGGTGTAAAATGGTTAATTACTATTTTTTTAAAGAAAAGCTTGATATTTTGCAAGGTATTTTCCAAAGCTATAGAAGTGTTAATATAGCTACGCAAACGTATTTCGACAATTTTCCTGGAAAGGCAGCATCCTAAACTAACATACTTTCGCAAAAACTGGTTACAAATTTGCTTAATTTTCGAAGTTTTAAAAACCACGACCTAAGAAGTACGTTGAAGAAAATCGACAACGAGTTAACTTCAACATAGTTTCCAACATCTTCAGCCAGGGATGTTGATAGAGAATTCCACATACCTAAGTCAACCATTCATAGGGTAGTAAGGACTGTTAATATGTTGAGAAATAGGGACAACATTTTGAATTTTGGGTCGTTATTTTTTAAGGATTCTATTTTAGTAGGAATATTAGTTTAGCCACTTTTCATTGTTTTTGTTTTCACTTTTGTTTCATAACTTGTTACGTGTAGTTTAACGCGGTATTTAACGTTATAGCTATGTTCAAACCCATGTCTGTAAAATATCTGTTCAGCTTATCTATTTTGCCAATTGCTAATATTTTATTGTTTACAAAAAAAATGACGTTCGCCAGAATCAAGGCCAACCGAGAAAAAATATGTTTTTTTTTTGAAAATAAATGAGGTTATAAACTCATAAATTATAACATGTTATACCATTGTTGAAATCAGAATAAAAAGTATTTGACTGCGTAAAAACCCAATAATATGAAAATAAAGCTGATGATGATTCTAAAAACCCGAAACGTAGAAAATAAAAAATTGACCAATTCTCGGTCATATTCTACAAAAAAGCGTTTCTTGAAGAAGTTTTTTTACAGATTTAAAAAAATTTTCACTTTAAAAAAAAAATATGGCCGATTTTCGAAAATGCATGTTTCAGGTTTTTTCAAAATTTCTCAAAAACCTGAATAGATAAAACCATGTAGTCAACGGGATTAGCTTACTAACATAATTGTCCAAAACTTTCCCCATTTAACCGATTTTCTATCTATCTTGGTTAAGATCCCCATACATTCCCCCACCAATTTGGGACACACTGTATATTTAAGCCAGTTGTTGTTTATAAAAATATTTTTTTGCTGCACTTTTGTGGATGTCCAAAAATATTTTAATACCATGGTATAGCATTTATAATAACCATTTCAACACCCTATTAACCTGCTAAAGAATGTTTATTTAGAGTGTTGTTTTCTGAAAAATAACTTTTATTCAGCTCTTTTTAGTCCGGACCTGGATTTTTTAATCCTCCATTTCTAAGAAGGTTATATGACTGTATAAAACTCCAAAATTGCCTTTACTACTTTTTGTGGAAAACTTACCTATTCATTACATATAATAAATTGACAAAACACTAAGGCAGAAATATTAGTTCTTTCTTGAGCGCTTTTATGCAGAAATATTAGGCCTTAGGCCTATATAAATATAGGAAAACAAGTGTGAAAGTGTATTTCCCATAAACTAAATATGATTTAGAAAGAGCAGAGAACTTTAAAGACTGCTTACCAATTATAATATTAATACTTAAAACGAATAAACACAAAAACATTTTAAAGTAAATAAATTTAAATATACATCGTCCAAAATAGCTAAACAGGACACGCAATTACACACATCAAAAATTAGACACAAGAATTTTAAACGAACTGTGACGAAATCTCGTTACAAGCGTGTCAAAATCATAATTGGAACCAATATAGGATTAGGAGACTATGAAACCATATTTCTAGAGGGATTATGACAGCTTTGGCACGTCAACAACGCACATGTGTAACAATGTTTCCGGCTTATTGAATTTTATATTTTTGGTCAGTTTTAACCAACTGGCTCATATACCTATGGAAGATTTAACACATATAATAAAAAATAAAAGTGTCCTAAAGTGTGATTAAAAAATATCGTTTTTTATGCCTTCCTAGTATTGTATTTTTTTGGTTCTTTTATTTTCTGGAAAAGATAATTTAAATAAAAAGATTATTTGGCTTTTTTTATGTATATGTTTTTAAAATATTTAAAAAAGTTTTTTTGTTATATTATGAAGAGTAAACCTGCCCTAGCAATAATAGAACAAAAAGCCCAAAATATATGTTACTGTGAAAATTTATAACAGGTGAATGTCGACATTTACCAATTTCACGGTAAAAAATAGCTCAATTTATAAATAAAAAATGCTCGGCATTAGGCCAAAAAGAGACAAGAGATAGAGACCTAGAACAGATATAAATAATGCATTTCTAATTTAAAAAAATGGCTAAGACCCTTGCAATTTCTTTTCAAAATAAAAAAGTGACTTTTTCTAATCAAGTAGAATAATTAATAAAAGCTCGTACCACTTGGTAGAAAGCTGGCTAATAAGTTAAAACCAGAAGATTTTTCTAAAAAATAACTTTCTTACTGTTGTTGCAGATTAATCGCAATGTGAAAACATATTTGCAAGTTTTAAGGAGTGACGAGAGCAGATTTCATAATGACGACACATGTGCTATATTAAATAGTTGCAGTCTTTCTTTTATAAGGTCACTTTAACTAGAACCATTTCCTTCTTTTTTCTTGATATCGTGCTTTTTAAGAAGTACCCATTAACATAAGACAAAACCTATTATTAAAGCAAGATAAGGCTTCTGCTCATAACACGAAAATTGTTGTCGATTATTTAACCAATTTCCCAACCGGTAGGTGCGTTACAGTAGACCAATATAGGGCCAACAAGATTCCCAGACATGGCTCTAATGGATCCTTCTTTTTAGGTGTCACCTAAAATGGTTTGTGTAGGCCGATCCAAAATAAGATTATACTATCCCGAAGTGTTCTTACTAGACAAACACCTTTAAAAGGTCACCAGTGGGAAATAATTTTAAGCAACTGTTTTTTAATAAATAAGATAGGTTAATAAAAATGTGTTATTAACAATAGATGTTTTACTAATCTCATTTGTGTCTGCTTTCTTAATAATAATAATTCCATATATTTACCTTAATTAACATAACATAAAAAGTAGTAGTTGGAAAGTGCTGTTTGTTTTTAAATATTTAGTAAAGTAAGCTCATAAGAAAATATTATAGCCGGGAATAATATTATGGTGTATCTTAGTAACCAGTTGTGTATATAGATGGGTACAAAATAATTTTTATAAAATACCCTGTACAAAACCACCAACAATATTTATTTATACAAAAAAAATGAAAATAAGAAAGAAAACCAAATATATAGTGATCACGATACTGACAACCATTGGCGTCCAAGGGTTTTTATTTATTTTTTCTCTAAAAAGTGAAACATGAAACCCACACCAAATATAAACCAGATGCTATTAGCTTAAAGGAGATCACTTTGGTTAAACAAAATCATTTTGACATTTGCGAAAAAAACTTTTTTTTGGGTGTCCCCCAGGGAAAAATCGGACTTTCAAAAGCAAATTATCTCCTTATATTTTGTCAGATTCCAAATTTTCTTAGAATTAAAGACATCCAAAATATTTGCATAAGAACCGGCTGTGGTTTTTTAGAAAAAATAGATACTTTTGCAAAATTTGGGATTTGAAAATGAAATTTGATTATATTTACAAAAAATACAAATATAGGATTTGCTTTTGAAAGTCTAATCTTCAAAATGATTTTTTTTACCAAAGTGGTCTCCTTGAAGATGATATAATTAAGTATTAATGCTGAGTGTGAACTTGCATATATTTTACAAGACTTCTCTGTCTTGTAGAAGATATTTTTGTTATTATCACTGAAGACATACAAAATCAAATGCAGCAAAATAACATAGAAAAAGCGCTATGCAATTTGCTACCGATCCCAAATAAAAAAAACCGTAACAGAAGTACATATTGTTTGTTGTACCATTTATTTACAGTATGCTATAAAAGTCGCTCCAAATTGCAAATAACATTTTTTTATATTATTAGCAGAGTTTATTAATCTAAAGGGGGTTATGACATCCGCCATATTGAAAAACTCTTGTGTGACGTCAAGAAGGGTCCATTTCGGCCATGTTGGATTTTATGCCGGACAGTGGCGTAGAATTGAGGTGGAAACGAAAAACTGCTTTTATACCGACGAACAAAATTTATATTTCAAAAATATAAATGTAATTCAATTAAGTATTGAAATTAAAAATTAAAGCGACAACACGACAATGGCGTACCTTTTCAATGGTATCTACTACATTAAATATTTTAAAAAATGAGAAAAAAATTAAAATGTAGAAAATACTGATGATTGCTAATTTGTTATAATTATGAGTACTCACTCTATTTTTAAACACACGATATTGAATTATTAACACCTTTTTTTCTTTAATAATACCCACCTTTATTACGACGTTTATAAAATTTTATGAGCAAGTAAAGAAGTTTGGGGTTTTTAATTATTTTTTATCTTGGAACAGTCCGCGAAGGCTGAGGCCTAGTATGAACGCCCCGTGGGTGGCTGAAGTGTGGTAAGAGGGAGTTTATTCACAAGAGACTTAAATTCTGCAGGTAGCAGGTTCCATAGTCTTGACACTCTAGGGATGAAGGAACGAAGAAAGCGGGAAGTTCGGGGCCTCTCTAGCTGAACTGTTAAAAGATGCATAAAAGTTGCACTACGTGTTGCTCTGTTGGGAGCTGCCAGAAAAGGAATTATACTGGCCAACTCGTCTAAGCAGAAGCCGTGAAAATACCTATAGAAGAAAGACAGGAAGGAAGCTTTTCTGTAAGTGCAGGATCAAAAATGGACTTTTACAAGCTATCTTGAAGATCTTTGTAAGATTACAAAATATCCAACTCCAAATCAGATACTGGAAGCCATAGAAAAATTAATTTTTTTTTTAGGAATTTATGACAGTGTTTTTGTATTACTTCATAAATATATAAACTTGTCTATTAATCCTTAATTTATTTTATTTTAAAAACTAATTATGTTACTTTTAAAAACTAGTTATTTATTTACTTACGGACCATACAGCATCTTGATATTGCAGAATAATAGCAAAATTTTCCACTTTGGAAATAAAATGAATTATTTTATGTAAAAAAATGTGAATACAGGTTTATTGCTAAAAAAACTAAACTTTATTTGTTTCACAACTACAACACTACAATACATTTACAATTGCAACAATTAAATAAAATAGAACTGAAATTTTTACATTTTGAAATAGATATGGACAGTACTTAGTGGTATTATTTAATAATATTTTGTGGTATACTACATTTCATATTTTAAAACATAAAAATCATTTAAGCATTAAAATCCTACTTAATACAAACACGAAAATTTCATTTATAGTTTGTTGGCAGCCCTTGCAAGATAAAACAAAGAATTAGATCTCTTATTTGGTACTCGAAAGTTTAACTTACTTACAAGTTCTTCGCAGTCCACTTCATACTACACAATCTAAACAAAAACTTCTTCAGTGCAAGGTAGGTTTACATCAATTAATTTTAAACTTGTAAAAGGCAAATCTAAAAAATATAAATTATATTTTAAAACATGTCTTTTTCAACATAATATACCAAGTAATTGGTAGATAAGTATTTTACTTTCTTGACAACAAATAACTATAGTTAAAATCACACAAAAATTTCAATTTACTTACTAATAACTGTGTAACTACATTCAGAGTTGTGAAGAGTCACTGGTGGACTTAAAAACCGTGTTTGTGTTATCCGAGGTGTAATAATGCAAACTAAATGGAACTGCTACAATAAAAAAATATTTGTTAGTAATAGCATTAGGATATATCATATTTTTCACCTTACCTTCTTTTATTAATAGCCTTTTTCCTTTTTGATCAGGATCTCATAATCACCGCTTTTGCAATTTTTCTGGAAGACATATAAAAATCGTCTTTTTTAACATGCTCCGAGCAAATAACAAAATCCTTATGGGAAACACAACTTTTTGGTTTATTGCACACTAAGGACTAATTAAAACTACACGACTAAACACTACCAAAAACAATATGGTAAAAAAGTCTAAACCAATAAAATATCAACTCTGTACACAAATATTTTCAACTGTAAAAATAACCCCATATAAAAACTTCGACTTGTGGCACGACTCTGTCCACAGCTGAGAATGCTAGTAACTTTTGGAGTTACCCGACATTGCCGCCAACATAAGCGACCCTTTTCACACCCTCACGTCTTGGACTTTTGCTATCCCCATTCTCGACGATGTCATAACCTCTTTAGATTAATAGACTCTGATTATTAGTAAGGATACACATACTTATATTATATACTATTTCTCGATATGTAATAAAATGTTTTTATTGTTATCGTTTTCATTCTGTATAATGCCCGTCGATAGCAGGAAATCTTTTTGTCGATAGTGGTTACGGGTTAAACTTAAGAAAATTAACCTGGGTAAATACCAACCGTGTTGTAAAATTTAATTTTATAATACATTTAAAAAGTAATTTATTTAATTTAGTTATTCAACATTTCTTTTTTCAGTTAACCAAAGTAATATGGGTGGATTAGGTCCTGACAAAGATGCGAAAAAGAAACACACAAGGCCGACATTCTCGGGTCAGCAAATATTCGCCTTAGAAAAGACTTTTGAACAAACGAAATACCTGGCAGGGCCTGAGCGGGCGAAGTTAGCTTACGCGTTAGGAATGACTGAATCACAAGTAAAGGTAAGCACACATTTATTTCTTCAAAATCTAAAAAAGTAATAAATCTATAAAAACCTACTTTGTATCTAATGTGTTATTGTTTAGACTTTGCTAGATTATCATATAAAATTTAGCAATCCTTTACAATGTTTGGTCACGGCTTTTGCTCTAAAGAATTATCCAATATAATTTCCCCCTTAGCGGCTCCAAATAGAATAACACCGTAGAGTGTCATCTCATGCATTACAACCCAACTGGGCAGACACCGAACTTCTCAGTTTCTTCGTCTCTTCATTCCGAGTTTTTCAAGAATATGAAACCTACTGCCTGTAAAGATGTTTTCTTTTTTCCTTTAAATCTCCAAATCTTTAAAGTCTCAGTACTTTACCTAAGACACCCGCGGTACGTTAGTACTTAGGCTTTTAGCCTGCGTGGAATGACCCAAGATAATATTTCCTTAATTGAACACGCATATTTTTAGGGTCTATTCTATTTATAAAGGTAAATAAATCATTTTCTGTTAACATGACCTGAAAAACTCTTTCTGAAGTGAGCAAACACCATTAAATGTCGATGTTTTTCATCGACGTTTTTGAAACTGTTATCGCAAATTTGCGCGATTTTCTAAGTATGGTTAGATTGCAATGTTATAATAATTTCTTTTGGTTTTGATATCTAAATTTTCACCCAGGGACATTCCGGGGTGTCCAAAATATATATTCCCTAAAATAAGATATTAAATGTTTGCAAACTGGTTAAAGCTTTGTTTTTTTTTATATCTCACAAATCCACGTAAATATTAGGTAAGTAGTAACATGGTTCTAAACTTTTTTCTAAGTACCCTAAGATTTCAATTGATGTTATCACGAATATAAAAAATACATTATATAAAAAATATAGTCTAAAAAGCAATACCAACAAAATTAACCTTTTCGAGTAAAACTAAGTGTATAACATTTTTTAGACAATGTTATGGTTTTAATAACACTAAAATCTTGGACTTCCATTGTCTTTATTTCTTTATTGATACACAACGTTTCGGGGAGTGATGTACCTCCAACCGTTTTCAAGTGATAACTTATGATAACTTGTTATCAGTTATCACTTGAAAACGGTTGGAGATACATCACTAACCTAAACGTTGTGTTTTAATTAAGAAAAAAGACAATGAAACTCCAAATTCGCTTTTCTGTATGGTTGCTATAATTTTAAAATAGCCTTTTGGCTGGAAACTAAACTGTTTCCACTTTGGGCACCACCGTTGCATTACCAAGCAACATGAAATCAAATTGATCTAATTTTAACCGTGTTCTAAGCTAACAAGTAAAGTTTGTCTTCTTTTAACTTCGCTAAGCTCATCAAAAAAATAATGTATAATTACAAGCCGTAATCGTAAACGTTCTTTATTTACTGAGATAAAGAGGGATAATACAATACAATTAATTTTCTCGGTTAAACTCTGGACGAAGTTTTTAATTTGAATTTTCTCAATCTCCCTTATCTTTACGCTTTAAAAAGAAAAAGACACTGGCGGATTAAGGCCAGAAGCATTTTAAATATAAAAACTTGAGGAGAGGGAGAAGAACAATTAAAAAAATTATATGCTTAAATAAAGACAATATTCGTAATTAATGTAAAATTTGATTATTTCTGCTCCTTTTGAAATTTTATACAATGAGTTTGAAGTGCCGTCTGGCGTGCCGTAGAGCTCCCTCTATGGTCCACTACTTTCAACGATGTTTACCTATAATGTTGGTCGCGTCCTGAGTTCTGATCATCTTTTGTTCGCAGAGGACATCTTGTGATGGGGTATTCGTGGGCCTTTTGATATCATTTGTCTAGTGGTCAGGTAAGAATGGCTTGGGATCTGGACCCAACCTGTACCAGTGAAGACCTCGATTGACTTAAGTGACGGATCTTGGGATCACTGTGGATCTGCAGTTGAATTTCTTGGCTCATGTTAATAATATTGGGCTTTGTTACGTGACAGTAAGGACTTCCCTCCATTTACACTTAGAACTAATGTTTCTTCAGCCTTGTCTTCACTATGTTTTTATAGTGTGTGCCTCCATCTATGTTACACATGTTGACTGTATTGAAAGAGTTCTAGAAAAAAAAATAAAAATCATTTGCTTAAAGGTATCGATGTGACATTGACGTCCTATAGTCGAGCGATGTGCGATACTTGGTTTCGACTTCCTTAAAAGTCGTCGTAATAGAGGGGATCTTGTCTTTTGGTTTAAGCTATTATTGGACAAATCGATTCTTTTTTTTTTGCTTAGTCCCTTAAGAGGGCATTTACGCAACACCTTAGGGGTCGGGCGAAAGAACGGGGAGACGGTGGGCAGAGACTAACAAACTCCCACTACCACAATTTTCGTATAGCCGCATTAAAAATATTATATTTTATTGAGGTTCTTCCAAATTCGGTGTATTGATGCGATGTTGTTTCCGATTGCAAGCCTACATGAGATCACGTTTTTCGGTAACTATTTTTCACTTAAATGACATAAATTATACACCATTTTAAGGGTAAGGAAATAATCTATGCCTCTGCTGTAACGGATTTTTGAAATATGAGTCGAGTTAAGAGAAAATAGTATCTAAACATAACCGATTTTAGGGTGACTTTCACTCAAGGAAATATTAAAAACTAAATCCAAATTTAAAAAACTATTACAGTATAAGCCTAGATTTAAGTATTGGCTTTCATATAGTTTTTGAAAATTATCGATAACTTATACCGTTTTTTAGAAAAACATTATGCCCCGAACCCCAAATTGGATCCAATTTTCGCGGCGCGAATGTACTCTTAAATTTCAGTGCAGCTGATAGTACTTATAATACTAGAAGTCGCGGTATTTTTAAAATTCCATTCTTTCGCACAAACTGCTGTTTGTGCGTGTCTGTCCGGTAGCGTAGTGGTCAGAGCCTCGGCTCGCCGCGCCGGCGATCCGGGTTCGAATCCCAGCCCCGCCGGGGAGACATATTTAGGTAGTAGTTATTTAAAATAACGTCCGTGGTGGCACTACCGCGTTGTCTAAAAGGTGCTGTGAAATGCAACATTTGCATGTTTCAGTGCTTGGACAACGTTGACGGAACAACTGGGGAAGAAATGGGTTAAACACCGGAAAACCCGACACTCACGGTACTTTGGTACTTAGGTTTATATATGTATATACAATCCGTAGGATATAATATACATATATAATAATCCTTCGTGAGTTGTCATAAAGATAAAAAAAAAAAAACTTCCATATCCAGTGAGCAAAGACGCCATAATCTTAACTGTTTGATCTCTCAGTGTCAGTACGTAGTTTTAAGAACATTTGCTCCAAATTATAGACTTTAAATCAAGTTAATTAACTTACTTGTTGTCCTTTTGCATCCTAAAATTATTCTTTCTTTGATCGGGAATAGGACGCAGTCTAAAATTACTAATTAGTATTAATTTTAGTTTTTTTTTTTTGTAATAATGATGTAATCCGTTTATAAATATATAAATAACTATTGACTCATTAACTTCACTAACAGTGAAACTGAGATGCAATCTTAGCCAGGAATACTTTTGTAAAAGCACTTATTGGGTGATGTAAATGGCGCTGGTTAGAGATTAGTGTTGTCTCTGCAATAGTCTTATTATTATTACCGCATTTCAGTTCGACTTTAACTTTCTAAATGAAGACTGCTTAGATGCGGGTATTTTTGCAGCAAAATACTGGAAACGCCAAAGAATAAATTTTCTGTAAAATCGTCGTTATTTCTGTTTATAAAAAGGTCATGAAAAATATATATCTAATGTTGAGTGCTTCAGAAATTTATAGTGTTAATAATTTAATTGTTTTTGTGCAGATTATCTGTGTACCTAAAATATTTATTACACTTCGACAACTTAGTAAAAAAATGATTAAACAGAAATATTTGACTTTAGTTTTATTTGAAAATCGCAGAGGACTGCAAATCAAAATTTAGGAAAAAATTGAACTGGTTTATATCTGAGTAAATATTAAAAATTAACAAAATTCTCCATGTACATTTTTCTCTATCAAGCACTTGCGTTCCGATCAGAAATGACTTTTCCGCTACTAACCGTTAAACAGTAAGACTAGTAATTTTTTTTTTTTTATGAAATTGTTTGAGAAATGGTCAATAAAAAAATTCCCACATTAATCAAACTTTTTGGTTCCACACTGTATACGAAAATGTTCCCAACAAAAGGGTAACATTTTATGAAAAATAAGATTCTTTGATATGAGCATAATATACAATTTAAAAACAAAATGTGCAAAGCTTTCATATAATATAAAATTTAATACACATCAATAAATTCTAATCACAAATAATTTATACGCCACTGTTCCTAAGTCTAACTAAAAATAGGATGAAAAAAGAGTTGAAGTATAATTCGACACCCGCTGCGAAAGTCATTCATATTTTAATTTAATTAAACTTGTAAAAAGATAAAATTAATTTTTAATTTTAGCCGAGCCAAGGTAATGAAGGTAACGAGAATCTTAAAAAGTCGACGTTTAACTGGATTTTACGATGATTTCTTTTCGTCTAAAATGCAGCTCTGGGAAAATTTTGTCCAGATTATTTTTTTGTTGTATTCTCAGAGGGCCTCTTAGTTTAATGAAGCCGAGTAACTCCAACCGCGGTTTAACGGCCCCTAATCCAGGACTGTAATCTTTAAATTAGAGTTGGTTTATTTATTTTTTAAATTTTATTGCAAGAATAACACTGGTAAGACCGCTAAAAAGAATAGAATTCTATTAAAATAAAACCAAAACCAGAACACTTGATATCCTGCAAGGGTCCCAGAATAAATATCAACATGCCTCTGTGAACAAAAAGCACAGTATTCTCCTCGTTTAGGTACCATTTCTTCCGAGATCATTTGCCATCAGTTGCAAGCTTTTTGATTTATCTACTACTAAATTTGTACCACTGTAGCAGGTTTTTGAACCTATTTTCGATCTAAAGTGCATTGCTTATGGATCCTGTAGGGTAAAACAAGGCCAGTTCAAGCTAGTCTGTATTGTTTCTTCCGAGGAAGCCACATCCATCGCGCGCTTACTCGAATGATATGTATGATAATTAAAATTTTCACGTGTTAAAATTTTATTTGAGTTTTACAAATCATTTTTTTTTATAAAAATCAGGTAAATTTAGACAATTTTTTGTCGAACTATTCAGATACAAGTTATACGGTATATTGTAGAGCAAAAAACGGACCTAATGTGCATATTTTAGACGTTAGGGACTGGTCCATCTATCCTCCTATTTAAGGAGAGATGAACCATTTAAGAGAAGGAGAGTTGGACTAGCCTGATTTGATTTAGGATTATGCCCAACAAATATATTCGTAAACAAAAGGCACCTTAAAAAGGTTCTTGGACCCTTAAGGCCCTAAGTGATACCGCAGATGCTGTGAAGAATGGTGAGATGGGCATTACTAACGCCGCCAAAGCATTTGGGATACCAACTTTAAAGCGTCTGCTAAAGAGCAAACAACACTGATAAGAAAAACTATTTTGGCAGAATTATTCTTTGAGCACGAGTGCCGACACTAAAATAGTTAATCACATTAAAAACCTGCAAAGTAATGTAATCATTTAATCCGTTAATTATCCCGGAATATCCTTTTTTGTCATAGGCACACAAGAAAAAAGCACAAAACAAGAAGAGCTTAAAATCTATAAGAAACCAAAAAAATAAAAATGATCTGAGCGAATGGTTTGTATCCTGTTTCTTAATATGACGTTTTTTGACGACGCTTCTAGTGGTGATAAAAATTTTAGTGATTTGGAAAATGAATATGTCGGATGCAAGGGGGACTATCGCCAAACGTGTACACGAAAAGTCGAAAGGTTACAATGTGGTTTTTGTAAACGTTGGTAACATGAAACGTGTACTGCCTTTGGTAACTTTTGTAGTAGTTGAAAAGTTTGTAGCTTTCAAAAAGAAAAAGACTTAACTTGGTCCATCTCTCCTACTCCTAGTGCATGGTCTATCCTACGGTCATACAGTAGTATAGATTGATTTTTTTTATCGCCAAAAATTGGTATTTTGAGTTTTTAACTATCCCAAAGTAAAACCAATAAAGGTTATGTTTACATATTTTTGTTTGATTTCGAAATTTTTTATTAAAAAAACACATCTAAGTTCTTTAATATGTGGTACATCTCTCCTTCTTTTACTCCAATACTGGGTAATGACGTGACCAAAATACTTTTGTTTTAAGTATTATAATGTCATTACACTAACTTAAAATCCTAAAACCTACATATTTCATATTTTGCCAGGGCAAAAGATCCTCAAGTTTTCCCAATAAGTTAACATATAAAACGCTTTTTTTATAGTACCTCTATGTGCAGTAAGTAACAATACAGTCTTCGAAGCTTTCGGATGATTGGTAGTGATCTACAAATTTAGACAATTTTCCAAAGAAACAACTAAATTTACTCCGTTCCTCTCCAAGCGGCCTCTAGTTTTTGACAGACACGTGACAAGTACTATACATATTGCCGATGGTGTCACGTGGCTGTCGAAAATCAGAGGCCTCAGACGGGGGGGATTTACCAAAAGTAGTAATTGTTTAATTTAGCATCGACTTTATGAAGTAGGGCGCCAACTTTTGTTAAATTAGTTGCAGAAATTTATTTTATTTTAATCACAGAAATATCTCCTTGTATATCTAAGCAACAATGTTAGATAATTTTTAGAACTGCAAAATTATTCTAGATAGTACAGCTGCATTTACAACTCTGAATCATAGTTTAAAGAATATACAATATATTGTATATTCTTTAAACTATGTCTGGATGCCCATCGGCTCACTTTCAAGAGCACTGTGGGATACTGGTCGCTCAAACATACAATATAACATACAATTGGAAATCAGTAAACCGTCAGCACGTGCGGAAACTAGTAAATAGTTTAGTGGCTTAGAAAACTGATTTTTAATTATAAAAATCCCTTGTAAAAAGCTTGTTTTACCAGCATTAACCTAATCACTGGCTTGAAAGGTTTGAAATAGTAAGGATTTCTAAACTTCTTAAGTTAACTAGAATAAAAAATTAATCAAAAGGATTTTGTCCTTCTTTAAAAAGTCAAGAAATATCAAATTTTAAACTAGCATAAGTGTTTTTAGGACCTTTTCGTAAAAAAATACTTACATCCTTTGTTCGGAATTTGTAAAAATTTTCTTTTTTTTTGTGTCTGTAATAAATAAATCAAAAGTTAAATCTAAGAATGAATTTAGTACTCGACCGAGGGTCAGCGCTGACATCATTCGAACATAGCGTGATGAATGATCACGTCAGCTAAGCACTAAACTCTTGGTGACGACCGACAATTAGGCCGTACGATCAGCGCGTACAGTAGGCGCTGAACGCCGGTCGGACTCTGAGTCGACTATGACGACTATACATATATACTATAATGAAAACCAATTGCTCTAAAGCTTCGAAAAAATAATATTTCAAATATTCACCCTGGTTTACATTTATAAGAATAATATTAAATAAACTCAAAAATTTGACACTTGTGGTGTTATGTTGTAGTGGTAAATATTTATTAAATAATGTTTCGTTTCAAGTCTCCCTATTTAAGGCATAATTAAAATAAAATTTAATTTTTACTTGTATTTAATTATACATTCTCCCCCTTTAACTGCTAAAGCACGACGTTACTTCAGTGTTATTTAATTTTTTGACCGCCCTCTAACAGCATCTATTCACAAAGAAATAAATAGGGATGATAAAGCTACAGAGACGTATTTTGTTTTAAAGAGAATGTTTTATGAGAGAAATTCTTTAGATAACGAGTTTTTTAATATATAAAAACTAAAATAGGCAGGAAAATTTTAATCTAAATTATAAAATTAATATTAATAATACCTTTCTTAATACTTAACTGTGTAAGCCACATCCCACGAGCATCCCAGAATGGTGTTCTGAATGATTAAGCAGACAGTAACAGAGCGGATATTAAACTGTCATCTTGTTTACAGACCCTACCAAGGACTATTTTTATTATCTTAGCTAATAGTGTTTCAGTCAGCAAACGCATTTAGAAAACAGAAGGGTATTCCACAAAAACCGAAAAACTCTAAATTTACCTTTTGGGATTATGGTGGAAAATTGCTCTTTATTCATTGATACACGTTCTTAGAATATTACATGTTTCATAAAGTGTTTTATTTAGGTAAAAATTTCATATGGTTGTGTCAATTGGATGGATGAGTAAGTAATCGACTGATTGCCTGACCTACCTGGATACCTCAGGTACTGCGCAACTTTTATTTTTATGATTGCCATATATAAATATATATATATATATATATATATATATATATATATATATATATATATATATATATATATATATATATATTCCTTTAATTACTGACATGATCACGTGCGTCACTTTTTTTAAGAAACTGAAGAGTCTAGACACAATAGTTTTTGAGCCTGTCATCTTTCTAGCAAATTTTCCTATAACAGCTAAATAATTCTTTCAGTGTACTATATTTCCTGCATCAAAAATGAAAACACAAATACATGGCTACAGCCAACCAAACTGACAACCCAAAACCGTCACCTGAAAGCCCTCGCTTCAGTATTTCAAAGATTTTATCGGAAATTATAAAACCGGACATTTTGCACTGGCAAAACAATAAAAACGTATATATGTCACATAGATTAGCGACATCAGCAATAAATCAAAACGTCAATTCGCAAAGGCTCGTTGCAAAACAGGTCCTGAATTGAAACAAAAAAAAATCAATCCTCGGTGATATTGGCAATCTATATCAACATTTGTCAAAGCTATTGTGGTGCATATTTTTTAATCGAACTTTTATAATTTAATGTCCAAATTGGATTATTTTTCCGGAATCAAACAGAATCGAAAATTGTAAAGATCAGTACAGATAAACTAAGCTAGAGATATTGGATATAACCAACAACAATTGGCGATAATAACACAGTTTTAAAACTGTCCTTTTGAGATTATTATCTCAATTGAACAGTTATTTAAAAACAAAAGAGGTAAGAAAGCACCCGGAATAGATATTGGGAGTATTGTATTAAATAAAATAGTATAGTTAGAAAATATACAACGTACTAACCCATACATATTCCAGACAACTTTGCCAAATATTTATATGTAACTACCTTATTTTTTGAATTATGTTTGCTATATTAAAAGAATGTGGTTAGTGGTCTATTTAGCAAGTGTTAATAATAACCTAACGCGTTGGGCTCTTAGCTAATTGGAATAATGGAAAAACGTGTTAAGCCTCCAATACTGAATTTACATATCTATTTAGTGACAACTTTACACATTAATAAACTCCAAACCTTTTTCATACATTTCAAAAATTGTTAAGGAGACGTCAAACTGACACACGTCAAGATGTCACACTGGCGTTTCAAAAAACTTCCTAGCGCTAGTGTCACTTAGTCAAAATAAAATACAAAAGATTGATACAGAATTATTATTTACATATTTAAATCATGAGAAATTAATTAAAAGTCTTCAATTTCAATCACGCATCGTAAATGCAGTAAGAATATCTGTTTAGGAAGGCAGACATTTTTTTATGCAATTACCACCTACTTCTCTGCAATATTATATATAGATATCGCAATAAATGCTAAAAAGTCATCTTAGGGACGGCCTAATGCCAGTTACACACATTCCGGATATTCTTAGAGGAAAGTCCGGTAAAATAAAGACGATCTCTCTCACAGACACACGCACACACATATACCCTCCGAAAATTCCCAAGGCCAGGCCTGCGCAGTTTTTCTTGGAGTATTTCCGGAGTGTGTTTGGTTGGCCTTAAACAAGGCTACTCAATCTTGGGCACGCAAGCCACAATGTGACCCGCGAACGAATTATAAATGGCACTCATGAGCAAGTGTGAAAATTTACGGCAAGGTGAAAACTAAGTATCTCAATATTTTAATTCTTAAAACCAAGGCAAATATTGTTCATTTTCGACTCTTTCGCGCGAGTTTAAGAGCAGACTTTAGGACTTTGAAAGTATAAAAGAAGACTTACAAGTTTTGATAAATCCGTTTACAACTAATTTGAATGAAATAATCAGTTTTGGCCAATATTGAATTATAACTCAATAAACTGCAAAACTATTCTTTACTAAATAATCTTTTTCCAAAAAAAATATATTAAAACACCCGCACCTTCTTCAAAAGAATTCGAAATTAACCCATTTTAAATAGGTGTCCTCGTAGCCCGCCGTGACCAGTTAGAACGCCCGTTTTACTCGGAGGTTCCTTCTGGATATCGTAAGGCATCTCTTAGCTATTACCTTGTCTGGATAGCTTAGCAGTATTTTTGCAAGGTTGCAGTTTATAGTTTCATTCCACTTTTCTTTAAACAAACGATGAAAATATTCTTTAATGATGTCTGTTATCGCTGCTATTGTCAATCCAATGGTGGTGGCGGGACCGACAAGTCCCACAGCCGCCCTGGCTGTTTAAGTTGACCACGTTATTTTCAGAGATATTAATCAAGTCATGGTGACAATCTAGTACAAGTCCTGAAGTAATGCGTGCTCTCTTTAGGGCTAGTAGTGCTTGTCTACTGTCTGTATAAAAACAGATAGTATTGTTGGTAATGTTGCGACTTTTAATTTCGTGAGCCGCTATGGTTATGGCCGTCAGTTCGGATTGAAGCACGCTGGGTTTGACACCCATTGTCCAGCCGATTTTCAGATTTATAGTTGGTCAGTATATGCCACGGCCTGTACCCACCTTGGTCTTTGAGTCTTCAGTCATGGTGGATTTCACTAAAACGTATTATTACCATGGAAGCAACATAACTTTATTTTTACGATTGAGAGACAAAATCAGAGTTGATTAAATGGATACTCTGGTTCTTCAATACCTCAAAAAATTGTGTGAAAAAAGCTGTTAGAAAGTGTGTTGCTTCAGTTTGGTGCATCCTAAAGTTGTTTTGATTAATTACTTAAATAAAAGCAAAAAACTGGCAATTACAATTTGACCCAAAAATGGTGGACTAAAAGTTATTCAAATAAGTTGTTTCTACAGGAAAATGCACTTGCGTACAAGTTGAGTTTTTCAATAGATTTGGTTTGTTATTAACTCGAAAAGCGTAAAGCTTTTAAAAACAAGTAAATTCATTCAGTATTAAAAAAAAAAATGCATTTTACCCTTAAATAAAATAAAGCAAGGAACCCTCAAAATTTTATTAGTTTTACTTTGGTTTTTTTATATGGCATAAGCAAACCCAGAGGTAGGTTTTAAGAATTATTAAATATACAAAATTCATTTTTTATGACCCCCTTCTATGCACGGAATATACCTGATCAGTGAACATGTAGCAAGAGCAATTATACGTACGTAGTTTAATCTTCAAAAACGGTAACGACCTAAATTTTTGTGCCAGTCGAAACTGCTTTATTTTGCTGCATTTAAAGGAAAAACACATGACTGGCTAACCAAACTGACAAACCTAAACCGTCACCTGAAACCTCTCGCTTCAGCATTTGAAAGATTTTATCTGAAATTGTAAAACCGGACATTTTTAGCTAGCAAAACAATAAAAACGTATATATGTTACGTAAATTAGCGACATCAGCAATAAATCAAAATGTCAATTCGCAGAGGCTCGTTGCAAAACAAGTCCAGAATAGAAACAAAAGGAAATCAATTCGCGTTAATATTAGCAATTTATATAAACAATAATATGCTGAAGCTATTATGGTGTATATTTTTTAACCACATTTTTGTAATTTAGTATTTAAAATTGGATAATTTACCAAATGCAAAAATAATAAGGATTCATTAAAACAACAAAGTTAATAAACTAAAAATAATATTTTACATATGATCAAAGTAAATTTGCCTACACATTGTATAAGAAAATTGACCATAATTTGCTTTACGTACACAAGTTAATACCCTGGAACCTGCACCGAGATGGTCCTATATGGGGAAAACCCCAAATAATTCTTATGCCAAAAAAATTAAAATTTAAAGTATGATACCTCATACCTTCAAAGGTGTATATAGTTTTAGACGTTTAGTTTGCAGCCATCGGGAAATAAAAAATAGACACAAATGTTTAACAATATGTCCATGTAAAGATTTAATATTGTTAATTTTAAATAGCTATGCTAGGCCATGAAACCTTAAACCGCGCTCTTTGGTCTATATTTAATTTTATCATAACAGACAACCAGCAGCGCCTAAACTTTTATCCAATGACATTTCCAAACATTAAAGGTGTTAAAAATCCCAAATTATACAATTGCTCTAAGACAGGATGAGGTAATCCTGAACTAACTTTATCATCGATTATAATTAATAAACTCTAGCAGTCCGGGGTTTAAATTGACAAGTACAACGAATATTAAAATAATAAAGCAAATGTCTTAAGGCACAGTTTTTAAATTTTTATTTTACTTTGAATCACAAGGTTTTAAATAAACTAACTATTTTAGATTATCATAATTTTTAAATACCAAAAAAAGATATGGAATAAGTCCGAAACTTTTTGGTTTTTGTGTAGGTTCATTTTTTGAAGGTTAAGCGAGTTCTTAGCTTTTATAAAAGCCCTAAGGTTTTTAAATTGCGGTTATGTTCTATATTGTTGTGACGGATCTATGAATTAAAAAGTCCTTGTTGAGTACCCGCCTAAAATTTTATAATTTGTTCTGTCCAAGATGATCCATGGTTCTGATCCCGCGCTATAAAACTAAGTGGGTTTAGAAGCTATTGACCCCTACGAGCTAGTAGATAGTTGGAAACAAAATTAAGAAAAACCCCCAAAATCAAAATATTTTCAAGATAAAATTAATGTAAAAAATAATAACTGAAAATCAATTTATATCTGAAATAAACTTGTTTCAATTTTGATGTAAAAATTAAGAATGTCTAAGAGCTTTAGGTCCGAATTTATGACGTAGTGTCATATATGACATATTATATTACGTCATAAATTTTACCGAAAGCTCTTAAAATTTCTTAAATATTTAAATCAAAATTAAAAGAATTTTAGTTTTAAATATTTTAACGGACAATTAACGTACTCTGTAACACTTTAGTACATTTTATTTACTACTTTACCACTTTACAACTAACAACATAATTAACTCACAATTATTTACTGCGGCCTATTTTAAACTTCTATACATTTCAGAAACGTTCCTTAGATTATTCTTACATTACGTCTAACAAAAATTATTTAATTTTCAATAATTTTTTCAGATTAATTTTATCATAAAAACGGTGGTTCTTACTACCAAAACGTAGATGAGTTAATGAGTAATTTTGATTTTAAAGTGTTTTTCTTTATTTTCTTTTAATCGATATTCCAGGACCAGAACCGAAGTGGTCCCATCTTGTAGAGTAAAAAAATAGGAATTTGTGTTGATATTAGATCTACTAAATAACAAAGATATATAAAAGCAGAAACACAAACTTTTAAATTGGTATAGGATTATATTCCTAACTTTTTTAAACATCATCCGAGCTTTATTTATTGACGCGAAAAGAACCCGATACTCATTCTCTTTATCTCCACTTTATTTATACTGCCTCGATAGCAGGTGGAAAGTCCACGAAAAGTTTCCCGTCGTGTCTTTTATGTACGGCCTTATCAATCAGGGCGGCTAAACCTAATAGCTATGACGATGTTTGTTATAAACAAGTGGCGGCCTTCAGCCACCCTAGCTTTGTGCCGCCCTTATTCAATTTGTCAGAAGATTATGCCGCGGTGGCTGCAAAACCCCCTCTAGAAACGATACATCATGCGAACTACAGCTCGGTCTCCGAACCCCATTGACATCTCTTGGCAAGGGAGCATCTAACCAGTATCGGACTGGTGTATAAGGATATCATTGATGAATACAGTCTACCTAATTTTGTATTTAATATTTAACTTTTTCTACAAAAAAAATTACTTGACAGCAATTTTTATTAAATGATATGATGATATGAATCGACTGTACATTATTAAAAAACTTAAAAGTGATTGGGTTTTTAAATTAATTAATTTTGTACCGTGCTGTTGGTATCAGCAAATTTTCAAGTGGCCTATCTTAACATAAAATTCTTAAAGCTTTATTTATCTTGGGTTAATTTTAGTTACTTAAACATATCTTGTGCAGGTTTACGATATTTCCTTTAGTTTCGTTATAATTGTTAAAAATATCTTTAAAATTTGTTTTATTTCATTACATTTCAGTGTTGATTTTCTTTCAGTGCTTGGTTAACTAATTTGTACTTTTCTCTTAGCATTTATAATAACACAATTTTCTTTTTTCTTGACTATTTTAACATTTTTTATATATTCTATTTTCGGCTTTCCTACTCCTATTTAATTTATTATTTTTGTATCTTGTTACTCTATATTTTCCTTTTTTAATTTTCAGTCATAAATAAATTTATGTTGGCTACTCATTCTATTGGGATATATGTCTATATAAAACACATTTAAATACCTAACTTAAAAATGTCGATTAAACTTCAATTGTTTCATAATGGTTAAGAATTTAAAGCTTTATTATAACTAAGAACATTTTTTTTTAACTAGCTAAAAAGATACTAGAACTAACTTATTGCATATAAACACGTAAATTTAATCCAAATTTTTGGCTTCTAGTTTTACAGAAATCATTCTGTATAACTAGAAGCAACTTTCTAAAATCATTATATAATAATAAAAATCCATTCCTTTTAGCCAAAAGACCTTTGCTATAATTATTTTGGATATATAATACCACTGATAAACACAGGAATTTTGACATGACAATTTTTTAGCGTTTCTAATGTATTCAAATGCTTTGAAATCAAATTTAAAAATATAATTTTTGCATAGTTATATTTATTACAAAATTTTACATATTAACAATATGTAAAATTTTACCTAATGCTTATAAAGAGCTGAGATGTAGCGTGTCTCTTAAAATTTACTTTCTGGATTTTCTTCTTGATTTCTTTCACGAAAATTTGGGGGCTGTGCTGTAAGCAATGAATGAGAGGAACGGTTTCGCCAAGATTTTTGTGCTATGGAAAAACAATACCCAGGCAAATGGAGTGTCACTTTTCTCGCTGATTATTGCTATTAAGGGATACTCCAGAAATGAAATATCGCCGTTAAACATTGAGAATAATATTTAAAGGTACATTTAAATTAATAGTAAAATATATACATAGTTATATTTTAGTAGAAAACAAGACCTATAACAAAAAAAGTGTGGGCGATGGAAAAAATCTACGGCCATTTTTAATTTTTTTAGCAAGTGAAATATGACACAGCATAGTTCTACTTAAGCTACTCCGATCCTGATTAAACACCAAGCAAAGACACTCGGCTCCTTTCATCCGGAATGTACTGTCTAATAGCCCACATTATTACTAAGCTATGATTCAGATAAAGCGCTAAACGAAGCAAATGTACCGTAAATAATATAATTTAGCCAATTTAGATTGAAACATTATCCGATTAATCCCTGCTTACTCAACTTTTAATTTAAACTAATTTAAAATAGTTCATTAAGGTTTCTTAAAGCTCACGAACAACATCTAATTATACACTGAGTGACATAGAAAGCACCCAATAAAAGTTATCTAATTATAATAAAATTTGGTGTAAAGTATTATCTTTATGTTATTATTAAGTTGATAAAATTTCTCGCTTTATCAATTTATCATTTCAGTGTTTATTTGAATTTTTTCATTCTGTGCGATGCTGTAAGGTAGTTTAGTTCTCAACACCCATATATTGGGAAATGAATCCGATATTCTGCAGAACAAAGAGTCGTTTAATCTTGTCGGCGTTACTTTTGGGAATAACCTCAACTGGCACAAACACATTACATCCATAGCCTCGGCAGCTTCAAAAAAGCTTGGATTCCTCTTCCGAGCCAGGAAATATTCCTCTTCTTCCACTTTCACACACTTCCACTTCCGTACACTCTGTACGTATCCCAAATTAGACCCTCTTTAGAATATTGTTCTCATATCTGGGAAATGGCGTCCCCTACAACACTTAGCATTCTGGACTCCATTCAAAGAAGAGCCGTTCGTCTTATTAATGATTCAACGCTCACAGAAAGGCTTCCTCTTCTTGCCCACCGTCGAGCTGTAGGGGATCTGTCGCTCTTCTATAGGTATTTTCACGGCTTCCGCTCAGAGGAATTGGCCAGTATAATTCCTTCTCTGGCGGCTCCCAACAGAGCAACACGTAGTGCAACTTTTATGCATCTTTTTACAGTTCAGTTGGAGAAGCCCCGAACTTCCCGCTTTCTTCGTTTCTTCATCCCTAGAGTGTCAAGACTGTGGAACCTGCTGCCCGCAGAGGTTTTTCCTTCTCATCCCAATCTCCAAATATTTAAGTCCCGTGTGAACAAGCTCCCTTTCACCACACTTAAGGCACCCACGGTACGTTAGTACTTAGGCATTAGCCTTCGTGGATTGTCCCATGATAAAAAAAAAATCTGAGTTATATTTTTTCGAAACATCCCCCTTATTAAAACTTCTAAAAATAGCCAAAGTTGTTGGGTTGATGAGTATTTTTTTTCAAATCTCCATTATGATAGTATTTACTGGTTTGATCCCATACAAACAATCAATTTTTCACAATCCATTTTTACCACCTATATCAAATGATAGATTGATTTTTGCACAATTTTGCACAACCATTGGCTATTTTTGCACAAGTGCCCTAAAAGAGGTATAATGCTTATAAAATATATCCGTAGCCCCCCCTCACAAACTTTTTTAACTTTGATTATATCAAATATTAGATTGATTTTTTCACAATTTTACACAACCATTGGCGCTTTTTGCACAAGTGCCCCAAAAGAGGTATTATCCTTATAAAATATATCAGTAGCCCCCCACACAAAGTTTTTTAACTTTGATTATACCAAGTATTTTCTTTTTATTCGTAAGAATAATGCATAATAAAGTTGGTTTGGATATCAACAATGCGGTTGTCCAGAAATTTAGCTATCCTTTGGCATGACCAAAGTTTAAAAAAGCTATTATTTGGTATATCAAAGTTAGAAAATGTTGAATAGAGGGGGGCTACGGATATATTTTATAAGCGTGATACCGCCTTTGGGGCACTTGTGAAAAAATCGCCAATGGTTGTACAAAAACCAAGCTATCACTTGGTTTAATTAAAGTTAAAAAACTTTGGGTGGGGGTGGACTACGGATATATTTTATAAGCATTATACCTCTTTTGGGGCACTTGTGCAAAAATCGCCAATGATTGTGCAAAAATCAATCTATTATTTGATATAATTAAGGCTAAAAGACTTTGGGTGGGAGGGGGCTACGGCTATATTTTATAAGCGTTATATCTCTTTTGGGGCACTTGTGCAAAAATTGCCAATGGTTGTGCAAAATTGTGCAAAAATCAATCTATCATTTGATATAATCAAAGTTAAAAAACTTTGGATGGGGGGGGCTACGGATATATTTTATAAGCATTATACCTCTTTTGGGGCACTTGTGCAAAAATCGCCAATGGTTGTGCAAAATTGTGCAAAAATCAAGCTATCGATTGACATAAAAAAGTCAAAAAAATAAGTGGGGGGCTGGCGTTAAGTTGGCCTCCCCCACAATTACATAGTCACAGTTACTCTTGCGCAGGTGTGCAAAAATTAAAATTGCCTGTGCAAAATTGTGCAAAATGTGTGCAAAATTCACCTTGATCGACTCATTATTTTGGTCGTATGAAAACTTCGTACGAGTTCGTAGGAATTCTTACGAACAGATCGTGGCCAAAATAACCACTCGCATATAAGCATAAATTTTTGTTTAGGTAGGATGAAATAGTACGAATTCGTACGAACAAATTTTCGTACGAATTCTTATCTAGTGTAACCGCCGCCTGAGTATTTAAACATTGTTTACAAGTGTTTGCGTTGCCTAAGGTGCGCATAGGAGCAAATGATTGCTCGGGAGTTTGACAGAGGGCGGATCATTGGGTTACAGGAGACATTCATTTCAAGAAATTACTGAGAGAATGGCAAAGATTTACATATTGTAGCGAGATAATGTCAGGCAGGGCTTCAGGACGATCAGCAATTATTACTTTAGTAAAGTTTTTGAGGTTATAGTAATTAAAATGGAGTTGCATATAAATACTTTTTAATGTTGTATTTATGGTCTGTTTTAATTTAAAAGATCATTTTTCTTACATAAATATCTTAAACATTATTTTCAGACAGATTACAAAGATATTAATGTGTCTGAAATTATTGCTTTTGGCTTTTTTTATATTTATGACAGTCCACGAAGGCTGGTATGAAGTCTAAGTACTAGGTACCATGGATGCTGCATTTTTAAATGTTTAACCTATTTTTCCCAACTTTCGTGAAGTTGACCGAAACGCGGTAGTGCCACCATGGGCGTTATACAAATAACCACTAAACATATACTTAGTAAGTGCCAATCGCCACAACTCTGAGCTGTTAAGCTCATTTTTGATCAACTTTTCTAGAAGATGGTAAATAAATAATGGACTTGTGAAACTATTAAAAAGTGTCACCGTCAATATACAGTGAAACTTTGTGGGGCAATTAATTGTGTTTTAAAAACCTTTAAATAGACGTATAACACTTTTAAATGCACCATGAAGAAATAACGAATAAATTGTAATTTTGCAGTTGAGAAAATGGCCGTCATTTTGAAAACCATAGTTATTATTATTTTTTTAATTTTAATGTGTTTTTTGTTATAATTTTACTTAAAAATCTTATTTTTGTATAAGCGCATAATTTTTTTGTCACTTTACGACAAAAAACTTTTCAAGAGACTTCGAGAGAAATGAGAGGAGGTGGAAGACGAGAACCACTCGAGAGACTCTCGTTGGCATTACTTTTTCAACGATAAATCCAATTAACAATTTTGCTGATGACAGTATTATTTTTTTTCTAATATTTAGCGCAAACGCTGGCTAATGATGATAAACAGGGTGGCAGCCTATATAAAATGTTTTTTTGACAATATTTATATTTTTAGAATATTTTTACTAAAGGTAAATAAAACGGCAAAAAAATTTATAGCTATAATTTTAGGTTCGAAATATATGAAGTATCTACAAAAATTTATCTTATTACTCGGTAATGCAGGCTATAACTAAATCTACTTTATTTTTTGTATAGCATGAAACATATTTTAAAATCCCTAACCCTTACCAAAATTGTTTTTCGGTTTATAATTTTTTGAAAGACGGTAATAGACAGGTTAATTATGTGTAGTTTTAATCAAATTACACCTTTTTAGACAGTACTGAATACAAAGTCATCCAAAATAAATTAGGCAAAAGGCATTTTTATCATAAAATGCAATTTTTATTTTCTATTGTGACAATAATAGTTTGAAAGCGATAATATTTGTTATTGTCAATAAATGAATATCTACTTTAATGCAAAATATACACATAGCACGTTCGAATTATTCACTATTTGTTTTTGCCAACTAAATGATATGATTTAAATTTAATTACAATTGATTAATGATTTCAATAATAATTTGGACACATTGTTTTAATAAGGTTAGCATTGAATAATTAATATATTTATTAATTTGTGAGCGAATTATTAATAATGACTCTATAGTTCTAAACTAACTTAAAATAATTATATTTTCCAAATGCATAGTTTTACAATAATAATTATGTGTCCGCTGTTGATCATCAGCAAATTAATTAATAGCTTTAGCAAATACGACAAAATAAAAAAAGATCACACCTTAAACTGCATTTACATTTGCAGTATAAGATGCTTTATGATTTAGTGGACTTCTCAGCCACAGGATCCACACCAAGTATTTTTGAGACATTTAGGGTATTTTAAAAAACTGGTAAAAATTGTGCGGAGAAATAAAAATAGATTTTAAGAATAATGTCATTTTTCACCTCTCCTAAATTATCCAGTTTGATGTTTACCTATTAGGCAATTTTTGTAATATCGTGGGAAGTAGCTTACGAAATCAAAACTAATCTTGACCCCAAGAAAGATATGGAATCTACATATACAAATGTAATCAATAAATAAGCTTTGTTTTTCGTGCAAAATTTTAATTAATTCGAAATTTTAGCAGAATGCTTTTGACAATCCAACCATCATTGGTCCCATTTGTAAAGCAAGAATATAATGTCTTTGATATGTAAATTTCAGTTAAAGGAATGAGAATCCTTAGTGATATCACAATTTGATTTTTTTAATAAGTGGGCTGTTATAAAGATAAAAAAAGTATTTGGTATACCTAGGCGAATGAAGGATACATTTTTTCTCTCGTCTTTGACCTGGAGCATATTTCAATGAGTCTCTTTTTGTCTTTCTTACCAGTTTCTAATTTTTTTAAAAAACCTCAGTAGCATAACAATATTGATAAAATATTACATTTACATATTGGCCCGTCAAAGAAAAGGCGAGATTTTTTTTAATGGCACAATATATGTTTTCTGTATTTATTCTTTTTTAAAAATAAATATTGAATATAGATATAGGATCAATGTTTCTTTTCTATTAAGATCCTATTTAATATTTTTAAAATTTAATACTGTTTTTGTAGTAAAGACCATGTCCTATGTCGTGGGCTACCAGTATGTATATATATCCTATGTCGTGGGCCACCAGTATATATATATATATATATATATATATATATATATATATATATATATATATATATATATATATATATATATATATATATATATATCGAGAGAGAGAGAGAGAAAGGATCAATGTTTCTTTTCAATATATGTTCTACTTCATACTGGTGACCCACCACATGACAACATATTTTTTATAGGAATATGTATAAGCGGATGAATTGGGAGCGAAATTTTAACCTTATTTTATAAAGTAATATGAATCTATTATTAATAGTTTTGGTTAGTTTTAGTCAGGTCCTGGATAATGCTAACATGGTTAGTGAAAAGCATATTCTAATGCAAGATTAAGTTTTGGTGTTTAGGGTTTGAAGCTTAGTTATCTCAATAGTTTATGGTAATAAAAACAAGTAAAAATGGCAATTTTACTACTTTAACACGTTACTGTGATGAAGCGGTATTAGAGAATTAAATAAATTTAATTTTCTTAGTTTTTTAAAATACATCTAGTGGCATCAATAAAAGTTGGTACCATAGTGGTACCAAATGATACCATGTTGTATTTTATCGCATAGTCCTTAAACAACTAAAATAGGAAAGTAATACGTATCTTGAACTGTTCCGGCACAGCAGCGTGCCAAAATAAAAAAAAATTTTTTTTTTTTGTTTATAACACCAACACTATTAAATTCACCCATGTTATTTTATATCAAATATTGAACCAATAGGATGTGCTACTGGGGACGTGACCTTTATAGCTGATCGGCAATTTTGTTGCCTTCCACTCTTTTATATCCCATAAAATATACGTCGGTACAAAAAAACACGAGGAACCAATCAAACCTATTACTATGTTAAATAAAGGGTACTATCGTCAGAAAAACTGAATTGGATTAATTGTGGAAGATCGTTAATGTAAAGTAGGAATAGAGTTGATGCCACTACTGAGCCTTGGGGTACCCCAGCATTAATTTGACCCAAGCTAGAAGAGTGATCATGCACAATAACTGTATACGTCGATTGAAAAGGAATGAAGAGTTAAGATTATAGTTCAGATACAAGCAGTAGCGTAGCGCCAGCGATCTAATGGGGGGGGTTTTCAAAAATTTTATACCAAGATTTTCAAACAAGTTTATTAACAATGATAGTATAATCTTAAATCTTAAATTAGGTTATATATTGAAAAATACGGCGGACGGACAGATATATTTTTTTATTGTTGATTTAGACTTTTTTGACCCAAACAACACATTTTTGATGAAATCCGGAAAAGCTTATTTTATCGTGAACCTAATACCTCTTCATACTGTTGTATGGAGAGGTAGATCACTTTGGTTGTAATACTCGTATATGTATTCAGATATACCTAAGACAATTAACTTCAATGACGTCAATTTTTCAGTGTTTTTATGCTCCTCAAATTTCTCGAGTGCTTGTTTCCAGTTGCAGAATTTGGATACTACAAGTTGTCCAAGCTTCTGAGCCGATTTATCAGTAGGAGGGTACAGTAAGCGCCATCTTCAGTGTCAGAATATGCTAGCCACTTATACTTTCCGAGCCACTGAAATTGAAATTTTAAATTTCTGTCTCCACTACTGGGAAAGTTAAAGTTTATCTGTGGAACACACACAGTATTTAAAGCATTTATTTTCTCTTTTGGAGTACACAAATTCTTGTTTTTTAAGACAGCAATATCATTATTCTCTTTGTTACCTGTCATAATACTACAACTACCCCAAAATTGAAAAGTTTTTGAACATTGTACAGGACATTGTACTCAATTAAAATCTACATGGAACCGCATTTCAATAGCATGAACCGTTTACAAGTGAATAAATAAATAAATGAGTTTCTCGCGAGAACGGAAAATACATTTGACCCAAGTTGGACTAAAATCATACATACAGACAGTTTCTCAACTTTTGAATTTTAAATGGAACACCCTGTATTTTTTTTACCCATTCGATAGAAAATGACATCCTAAATACACCCCATATGTCAGCTTTTGACATTTTTCTTTAAAATTATTTAATTTTTTAAAATTTAATCTAGAGTGCCATGAAGTCTTTAAAACAACCAATTTTGAGTTAACGAGGCGTAATTTTTTTTTTTAATTATCTGACGTATTTTATGTCTTTTCCACAAAGGTAAAAAGATTAGTAAAATTTATTTCTGGACATAACTCATTTTTTTTAAATGGAACGATGGTGGCTCGTTGGCATATTCGAAAAGAGCATTTTTTTGTGAATAATTTGATACCCCACACTTGATATTTTAAGTTAAATCAACAGGAAAATAGCAAAACGATTATATTCTGAATTTGATGCTTGTCTTGCTTTTCATTGTCTTCAGTTAAATTATTTTTTTCAAAAAATAATTTAGCAGTGAGCTTTGATTTGATCGCTTTGCCATTTTTCTTCAAAAGATTATCACAAGCCAACTAAATCTGCATTAAAAAGTACACCGGTACTGCCTGACCACGTGATCATACTTGTTTTCGCTTACCGCCAGCCATTTGGGGTTAATTTTTTTTGTCTCATGGGGGGGGTTTTAACACCTAAACCCCCCCCAGCGCTACGCCCCTGGATACAAGATCATAGAAAGGGATTTTGCTTAGGAGCGCGTCATGGCAGACCTGGTCAAGAGTCTTAGAGATATAATAAGCAATGATCTGGGATGGCCAAAAAACTCAAGGGATTTATTTCAGTTATGTAAAACATACGGAAGAAGGTCTGCTGTTAATATTTTGTGACGGAAGCCGTATTGTCTGCATGTATAATTTTGTCTTAACACGTTTAAAATTTCTGAGTGATTTATGACGAAATGAAATTATACAGTTACATACCTTAACAGTATTATACATACCTTAACATCCAGCCTAAAGGTTCAAGACCTAATCAATTTATGCCCGAGCCTTTTCGAGAGCTTGCACAGAAGCCGTCTTATTACCTTACCGTTATACATGTTCTGAATTTTGTAAGGTAATTGTCTGCCTATTTCTCTAGGGGTTTAACAAATTAGTTTTAAACAAATTTTGATAAATTGTCTAGCCGCTTGGCTTTTAGATAGGACGGCTATAGTTTTTTTTAAGTCTTTGTTTTAGAATTTCAGCGTGTTTTATCTTATTTCTTCCTGAAATACCGTGATATGAGATAAATTAAAATATAATTCGCTAGAATCTATATTTACTGTACTGATCTTAGAATGTTTAAACATATTTGTTTAAACTGCACAAATTTTTAGTTGCTAAACTAACAATTTTTTTTAATTTTAAATCGTATTGATCTGGATCAAGGAAACACAATGATGTCGATATGGTTATTTAAATATTTTCTGTAGTTGAATTTACCACTAAATTTATTCAAGAACATTTTTTAACGAAAAACCGTGCCATTGTAGTAATATAACTTGTTTATGCGGCATCGTTCTCAACTTAACGAGAGCAAAATAAGAAAACCTGTGTTATCAAAAGCGTTCTCTAAGGCGCCTCTGTCTTTCGGAATTAATGAAACTCAAAGCTCCCCATATAGTGGAAAATCTTGCAGGAAGAAAATCTTTCGACAAGTGTAAATGTCCCCCTTTGTTACTCTCTAAATTTGCATTTTTATTGAATCTGCGGCAACGGAGATTTGAATACAAGTCTCGATGTTGACAAAAAATAATACGTCTAATATTGGGATTTCGTGGAACATCCCTCTGCAAACTTTACTAAATCCGAATAATTTAATTTACCCAATTTAATCTATAATCCTGCAATTATATGCCCGTTATGCATTCCATAAGCTTGCTTGACTACCCTGGATATAACTGGATAAAACTTTATTATATGAAAAAATATGAGGGGTGAAAATATTTTACAATAACGTGCTGTCAAGAATAAAGTACGTAGTTATCGTAAGTAAATTATTTGACTTTTCGTAAATGGTACTTATATTAATAGAAAAAGTCTGTACGTCCGTTTATCCGTCTATTTGTCTATCTATATATTTCTATATTATTTAAACCCAAGATTACATATACAGGGTAGTCAAAAATTCAAAAATTTAAAATTGACTCAGGAGAAAAGTAGCGGTACTTTTTACTTTATAACAAAATGTAATATAGTCTTACTCCTTATTATAAATTAAGGTATTTGCACGTAATGTTTATGACGATTAAGTTAGTTCAAGTTATTATTGATGTGCGGTATTAAATGGGTGAAAAAGGCTTGATTTTTTGAGAAAAGGATATAAGGGCTTATTTAAGATAATTTTTTGTATAAGTTTAGAATCAGCATCCCCGAAATTTAACAGAAAAGTAATGTTTTGTCTCTCTTTTTAATAATTCTTATATTTGTAACTATGGTTTCATCATTAAAAATTACATTATTTTAGATTCCTGTCTTTTTAACATAACTACCTTCTAAAACAATACACTTTTCAGTAATTCTTTTGAAAAGTACATTACCGTTTCTTAAAGTTTGGGGAGTAACTTTCTGACGAGGTTGCCTAATTCTAATGCAAAGTTCCCGTTCCAAGTGGCATACACTTTATTTTTTAAGTGCCCTCACAGAAAAAAAGTCACAAGAGGCAATATCTGGCAATCTAAGGGCTATGGTTCTAAAAAAAAATTTCTACTTATTATTATTATGAGTATTATGTGCGAGGGCACCGTCGACTTATTATTATTATGTGAGTATTATGTGCGAGAGCACCATATAATTGTAACTATAAGTTTTCTCTTTGTGCTAAAGGCAATTTTATAGGGTAGTTGCGAGGATACTAAATTTGACAAAACGATATGAAGGTGTTTGAAACAATATAGGATTAGACCATAAAACGAAAAAATTAGAAATAAACAACCTTTAAAAAAAGCCTTTGGGGGCTGCTCTAAAGAAAAAATCTAGCTTAACCCACACTGTATCTTTTATATTTTACGAGTTGTCAGTACTAAAAAATAAACACTGTTACAGGGTCCAAAAATTCTACTTTTTCAATAATATTTTTTTTAACATTTGAAATTTGATCTAACAAGCCAAAAAGTTTTAAAAATAATAACGCGATTCTTATTTTTTAATTGTTTTTGGTTTTGTTTCCCTTGTACAGTAGTTTTGTCGTGATATGTGGGTGTATTAAAGTTCATTGAGCAATTTTAATCGTCTAAAAGCCTACCTTTTTGCTATGGTCGGTCATTCACCGAATAGTATTTTATTAGCTAATTTGGCATCATATTCTTATAGTTAATGCCTTTTCCGAAACAAATTTGGGTGACAAGACTTGTGGACAAGAAAGAAAAAAACATAAGATATAATCTAATTATCAATCCCTATAGTGATTTAATTAATGGTTGATTTAAAACTGGTTATATAGTAATCTTTATTAAAATATCAATAAAAGACGTGTTCAGGCAGTTTTATTAAGTAGAGATTAAATTGATTATTTTTTGATCATTTGACACATTAATTGTCGATGCATTTTTTGGTTATTAATAAATAAGGTAGGTATATAGCATCTTCCTCTAACCCTTGTGTTTACCCAGAAAAATATCTGATATTGTAATTGTAAATTATGTTTTTGATAGCATGTAAAAAAATGTTAAAAGCATTTACTGAAAATGTTTTCACCATTAATCAAATAACGCCCAGCAATCAACCGTGATTAGTCAATTAAACATTTAATTTGAAGGTCGATGAAAGCTCAATCTACATAAATAATTTATTCTTTACCGGTAAAAATTTTTCCCAGTTATAAGCCAAAGAATAAATTTTACTTTCTTTAAGTGATCACCCTGTAATGGTCAAATAAATATTATTCGAGATTAAGACAAACCCAAATTGCATGTAGAATGTGATCTTTTTCGGTAACAGACAACAGACTGACGGAATAAGAAAACCATGTCTTCGCGACGTACGGAGCCCAAAACATCAGAATCTGCAAAAATGCGTCCGATTTTTTCGTGATTAGAATATTTTTATTTTGCCAAAGGCTTTTAAAGGTTTTCTACTTTTTACAGCTCAATACCAACTAAACTTGATAATATGAAAGTTTTAGCCTAGCAACCTAAAAAATTATAGGAATTAGATTAAACGGTATGTTTTAAAACTTTAACCAAATATATCACACATGATACAATTTTTTGAAGAGTACTCGCATTAAATAAATTTTAAAAATTTATGTGACAGATGCACAGACGCAAGAGTAATCTTTATAAAAGTTTCATTTTCTTCTTTTGAGGTATAAAACCACAAAAATAGCTCTACTATTAAAACGCAAGTCAAAATATTTATATTTATATAACTAAAATGATCAAAATGAACTAAAAAAAAATGTTTTATTTTTCCACAACCAATTTTTTAGTTGCTCCACAAAAAAAAAAGTAATATAAGCATAAAAAAAATCACCCTCAAAATATTTTTCAATTCTATTAGTTTTGGTATCCATGTATTAAAAAAACAGGTAATTTTACACTTCCGTCAGTCCATCTTTTGATTTGTTGTCTCCGTGGTTAAAGATTATTTTGCAGAAAAAAACACCACATTCAATAAAATAAAAACTAATTTTGTTTGAAACCACCTTTTTTAACAGCAAGTCATTTATTTATAACCTATCGGGGTGTTTTAAACTTTTAGAATGCACCTGAAAAAAACGAATTTAAGTATTAATTAATTATTACGCAATTAATGTTGATTTGTAACAAAAAGACACTACTTCTTGCCATCTAAAAAAGAGCAATTTTAAATAAACGCCTATGCGAGAACCAAATGTTAGAATATGTCATTGTAACTAATTTGTATTCAGTAAATCTGTCATCCAAGCGATTAGTTGGATTCACCGCAACGTATCAGCGTTGGAAATGAATCCGATTAACTTTTTAAGTATATCGTGGGGTTAAAATGAGCCGACCATCAAAATCCCCCATGAGCAATACTATGGGCTTCCGGTGATCTAAAATGTTTTAACAGGGGCGTAGAGGAGGTGGGGTAGTATAAACTTATAAGATGCATGGCTTGCGCACATTTAGTATGTTAATAACTTTAACCGTGCAATTACTTACAAAGTGCCTTAAAAATATTTCGTTTAAAATTGTAAGGATAAAACCAATTGGATCAAACCTAAACTACATTTAATATTATAATGGTATATACGGGGTAAGTCGTTTTTTATGTGATGTATGATTTTTTGAATTTATTTTTTAAAGGAACATACGGCTCACCGATTCATTTCAGACAAGCTGTCCGCCACTGGTTCAATAAAGATTCAACGTTTAACAAAAATGGGATATTAAAGAAAGCTGATTCATCATATGTTTCCTTTACACTCTTGCTTCGTACCTCGCCTCGCAACTCGGTTATATCACGCCTCGCAGCTCGCATGACCATGATGGAAAAAAGTTTGATATCATTACATGTGCATTAATATCGTCGCGATCAATATTTTGCCTTGATTCAACTAGGCTTTGAGACTATATTCCCCACACTAAAAAGAACCCCATAACTTCAAATCACAAACCGTGGTTTTCTAAATCCTGTGACAAAGCCATACTTTTAAAAATTCAAGCCCACAAAAAGTTTCTTCAAAACCCCAATCCCGAAAATCGACAGGCTAGCATCGAAGCAAGAAATCAGTTTAATCAGACCATCTCAGAAGCAAAAGACCGTTTTAACAATCGGATAAAAGATAAAGTTCTCTTTTGCTCGAATGGCAGTAAAGCTTTCTGGTCCTTTGCCAAAAATATAAGTCAAAACTTTTGCACAAATTCTTTTCCACCCCTAATCTCTGAAGATGGAATTGTCTCTACCTCCAAGGAAAAGCCGAACTATTTGCCAAACAATTTGCTGCCAATTCTACGCTTGATCCTCCTATTAATCTTCCTCTTTCAACAGTTGTCCCTGTTTCTCATAAAATGTCCGATATCATTTTTAAAGTCAAACAGATCAACCGTATTCTTTCTTCTCCTTATACTAAAAAATCGTCTGGGCTGGATGGCATGCCAGCAATCGCCTTAAAAAAATGTGCTCCCGAGCTTGCACCCATCCTAACTCGCCTCTTTCGAAACTCTTACGACACGGGCATTTTCCCGGAGAGTTGGAAAGCTGCGCGTGTGCAACCTGTCCCCAAAAAAGGATTCAAAACTCTCCCTTCTAACCACAGACCTATATCTCTTCTTTCAGTTGTTTGCAAAGTAATGGAAAAATTCATTAATTCCCAAATCTTAAAGTATCTGGAAAAACATATAAGATCTTACATGATAGACAATATGGATTCCGTCATAGTAGATCCACAGCTGATCTTCTTTCCCTTGTCTCGCACAACTGGAACAAGTCCCTTGAGTTTCTTGGTGAATCCCAGATCGTTGCTCTTGACATATCCAAAGCTTTCGATCAGGTCTGGCATGATGGGCTTCTTAACAAACTTCCTTCTTACGGTCTTTCACCTAAGCTTTGCTCTTGGCTTTCCAGTTTCCTTTCTAATCGACGTATATCAGTTAGTGTAGATGGCCATTCCTCCAGCTTTTACCAAATTAATGCTGGGGTGCCCTAGGGCTCAGTGCTGGCACCCACGCTGTTTCTTCTATACATTAATGATTTTCTCTCTTCCACAATTAATCCCATTCATAGTTCTGCTGACGATAGTACATTCCATTCTAGTATTCAATTTCTTAAACCACCATGTAATTCTGACTTACAAAACAAGCGCAGGTCAATGCAGATATCTCTTTCACATTATATATATTATCACAACTTTTCTTGGATTGGGGCGCCCAAAATCTTGTTCAGTTTAATGCCTCGAAAACACAGTCATGTTCCCTGTCGCGAAAAAAGTCTGCCAATGCTCATTCCTTACATATGAGCGGCCAGGTTCTGCAGAACAAAAAGTCGTTTAATCTTGTCGGCGTTAGTTTTGAGAATAACTTCAACTGGTACAAACACATTACATCCATAGCCTCGGCAGCTTCAAAAAAGTTTGGATTCCTCTTTCGAGCCAGAAAATATTTCTCTTCTTCCAATATGTACACTCTGTAACTATCCCGAATCAGACCCTCTTTAGAATATGGTTCTCATGTCTGGGGAATGGCGTCCCCTACAACACTTAGCATTCTGGACTCCATTCGAAGAAGAGCCGTTCGTCTTATTAATGATCTAACGCTCACAGAGAGGCTTCCTCTTCTGGCCCACCGTCGAGCTGTAGGGGATCTGTCGCTCTTCTATAGGTATTTTCACGGCTTCTGCTCAGGGGAATTGGCCAGTATAATTTCTTCTCTGGCGGCTCCCAATAGAGCAACACGTAGTGCAACTTTTATGCATCCTTTTACAGTTCAGTTAGAGAAGCTCCGAACTTCCCGCTTTCTTCGTTCCTTCATCCCTAGAGTGTCAAAGACTGTGGAACCTGCTGCCCGCAGAAGTTTTTCCTTCTCCTCCCAATCTCCAAATATTTAAGTCCCGTGTGAACAAACTCCCTCTCACCACACTTAAGACACCCACGGTACGTTAGTACTTAGGCATCAGCCTTCGTGGACCGTCCCAAGATAAAAAAAAACTTCAATATATTAAAGACAGTCCGCCGCAAAGTTTCTAACAAATATGAAACATTAGATCTTAAAAAATTTAATAATTTATCTAGTTACTTTCTAAATTTTGAAGAAAAAATTGCAATAAAGCAAAACGTTCAGCAGTTTTAGGAATTTTGTCCAACTTTCTAGGGATCTTTTATGTTGGCGTCTAAAATAATTTTCGCCATCTATTCCCAACTTTCTAGCAAATGCTTTAGTGGCTTTTATTTCTTTATTTTTCTTCAGTTTAGTTGAACATAACATTTCTATATTCTATAAGAGTAACAGCATTAGTGTCGTTTAAATAAGAGGAGTCCAGTGCTTGAGTACCAGTTTTAACTTATATAGTGTCGTTTTTATAAAGGTATGGAATAAAATAAAATAAAAATTCAGTATCTTATTGACCATTGCCTTTGTTTTACCCTTATGTAGTATCACTTTTATAATTAAACCATTAAGTATTAACCAGTATAATTTTGCCAACTGTTGGACAGTTTTCTAACTCTTTTTGATTTTGACCCACATAGTTAAGAATAGTGTTTTTATTTCTGAAAATTAAATAAAACCAACAAGTATAAACCAGTATAATTTTGCCAACTGTTGAACACTTTTCTAACTCTTTCTGATTTTTGTCCACATAGTATCCAGAGCCGAAGCCCCCATGGCTTCGGCTCTGGATAGGGGTGGTGCAGTGGCTTGCCTAATTTAAATCCGCTGGATTATTATTTTTGGGCATATATCACTCATATTGTTTATCAGACTAAAGTTAACTTGTGTAAAATTACTTTCAAGAATTTATTTGGCCGGTAAATAAAGAAAACAAAGCAGTTTTCCAATTCTTCGTACCTCACGAAATATTCGACGCCGGTCTTAATTATGCGTTCAAGAAAATGATGAAGGTTTCTTGAAAAATTTCCTTTATAATAGTGATTAAAATGTCCTTAGTGTTTATTTTAATATTTTGTAAGCATTCTTCTTTTGTTATTACTTTTTACCTAACCTCTAGTAATAAAGATATTTTGTTTAAATTGATTTTACATGAAAAGGGTACATTTTATCGAAATCCAATGAAAACGCTTTGTTTGTATACAAAACTTTGGCATTTTATAATGTTTATAAAAAAAATGAAAAACTTTAATTTAAGAAAAATTACGTCATTTTTAGACAAAAATTTTAACGTCACAAAATTTTACATTCACCAAATTTCATGATTTATCTTAAACAGAATATTGCCGAAAATCCATCTTCAGGGTTTCGCCTTTGAAAAGCCATAGCCCCCTTAGTGGTCATTTCTTGTAATATATAGGAATTTTTTTTCATATTTTTGTTTGTAGAATACGTGGTAAAATAATTGTTAGCTAACTTTGGGACACTCTGTATAGACCCGAACTATTATAAGGGTATTAAGAAAAGCTATAACATTATATTTAAATTTAATCGGGTTGCAATTATTGGTAAAGGTGGGAAATATATGCGTAACAATATGGCATAAATCCATTTATCAGCTCATATTCGCTAATATCCGTATTGTAGTGGTTTAGAAAAAATGTCTTATGCTGGGTCATACTGCGATCTAAAACTTTAAAACTCACCATACGAAGTGGGTTAAAACAATTTATTCGGTTTTCAGTGTTTCCAGACATAGGTCTTAAAAGCTTAACGCGGTTTAACGAAATCTTGTCAATGTGAAACCTAAAGAGCAAAAAGTTAAAACACTTGATTTACACTCTGTTAATCCTGAAAATATAAACCCTAAGGAGCGACCATAAAATGCAACACTAATATAGGTAACTTCTAAAAAATGAAAAATATAGTATCTTGTACATCTCCGCACTTTGGAACTGAGAAAACTGCCTTTCCACAAATTCTACTATGCTAAATGACTTTGAAATGACTCAGTTCATGTGATGCACAAAACTTAACCCGTCATCAAATATACCATCAGGATCTGTAACTTACACAAGTTCGCAGTTTCCAACAAAACGAGATGAGATAATTGGTATTTTTTGGTAAATGATATAACCTTGCACTTTACAAGATTTAAGGACGGTACCCAGAACATTAATAAACTATAAAAACAGGATTAGTTTCAAATAAAAGCCTTATGGTACTCCGAAAAAAATATTAAGTTTTTTCGACTTAACATCACCTATCTAAGCGACCTGGGAGCAATGTTTAAAATTCCTCTCACAGTGGTTCACCTAATGCATATATCTTTAGCTTTAGAAATAAAAGATGATGGTTAATTCGATCACAAGCTTTTTGAAAATCAAAATAGATTACATCAACCTGCAAACCGTTATCAAGTGCTGATGTTAGGAAATTTGACAAAACAAACAGGTTTGTCTGAAAGCATCAACTCATTAAAAAAACCATGCTAAAAATGTGATGTATGGTCATCATAAATATTGAACATAACTTCTGTGAGCATGTCTTCAAAAACTTTCTTCATATGGCATAGGCCTGATATTGAAATAGATCTTGTGACGGAAAAAACACCTCTACTGATTGACAACTTGTAAATATAAAAAAGACACAGTTAAGATTGGGCTACAGTTTTGGAGAAATCTCGCTGGTAGTAAATCTGGATTAGCACTCTTATTTACGTTATGGTTATTAACCTTTTTGAATCCAATATTACTACCTACATAGTTATCACAAAGATTAATATTGGTAGAGGTAAACATGTGGACATAAACTGCTCGATAATACTTAGCAAAAAGATATGCCATTTATTTGGGGCCGGTAGAAATTATACAATTAAATTTAATATTTTTTGGATAACCCTTGACATCACGTTTAGATCATTTTTTAAAATATTAAACTGGGTAGTATTTGAGAATTTATGGTAATCGACGCTGATTTATATTTTTGATTTTTTTCTTAATTTGGTTTATCTGTTCGTGTCTGCTTCTCCTACATTTTTGAAAAGTCCATTTTTTTAGATACTAAATTGTCTGCTTCTCCTTAGGTAATTTTCGAAGAAAAAGATTCTGCCCTTCTGATGCAGCGATTCTGCCCTTTTTGGTATGGTGATGGTCGCAGTAGTCGCTTAGCAGTAAATGGAGTGGCAGTTAATGGGGTGGCAGTAAAAGAAGTGACGGTCAAACTTTACCTATTTGCTAGTGGTAGCAGAGCTGACGGAATCAGATGTAGCGGGTTTTAAAACCGTTAAAATAAGACAACCTAGTAGGGCTGTATCGAGTGCACCCTGTATATCATAAACCAAGCATTTTGACACCATTATATTTATTAATAATTGGCAAAAGAATCGCTGATTAAAATAAGTGTATAACATTAAGTAGTATCAAGTATATCCTAATACAATTGTTCATAGTTATATAATAATTGTATTTTTTAATTTTCTCCTTAAATTACGTAATGCAACCACGAAAAATATCATTATTTATAATGTCATTCTTTTTTTATTTTAGTTTAAAGACCAATGCATCTTTTCATTTATTTTTTTACTGCAAAAATCGGAAAAATATCGTTTAAATATTTTAATACAGTAACGTATTTTGAGCGCAGAACAAAACGAAAAACAAATCTGACATAAAAGACCTTAATTAGAGCGTTGCGGAAATGGGCCCATATGACCCAAGGGGGTCAGATTCGGCCTGAATGCTGTAAGAGGGGCTGGGGACGGATTGAGACCGCGATCTGCAATAAAATGCCGCCACCCCCGATGGTAGCGCTGGCGGCAACATGTACAGCTAATTACGCAGTCACTTAGCGTTAATCGATTCGGTCGCCTTACGTTAACGGTTAACGACACACTAATGACCTCACATTTACATAGAGACACAGGGCGGACAAGAGGGAAGCTAAGGCTTATAGTCCGGTAGTTTTACCAGATAGTCTTATTTGGGCTATAAATATAAATTATAACTCAAGTAGTAAAATTAAATTGTTTTTGAACATGATGTTTTTTTAAGCTATTCTTATGATGTGTTGTAATATTTGATTACAAAAAAAATGTTACACAAGAAATATATTGCCAAATCATGGATAAAGGGGTGTACTAAAAGTAATTAATTTCTTTTAGAAATACATTGTTAATTTTTTTTCTGTGCAATTAATCATATTCTTGAGCTGTATTAAGGAGGGTGAATAAAGAATAGACGGCATTAAATTAAGAATGCCGGAACAGAGATTTTTCTCTTGAAATTAATTAGTCTTAATTAATTAAGAGATAATATAAGTCAAGGTTTTAGTGATTTCTTTATTTTTTAATTTGTGTTTGTGTATAAGAAACCATTAAATCCGCTGCCATCTTTAATAGGTACTGAAAGAAATAATAACATTTTCTGTATTCCTAAACATTAGGATTTTTATTGAAAATACTGGGAAAGTATAAAAAACATAAGAGAGTCTTACAATTTATTTAATAATTTGTGTTATGATTACTGCCACACTTTGAAAGCTTTAAGATTAAGTAGCGACTTGACGTTTCGTTGCCGTTGCTGTTACGGTGGTGTTGCCGCTGCTGTTTGTAAGTTGTCCAGTTTATAAACTTAATGTTGGCGTTCCTATCATTCAATTAAGGATTTGACTAACTGTTAGAGTCGCTACTACTACTTGTCACTGAAACCTTTTCACCTATTTTGCTTATATACTGTTGAGTTTAAGTTTATTAAAAACTATTTCGGATGAAGAAGATAAAGCCTAAAAATATTAAATATTATAACAGTGCATAACTCAAATAAGCAATCTTATTCGTCGATAAAAAACGTCAACAAACGACTACCGCCAAAGCAAGTAAAATAACTTATCAATTGGTGTAACTGGTATCTTTTTTGAGTTTTTGTCCGTGGCTAAAAAAGGTATTTTTCTGCATGCTTAAGGATACACTTAGAAAAAAGATCTGCTAATTATTAAACAGCATTTCGCAGGTTTATTAAATAATATTTAATTGTAAAAGTAAAAAATTTTATTATGTTATGTTTTTTTTTTAATTTGAGTTACACTTTCATTGAATTAAGTCATATTTTGTGAACATATTCCTAACAAACAAATATATAGGATATAAATCAGCACAAGATATTTGAAGTAGTTGGAGCAGCTCATTACAACAGCGATTCTCACTACGGGGTTTAGATTATGGGACGATATTTATATTGTTACCCAGAGAAAAAAAGTGGCACAACACAAAAACATTAGTTTTAAGAAAATAGTTGACAAAAAATCTGAGATTTTCAAGGTGTTAGTACGGAAGCAGTAATTAGGTAATTATCAAATACTTTTTTTACACCAAATAAGGAATGCTTTACCCCATTGATAGCAAATTTTTATTTTTAAATAATTTTGATTTTAAGCTAAAAAAACTTTTTTTTGTATTTTTTGGCTTATGTCACTTTTTCTGAAAACGAATTAACATAAAAAGGGTCACTTTTAGAGCTCATCGTTTTTCTTCTTACATGTTGAATAGTAGGTTAATTAAAACTTACACTAAAATAGTCACAACAACGAAAGATTTACTTTTGACTAGTCCAATGTTCTCTTAAATAAAAAGGTGACGCTTTTTGTGTTGCGGCGACAGTAGAATCGCACTGAAGATGAAAAGTAATATTAGCTCGCTGATGAAGAATTTAGTCGTATAACTTTCAAGGGTATTCTCTGTCATATTATATCTAATTTATTGCATAAAAGACAGAAATTGTATTTTTGGACTTATGTCACTTTTCTTCTCTAGTGACGATATGTGCGTACCCGGATTGTTTTGTGTAAATTATAAAATTTAAACTGAAATTATGAACATCAAAATCATGTAGTATAAATAGTGCCATTTTTTTGTTTTAGAGGAAGTAAACTTTTTTAAAAAAAGATGTGTTTTGGCAAACATGGCATGATACCGCGATAATACAACACCTCTCAACAATGACTCCTGTCAAAACTAATGCTTAAAACTTTTACACATAGAAAATTTCATTCGTTTATTTGATAAATAAGAAAATGTTTTAATACCTTTTAAAGAACAAGGGGTGAAAATATATTAACCTTTTGCAAAACTGCTAAACGAGCCTGCATGTTTTCGGTGATTTTCGTATAACAGACTCATTATATATTAAATTTGCGAATTACACGGTATTTAAAGCTATAGTAGAACTATAAATCATGCAAATAGGGTCTCGAGAGTTAATACAAGCACGGCAACGGTCCAACACGACGGCTCGATATTTCCAGAACGAAAGCCAAGGGGAAAAGAGAAAGAACAATAAAGAGTAGGAAAGAAGAGGACAGAAAAGACTATCAATTAAAATAAAGATGTTGCTCCGTCGATATTATCATCTAACAAACAGTGTCCGACTATTAAAAGTACGGTCGGAGCAGTATTTCAGTTTTGCGGGCACCTGGATCGTTTGTATTTTATGACTAATTTTGGGATATTAACTGCTAATAGTAATTGGTAGTTATAAGACATAAATTAAGGTTGATATAATGGTGGGTTATTTCAATTAAAATAATAAGTTAAATTTAATTACGCTTAAAGCCGTGCTGATGGAAAGTGGGATTAGGGCGGGACCACGCCACTCCTAGATCGTTCCTTTATACGCTCTTTTTACAGTCTGAAAATTTTTTGGCGTGAAATTTTTCCTACCCCATTTTTATTTTATGAAATTTGTTTTAGGTTACCAACCTACTGAAATTCGTAAACAACTTCCTATTTAATAAATATTTCCTAAATTCTTAAGTATAAAATAAATGCATAATAAGTTTTTCAGGTGTTATTTATAAATATTTAATAATAAATTGTAGCCAGAAAATTTTTTGACCAAATTGAAAATACAAGATTGTTTAAAAAATGCATTAAAGTTGTTTTGTTTGCAATATTGGAATATTTTTAGATTGGTTTATTTTTAAAATTGATAGCCACTGATTTAACTGATAATTAAAATCAGATTGTCTCTAATCCAAACTTGCATTTTTGACAAGTGTTCCAAATAAAATTGCGACAATGGCACAAGATGATAGTTTTTTCCTTCCTCCCAAACCCGAGTTATCCTTCGCCAGGCGTACTGCTTAGCTGTTTCCTAAGTAAATTTAATATGTACTGTTATAAGCTAAGCGTCCACTAGGCGGACGGGCCGGGTCGCATCGCATAGCAGAAAATGTAACAATTGCGTTTATTAGCGACGGATTGAGGCGGACGAATGCGAGCGGATTTGTCATCCATCGCAGTAAAGTTTTGATCCCTGCGAGATGGATTTCTGACGAAGAACTAGATGAAGGAGAAGAGAGAGAAGCCAGAAGAAGAAACGACGGCGTGGCTTTCTGGGTATATTTCTTATGGCAAGTTCCATCATCTGTTTTCTGATTTAAAAAAGAGTGCAGAAAAGTTTTTCGCGTACTTTCGAATATCATATGAAAAATTTGAAGAATTACTCAGTTTACTGCACAAGGATTTATTAAAACAAACAACTCATTTTCGAAGTCCAGTTAAACCAGAAGAACGTTTAGCGATTTGCTTAAGGTAATGAAATATTTTTTTATTATCTACATTTTTATTAACTTGCTTTCATTACAAAACAAAAGTAAACTCATAAAAAATAGAAAAACCTAAGCTGAGGTAACAACAAATTAATAATGATACGAACTCGTTTTAATCGTTAGCCTTTAATTTTCGCCTTGGAGAGAAAACAGTGAGAAGAATCGTTTATGAAACTTGTACAGCGATATGGAAAAAACTTAAAATGTCCATTTCCACTGAGGGAGAATGGAATCATATAACAACAGAATTCTGGAAAAAGTGAAATTTTCCAAATTGCATCGGTGCGTTGGACGGAAAGCATGTTGTTATCCAAAAAATATTTTTGCTACAAGAAAACTTTTTCAATTATGTTGCTCGCTTTAGTTGACGCCAATTACAGATTTACAATAGTGGATATAGGAGGACTAGGTAAAAATTCAGACGGGAGTATATTTGCAAACTCCAACCTTGGAAAAGCATTGACAGATAATAAATTGAATTTACCTGGTGACAAGCCCTTTCCAAGGACTGAAGACAATTCTCTACCTCATGTTATAGTTACTGATGCAGCATTTCCTCTAGGAAGGCACTTAATGAGACTTTATCCTGGTAATCAAGATGCAGTAGACGAAGAAAAAAAAATCAATTACAGATTGAGTAGAGCACGTCGCGTAAGTGAGAATGCCTTTGGGATATTGACGAAAAGGTTTCGTATATATGAGAGACGTTTATCAATGTCTCCTGAGCATGTAAATATTGTAGTAGCAGCTTGCAAACGAGGGATTGAGAAATTTACGTCCAATGGGAGGAAATGCAACTTAAATTGCACTAGGAATTCGAGAAAAATCCAAAAGATATTTCCTATCAGATATGGGTTCCCTGTCGTGGCAATGGAATGTTGTGCGGACAGGCTTCCATCACATTGAAAACAATAATTAGTTATTCATCACTTATCTCATTTTTACACTACTGTTTATTATTTTATAAAATATAACCTATGGTACTTCCGAGATTGTTTCAATATTTCTCCTATTTCTTGCCATATATTTTTTCTTCGTTGCTCATCATGATATCTATGATCTCCATTATCGTAGATCTCTTTGTATTGTGACACTAATGAAATTAATAATTCTTCATTCATTTTGAAAATTATAATAACAGGATGCTGAATATACAAATTTCGCCACTAAATTATGCGATACCATGCGAGCGCACTGCGTCTACTGGGAAGCGGACGGGTCGGGACTCGTCGCAGCGTTTGCATAAATCTGCCTGGCGACCAATTCAGCAGGCCGTTCCGTCGCGCCCCGTGCAACTCCACAACCAGTGGACGCGGTTCCATTTGATTCTATGATAGGCAGATTTTCTGCGATGCGATGCGACCCGGCCCGTCCGCCTAGTGGACGCTTAGCTTTAGTAGATGCGGTTATCCTTGCTACTTGCTGATTGGGGCAGACGTGTTTTTTCGCAAAATCAAGCAAAGATCATGTATTGAAATTTTTATCTATTTTTATCCTTTTAATTATTTGATTGATATTTACGAATTAAGGATAATAATAGCTTATAATAATTAAGTTACAGAGCATAAATTTAAATTCATATAATGAAAGCTGTCTACGGAGAGAAGGAAAAACCAAGAAACGATTGTTATAACTGAAAGCTTAGCTAAAAAATGAAATGAATTCCATACTGGCGACGTTGCCTAAAAGCATTTTAAATTTATAAATCTTTCAATAATTGTGGTAATTTAAATTAGTGGATAAATTTCCTTATTACTTAAAAAAATATATTTAATATTTTTGTCATCCATAGAAAGGTTGCTTTTTAAAATGCAAATACAGCTGAGTAGACATATAAAAGTGCATTTAATAATAAAAAAATCATATTATAATATAATAATAAATAAGTGTTTCTTTTTTATTGGAGACATCCTGCAGTACCATTTAATAACGGTGCAAAAACAGTTCTTTAGCTTAAAAGGAGTTTACTAATTAGTGTAAAGAAGTAAACATTCATTGGTAGAGTTACTTTATTAGTTATATTAAGCAAGAACAACTTTTTGATTGGATTAAATTTAAGTTTTTTTTAAGAAAGTATCAAGTCTTAAAACAGTGTTAACAAATTAAGGTTTTACATAAACAAAAATTTCCTCAAGTACAATAAAAAGGCTTTTGGAGGCAAAATTTATTTAATAATTAAAATCTCCAACTCATTATTTCTTATTTACGTCAGATATTAAAATATAAAATTTTAGGGCAGTGGATTTGTGTAATATGATTTTTTTTTATATTACTTTCTTTGTTTTTGAAAGTGGCACAAAACATAAAAACAAATATGTTTTTTTTTAATGAATCTATCACAAATATATAGAAATTATCTACCCTATCTATCGACTTTTAAATATTAGTTGACTTTAACGAAATTAACCCCCGCACTATACGTAAGTACTTAGGCTATAGACTTCATGGACTTCGCCTATAAAAAAATTAATAATTGTTTTTCCATTAAAACCTTACCATGGGCGGATCCAGGAGATCTATTAAGAAGAAGGTCATGGCTCGGATCATGGGGATATTTTAAAAGCTGTAATATGTTAAGGGTTCAAAAGATCTACATATTCTATGTAATGACTGCGTGACTAGGATTTTTTCTGCAAAAATTAAATTTACCACCATTTTATCAAAAAAATTGCGAAATTAATTTTCGAATTAGAGAAACTTTAACCGTGCAGCAATATGTGTGCAAAGTTTGTAAAAAAGTGTTTAAAATAAATAACTATTAAATTTTATTAAATTTAATTTTATCTTTGTTTTCTGTAAATGGCATATTTTTTAACTAAAGGTTAGGTTACAAACTCTAATCGCCGTTGTTTTTTCTTTAAATATGTATCAATCACTTTATTAACGTCTATTTTCATGTTTTTTGTAAAAATGAAATAACGCTAATTCTGTGAGCCTTTCCTGGGTCATTGTAGTTTTTTAAAAGGTTTCAAGCTTTTTTAATTATCTGGAGAAGCATTACTGACTGATAAAGTAACTAAAATGTTAATTAAATTATTTGTAGTTAAAAAAAAAACTAAAAAAAAACACGCTTACCTGTTGAAAAAGTCTGATAGAAAATGTATGGTTCCAATGAAAATCTTAATAGGTCTATCTGGATCGAAAAATGTCCAGATAGAAATTCTAATATAACTTAAATGATAAATTCTCATAAAAAAACATTATGAATTCATCAGTAATCTCTTTAGAAAAACAATAGGTCGGAACTGCCATTACTTTATTTTGCTTTTCTTTCCATTTTTCTGATCATAATCCCATGTTCATCCATTATTCTTTTCGTCAATCTGTAAGTATTCAGAATTGCTGTTTCAAAAACACAGTTTATCATAACTTCCAATCAAACATCGTATTTAATTTGGATCTATTAGGCTTTTTACAGGGTTATATAGCAAATCGGACTAAAAAGTAAAAAATAATTAAATTATAGTAAAAAGCGTGGGGTGCTTGATATTAAATGTTATAATTATTTTATTGGTAGCTATTTACAAAATAAAAGTTATAATAAAAATGTAATAAGTTGCACCCCACGCTTTTTAACTATAATTGAATTAATTTCTACTTTTTAGTTCGCTTTGCTAAGTTTTTTTAAATTATAATTATATTTTTTAGTCCCAAAACAACATCAAAATTTACAAATGCGCAAGAATTGTCATTTTGACAAAGAAATATAGAAGTGGATTCGTAAATATATTGGATCGCATTTACGAGTATTTAATAGGTCATAAGCATTTACAGACGTTAAGAGAAGTAACTTCGTTTCTTCCTGACCCTTGACAAAAAAACCTTCAAGTTCTGAATTGTTTATATTATTAATTTTTTCCACACAGTTCAGTTTATCATAACTTCCAATCAAACATGCCGTATTAATTTGAACCAATCCTTGTTTGGCTTGAAGATTTTCAAACCTATGGTTATTAGCAACATCTTTATAACGAACTGATAATAGAACCAAAAAATGATTAAATTATAGTAAATGCCGCCTCTGGGAAATGCTCTTAAGATATTGACCAATGTATACAATGCATGAATTTATTTTCGAGCTATTTACATTTTGTTCTAAAATATATAATTTTTTTCTTTTCTTTTTCATTTTTGCACTCCTATGTAGCTCATGTTGGCAAGGGTAACATGAATCCCTCAATTTCTACTGGCGTTTGCCAGTGGGGAGCTTTGCTAAGTTTTTTTAAACCAGCGCCCAAATTATATTTTTAGTCCCAAAACAACAGGTATTATTTAAAATTTACAAATGCTGTGCTTTAATTGTCATTACTTGACAAAGAAATATAGAGTGGTCATATTTTAAATATATTGGATTCCACTGCATTAATAATTTTTATTCCAAGTGTAGGTCGGTTGTTCTCTTCAAAAGCATTTACACCGCGTTAAGAGAAGTAACTTCCGTTTCTTATACACTAATATGGCCCTTGACAAAAAAACCTTATTGGATATATTCCAGTTCTGTTTACTTTATTTTTTAATCCTTTTGCAAAGTTCGGCAGATTATTAAACGTATGTTATTTGTTTCTGGTACTCAAATTCTCCTCTTTGTGGTGTTATTAACCAATCCTTTATTGTCCATGCAAGATTTTCAAACCTATGTTAAGAGTAAAAATCTGATAAAAAGAATAAAAAGTTGGGTGCTCAGTTCAGAAAGGATTATCGTGAAAAAAAATGATGCCTAGCGAAATCACACAGCCAAAATTATTGACAAGATTTTTTCAGAAAAACTGCAGGGTAAGAACATTTTTTATTATTGTCATTATTTTTCGATCTGGCCTAAAGTTTACAAATATAGATTTGTTCTAAATTGTTATATAGCAAAAAAATTTTTTTTTTTTTAATAAAAATATTTTCAGAAATTTTGCGCTCCTATGTATGGCCCCTCATGTTGGCAAGGGAACATGATCCCTATACCCCTCCCTGATCCGTCCTTGCTTACTGTACCTAAGTTATTACGATAAATATGGAACACTTATATAATGTCTAACTGTATATTTTTTAAAATGTTCTTTTAGCCGCCATTACCATATATGAGAAAGGTGATGCTTATTTTAATTTTAATATTAAAAAATAAAATTACTTTTAAAAAGACGAAAATTTGTAAAATACACAAATCGGCAATATCCTTTTAAAATATATACGTTTTCAGTCGGATGTTTACTGGCAGTCACCCATCTAGTTACTGACTGTACCCAGATGTGTGATATGTCGTTGAAAAAAAAATCTGATATAGAAGGAAATGGTAAAAAATACAGAGTTGCATTAACAAAAATAAAGTTGAAAACAAATAACATTGCATTTGTAATATTTTTTCTATCACAAAGTTCCCAAACCGTAAAATGATTATTGCTTTTGCTTGAACGTGGAGTATCAATAAGTTTTGTATTTTATAATACAATACTTTAGGGTTTTTTACCATTAATAGCAGGTATAGTAAAAAACAATTATAAAATATACAAATCCGGGGCAAGAGTACTTTTAAGTTCAAGTTTTTCGCTTTTTTTATGCTTTTTTGTGGTATTTAACCTATCCACCTTAAATATTTTGTCTTCTTTTTTTTATTCCAAATTGCTGCAAAAAAAGAGTAGTGAAAGTAATGGTAAAAAAGAAACCTTAAAAAACGGAAAATAACAAGATACCTTTCTGTGGAACTGATGTCTACCCAGGAGATAAATAAGATAACAGGAGTCGATACGAGCTATAAAAACAAGAGTAATAAAAATAAACAAGTGGAAAAAAATAATGGAACTGCTGACGACCAAATACAGAGTGAAAATGTCTTTCAACCGAAAAACAAGATGCCGAGAATACCCCCTAGAGTGGATCATGTTGACGAACCGACCCATAGTAACCAAGTGGAAAATTTAAAACGATAGCGCTCCAATTCTAGTCCAGGAGCAATAAATCACCGGAAAATACCTCGAGGATCTAAAAACCAACTGCCAGATTCAGACAATTTTAAAAACGATAAGGACAAAAATATCGACGGATTGAACAAAAAGTGTGTACCTCAAAAACAGAGAGTCTGGAAGCTGCCATAAATGCCTTGGAAACTATAAATGAATATTCAGAACAAAACGATATGCCGACGGAAGTTGGAAAAAATTACGAAGAGCTACTTCACTTATTCAGAGGATGGTCACCATGTTTGCTTGATTAATATTGATTCCAGTCCAGGTAAATACTAAGCCATAGCAGATACGAAGATTAATCGTCCCAATGTACCTTTGCTAGAAGTATCCTCTAGTAAAAACATCCAAAAAACTTACAGTAGTGTTGTACATAGTGGCCCCTCACTGCAAAAACCTAAAGACGTATGGACTACTTCACCACAGAAACCAGAAAAACATGAAATGATTGTTAAAATGAAAAACCCGGACAATCCCAGGGAGGTTATAAAGAAAATAAGACACAACAAGAAGTAATAAAATCACTGGGAGTTTAAAAGCGTTACAAGGAAAGCGAACGGGAGTGTTATCATTGAATGTAAAAACGATGTTCAACAGTAAAAACTACGGGAAATATTTTAAAAAATAGTGATATTTGCATAATGTCTAAAAAGAACTAGAATACTGACTCCCATAAGCGCCCGTGTAATAAAAGTGGTAATGCACACATGCAATGCCAGTCGAATAGGTATTTATGGAAATAGTTTGCAATACTATGAACTATTTCTTTTATGAACTGCCATTAGGTCGATTTAATTTTGTAAATAGCGATGTGATGTGTTTTTATCTTGTTGCTCGTTTATATTGGTGCACAAATTAACGGTGATTGACTGTCTTGCGTGATATTTTGTGTATTTATGCAGTCTCGGTAACCTAGATTTTTCAGGTTTGCCAATTTTAAAAAGGATCAGGAAAAAATATCGACGGGTTGAACAAAAAGTGTGTACCTCAAAAAACAGAGAGTCTGGAAGCTGCCATAAATGCCTTGGAAACTATAAATGAATATTCAGAACAAAACGATATTCCGACGGAAGTTGGAAAAAATTACGAAGAGCTACTTCACTTATTCAGAGGATGGTCACCATGTTTGCTTGATTAATATTGATTCCAGTCCAGGTAAATACTTAAGCCATAGCAGATACGAAGATTAATCGTCCCAATGTACCTTTGCTAGAAGTATCCTCTAGTAAAAACATCCAAAAAAACTTACAGTAGTGTTGTACATAGTGGCCCCTCACTGCAAAAACCTAAAGACGTATGGACTACTTCACCACAGAAACCAGAAAACATGAAATGATTGTTAAAATGAAAAACCCGGACAATCCCAGGGAGGTTATAAAGAAAATAAGACACAACAAGAAGTAATAAAATCACTGTAATGATTTAAAAGCGTTACAAGGAAAAGCGAACGGGAGTGTTATCATTGAATATGTAAAAACGATGTTCAACAGTAAAAACTACGGCCTACTGTTTAAATATTTTAAAAAATAGTGATATTTGCATAATGTCTAAAAATTTTTTGAACTAGAATACTGACTCCCATAAGCGCCCCCTCCCACATGTGTAATAAAAGTGGTAATGCACACATGCAATGCCAGTCGAATAGGTATTTATGGAAATAGTTTGCAATACTATGAACTATTTCTTTTATGAACTGCCATTAGGTCGATTTAATTTTGTAAATAGCGATGTGATGTGTTTTTATCTTGTTGCTCGTTTATATTGGTGCACAAATTAACGGTGATTGACTGTCTTGCGTGATATTTTGTGTATTTATGCAGTCTCGGTAACCTAGATTTTTCAGGTTTGCCAAAATCGTAAAGAAAAAATCCCTTTGCGGCTGGCATCTCATGAGTGTATCATTTTCAATTAGTAAGTATCGTAGTTCTTTTTTGACATCTGTGGTGTAAATCCATTGATAATGGCCTTTTAATTTCGCAATTATTTTGTCATTGTATGTCTCAGAGTTGTCTATTATGACAGTAGCTTTAAACAGAAAGCAAAACCAAGAGAAATAAATTGTAAAAATATGTCCTTAGATTTATTTTAAACAAACCCATATTTTAAATTTACGTTTTCGGATTTAACATAATGGCGCGTTTTGTACACTAATTTCATTGTCACCCGGTATGTGGCTGTTATCATTTCCTTATAATAACAAACAAGACGAAAATAATTTTTCAAGAAGTATAATGACGAAAGATGGCTCAAACCGGCAATTTCGGCTTCAAGCAAAACTTTAATTAATTAATTACTTTTCACAGTAAAACATGGCCGCTCTGCTTCGAACAAACCGCCGTTTAATATATTTTATCGTCTACGCCATGTTCATTGCGCTGCCGCTACAAAACAACCAAATATAATCTCACTTACTCATTAATTATAGCTATACATCAAATTAACATTAAATATTCATTCCATAAATTGTATTTTCATTAAACTTAATACTGTGCTTTATCTTCTTCTGCTTGGCAGTAATTTCCTAATATTATTTTATTGCTCATTAAACTAATCTTTTCGGTTTCCTATAGTTTTGTTAAAATTATTAAAAATTAGTAGGTGCATATCTTTAAAAATAAAATAGTAAATATTCAAAACAAATTAATAATAAAAAATGGGGACTCAGAAGTTGTAGTATTGCTGCGAGATAAGAAGAAAATTTCTGGTCTACGGCATTTCGCTAATATCTCAACTTGTATTTTCAAGTGATGCTTTCTCAAAGGCTGCTAGTCATAAAAATTCATATGTCAAACTTATTTTTTATCTTTAGATATTTGTTAATGAGCTCATTTGATTTGAAGGGCTTATCTTTGGCTGGGGAGGGGGGGTAGCTGAGCTCCCAGCGCCGGCGTTAGCCCTTAATCAGGGTAGAGCGAGATTGTCTTTTAGCGCCCTTTAGTCGACGCTTTCATTCACGTAAATCATATTTCGGTTTTAAGTTAAATAAAAAATAATTACCAAATTTTAACAAATTAACCTATATTGCAAACATAACACCTCCCAAAAGCTGCCATCAAAATTTTATTTTTCGCTGGAAATTGTTTTTTGCATTTGGCTTCTTGGCGCTCCCTGCCACCTGGTGCCTAGAGCCGCTCCTCTTGCTCTACCCCATACCCAGCGCTGCCAGGCCCCTTCCCCCACTTGCGCCTCTGAGCACCTATCTGTGTCTTAAATTTATGAAATTTTAATTTTAAACCAAAGATGGTATTTATTATAAAAGAACATTTTCCAAAAGTATTTGAAAGTCAGCAAACTCACAAAAAATAATCTAAACCTATATACCATATACTGGGTGTCCCTTAGAGGTAGTTGTGCTCCCTTATTCAACTGCTATTCCGTTCGACTTCCGGAAGTTATATGAATCTTAGATTTTTAAACACTTTATTTCCGCTTAAAATATTTTTGACCCAAGCCAAAAGGTGAATAAAATACGATCACCTACCCAAAAAATATAGTGTTATGTCCTATATTTTAATTTTTAATTCTTACTTCAATTCTTATATTTTATTAGATTATAAGTTTTTTGTCGAGGGAATGAGGGACCTCGAGAGAAACGAGAAATTCTCGGCGAGAGAAAGGTATTCCTTATTCTTGTCTCAAGCTTTTGAACGAGAAAAATTAGTCTGGTGTCCTAATGAGATAAGACGAGAAAAGAGACGAAACTCTCTCGGCCCAGCGGTATCCTAGTATATCGCAAAAAATATTGCAAATTAAATAGAAAGTGCAGATAATTAAAGTCGTGTCTTGGTAATTTCCTAAAAAAAAAAAAGAATATTTCTTGACTATGTATACTTATAAAGGGTGTTTTTAAAAAATTAACTTTTGTAAATTTGTTAATTAGAAATACATCTTTTATCGTAAAATAACTCAGAAGTCCAGTCCTGACTTTAAAAAGAGATCCAAGCAGTTGTACACCAATACACCGCAAAAATAAAACCCTCTATGCGTGTCAGAGATATGATGAATCGGCGGCCAGACAGACAGCAATGGCGTCGAAAACCGGTCCCGCCAGGCACTACATTGGGGCCTAACAGGGGCCAAGCCAGCGTGCGACTCTACGATTGCCAATCATTGCTGTTTGATTTTGTGCCACCCAGAAAAAGGGAATAAATTTAAATAGAGGCACAAATTATGTAAAATAGTTTGCTAATATTTGCTCATATTTAATTTTTAGTTGCTGTATAATGCAGTTCCCTTTAAAAATATCTAAATAATTCGGTAACTGTGTTTATTATTTTCCAGCAAACACAAAACATTGTTAACATAAAAATAAACAATTATGGTAAAATTTATAATAATAAAGAACACGGTAGATCCAGTTTGCATTTATACTTTTCTTCTTCTTTCTCAGTCTTGATATAACCAATTCTGGTTTGGTGCCCTATAACACAACTTTTTATCAACACAGTGAAGCTGAGCAACTTCCGGAGCATTTAGTTAGATTGGTTAGATTACTGCTGGGGAACACTCCACGCCTTTGTGTGGTTTAGCTTTACATAAAACTATAGATTCCTTCTAAATTTTATATCCCCATGTTAATTGTAGTTTAAAGGTAACCGTAATACCGTCAATAGTAACCGGATGAGTCAGTCCTTGTTCAACGTTTGTGCAATGGAAAATTACATATTTAAAGACCCGATACTCACGGTCTATAAAGCTTCATAAAAATCACTGATCTATTCCAAAAAAAAATCAAATTAACAAAGTAGGTAAAATAAATAAAAAATAATAAAATTGGAATACTTACTTTTGCTCTTTTTTTTTTCTTAAATTGACCTATATCTTTTTCGATGGAATCTGTCTTTTACTATTTTTTTAATCTAGATTTCCGTGGTATTAGAACAATAGTTTATTTTTTAATGTTTTGCCTTTTAAAAAGCCCCGCCCGTTTTCATTTCGTAAGGGCTATCCGCTTGTGTGCATCGGTTTTCGTTCTTTATTTTTATTTTTTTTATCTTTAGGACAGCTATCAAAGATTTGATTAACTCTAGTACGAGATACTGTGGATATTGAGTTTTTTAGTATATAGCCTATAGCCGCTTGTTTGTATCGGATTTTGTTTTTTATTTTTAATATATTTCGTATCTCTAGGACAGCCCTCAAAGGTTTAACAAACTCTAGTACAAGATACTGTGAGTAAATATTTTAAAATGAATTTTTTAAAAAGACTAAAACCGAAATTAAGATGTTCCGCAAATTTAAGCGATATAAATGAATTACTAAAGGCTAAAATAAACTGCATTTAAAAGAAAAAAAAGCCTTACATTTAGCTTAAAGAACCGAAAATATATATTTAAGTATTTTATTTAAAACTCGTTGAACTATGCAAACACAAAATTAAGATTTGACGTTACTGCATCTGTTTGACAACTGTCATAGTAAGTTTTATTTTTGAATTAATTAATCGACGAAGATTTAAAATTTTCCTACCAAATACCCCACGTGTTAAAATTAATTTTCGGTAAATTTTTTTCTCGGTTTCACTCATGTTTTTGTTGTGAAAATTCTCCCTTGTCTTCAACTCGGGATAATTTTCACAACAAAAACATTCGTGACCTTAAAAAAAACATTACTGGCAATAATTTTAACACTAGAGGTATTACAAGTGAAAATTTCGTAGGTTTATTTCATGCTTAGAAAGCATGAAATATTTTTTTTAATTAAAAAAATAATAATTATTATCTCTAAGTTATGTACAACATAATATCATAGACATTGATATATTTCTAGCAATAAACGAAAAGTTTTTTTTCATAAAAAAAATATTATTTTGGTTTTCTCAAAAATTAATGCATCTTTTTAAGTGATATTTTACAGGTAAGTTGTATTCCGTAAGCAGGGTCGTATTTAGGCGGTGGCGAGATGGGCGCAGCTACCTTGAGGGCGCAAAATCGGCTATGAATTTTTTTTTATCAGTTGTCAGTACCGTAGTCATATTATTATTATTTCTTATTGACAAAATTAATCAAATAAATAAATTACAACAAAACAATTTCATAACAAAGTTTTAACTAAGATACTTAATTTAATTTTTTTTAACATATTAAGACTGAATTATTGATAAAGTATTTATCTTGATACCTACAGCAAGAATGTAACTCTTTGAATTTTTTAAATATCTAAGCTGCGGATAAATTGGTATTTTCTAAATTGGAAGCAGCACTAATTTTTTTGTTGCATATTTTTTAATTTATTAAGGTATAAATGTTACGTTTTAGTAGGCCTGCTATGCACAGTATTTTTGTAACCACGATTTTATTGTCGAGAAAATGTATTCTAAGTTTAATCATCCGCAAATAAGGATATATAGTTATTTACAATATACTTTTTTTTTAGTTAGATACAAACAGTTGTATTATGTAAATTATTTTCCTTGACACTGACTTGACGGGTTCAAACTTACCCCTGGTTCAGATTCAGCGACCTCAAAAACATAAGGATACATGGTCAAGTCTTTTGGACCTTCAACTTTTTTTTGTGGGGCTGTGTAATAATTCTTAGGATTTCTGAAGCTAAAAAAGCTGTATATTCAGTTAGATACAAACAGTTGTTTTATGTAAATCATTTCTCTTTCAAATAGTAGAGCAATATTTTCATATAAAAAATATAGCATTTGACACAAATTCCACCCCAAAATTGGTATATTAAAGAAAAGAAATTCTTGGTTTAAAAAACTTTAAATCTACAACTTTGCACTTTAATTTTGTAAAATTTACGGGGAATAACCCGCGGAATCCCCGTTTTCGTTGGGGAGGGGGGTATTCCATACCCAAATCCTCCGGTGCGTGGGGGGCGCAAATGTTAAGCCCTGCCAAACACGCGGCCATACCTAGATACGGCCCTGTCCGTAAGACCCTCGTACACCAAAATTGGCAGTTGATTTTTTTTTTATCTTGGAACACTCCACGAAAGCTAAGGCCAAGTAGTAACGTACCGTGGGTGTCTGAGGTGTGTAATAGGGATTTCACACGAGACTTAAATATTTATAGATTTGGGGAAAAAGAAAAACTTTTGCGGGTAGCAGGTTCCATAGTTTGGATACTCTAGGGATGAAGGAACGAACAAAGTGGGGGCTCGCGGCCTCTCAAGTTGGACTGTAAAAGGATGCACAAAAGTGGCACTACGTGTTGGTCTGTTGGGAGCTGCCAAAGGAGGAATTATACTGGTCAACTCTTCGGAGCAGAAGCCGTGAAAATACCCATAAAAGAGAGACAAATCCCCTGCAGCTCGTCGGTGGGCAAGAGAAGGAAGCTTTACTGTAAGTGTGGTATTATTAATAGGACTAACAGCTCTTCTCTGAATGAAGTCAAAAATACTAAGTGTTGTAGGAGACGCCATTCCCCAGACGTAAGAACAATATTCTAAAGGGGTCTGATCTGGGATACATACAGAGTATACAGATTAGAAAGAGAGAAATTCTTTCTGGCTCGAATTTTTTTCGGAAAAGGAATCCAAGCTTTTTTAAAGCTGCTGAGGCTATGGACGTTATATGTTTGTGCAAGTTAAGGTTATTCTCAAAAGTAACACCCACAAGATTAAACGATTCTTTGTTTTGCAGAACTGGGCCGTTCATATTATGTAACGGATCAGTATGGCCGACTTTTTTCGCGATAACAAACATGACTGTGTTTTGGAGGCATTAAACTGGACAAGATTTTTGGCGCACCAATCCATTATTACTTTTAGGTCTTGTGAAAGAGATATCTGCATTGATCTGCGCTTGTTTTCCTAATCAGAATTATGAAGGGGGTTGGTTGTGGAAGAGAGAAGATCGTTGATGTGAAGAAGAAACAGAGTTAGTGCCCACCAGCAGGACGTTTCGTGACTCGCCAGTTAACACCGCGGACGGATCACCCCCGACAAGATCCTTCGACCGCATGTTAATGACCCCAAGAGTCGTAGAGATATAGGAACGCGCGCTGCTGCAGCGCCGAAGACGGTGTTTGATGCGCTGGATCGGCCGAGGCAGCCGCACGAGGATGCACAACAAACCCGTTTACGATTCTTTACCACACGAAAAAAATCGATTATAGTATCGCAATATACTTATTTTTGCACGTTTTAAAATATGCTATTTTTTTAATTTTTCGAAACACCCTAAAGAGCTTGGGGAGCTCTCCGGCTTGCCAGTCCGCGATTCATAATCGAGCCAGGATCCCCGCGAGATCCGCGACCGAATGTTAATGACCCCAAGAGTCGTAGAGATGTTGAACCGCACCGCGCGGCTGCAGCGTCGAAAACAGTGTTTGATGCGCTGGATCGACCAAGGCAGCACGAGGCTGCACAACAAACCCGTCTACGAGGATTTACAACACGAAAACGATTATAATATCGCTAAATACTTATTTTTACACGTTTTAAAATGGACTAAATTTTTCAAAACATCCTAAAGAGCGCGGCGAGCTCTCCGGCTTGCCAGTCCTCGATTTATAATCGAGCCAGGACCCCCGACCGAATGTTAATAACCCCAAAAGTCGTAGAAATGTTGAACCGCGCCGCGCGACTGCAGCGCCAAAAACGGGCTGAATCGGCCGAGGCAGCCGCACGACGCTGCACAACAGACACAATTACGGGGATTTACAACACAAAAATAAATCGATTATATTATCGCGATATACTTACTTATTTTTACACGTTCTAAAAGGGACTATTTTTTTGAATTTTACAAAACATCCTATTTAGCGCGGCGAGCTGTCCGACTTGCCAGTCCGCGATTCATAATTGAGAGCCAGGACGACCCCCGAGAAGATCCGCGACCGAATTTTAATGACCCCAAGGGTCGTAGAAGTTTTGGGCCGCGCCGCGGTATTGGTCGAATTGCAAAAAATTACGACTTTTTTTTCATAAAATGTTTTGTGGTCCCGAAAGGGACCGATCTTTTTTTATTTATTTTTTTCTCACAATACAATTATTAAGCATAATAACTAAAATTTATTCCATCTTTTTTTTTATAAATCCTACAAACTAAAAATTATTTATTTCCAATTAACAATATTAAAAACTAAACTTGATTTTCTTTTATTTATTTTCTTTTCCTCTTCATCCTAATCGTTGGTTGTCATTCTCCTTTAAGCGAAAGACATCTTCGCGCAGTTGCAAGGCTTTCATTTTCATAGCGCGTTCAATTTCTTGAAATGCAGTGGAGAAAATCTCATAAAGAGCAAAAAAAATGCGATATTAAAGAGACAGAAAAATATTATAAACATCACATGATAACAAAGAAAACGTCTCCAAATCATTTTTAAGCGTTCCTCAATCATCATTGTTAAGGTCTATGCTCAACCAAATCTGAAATCGTAATGACTAGGGCCCGGATTTCGGAACGAGCTTGTTCCCTATACATTTTTTATGTCTGGTAAATTCATTGGCGTGCGTGTTAAGGAGATATTAAATATAAATAAATTTATAAAAATGTGAAATAAAAACATAACAGGAGTGTTTTACAATTTAATTGTATTACATGATATAACTAACGTCTTTTCAAAGTTGGTTTTGGTAACATTGGTTTTTTTAAAATTTAAAATATGTCTAAGTTTAAAAAAGCTCCTTTTCGACAGCTTGTAACCGGAGTAAATCGAAAATGATTTTACAAGTCAGTTTTTTTATTTTGTAGTGCCTCAAAAATATGTTTTATTTCTAAAAATTCTGGATTTCTTTCCAAGATTTTTTGTACAAACAATTTTAATTTGTCACCAATTTTATTAGAAACAGATTTAAGCTTGTTAATAGTGATTTGAAATTCATGAAATAAAGGCACTAGGGGAACATTTTGTTTTTATAACTGTTCAATCACATTCGCAAGATATCCAAAATTTCAAAAATAAATTTTAAATCAGATTTAACATTTGGTGCATTTATAACTTCTTTACTTTTTTTCACACTTAAAGCATCATCCTGTAAACTGTCGATAACATTTTTTTCCACATTATAATTTATATGGTAATATGTTTACTGCTAATAGCCATATTTTCCCTTGTAATAGAAGGTTGTGGCGGTAATGCGACATTAGGACACATATCTTTACATTTCGTAATACGCTCAGGTGGCTTAAGAAAAACTTTTTTACCTCGATAACTAAAGTATCAATAAGTGGATAAAAGTTACGTACCATTTCGCATATTCTATGTAGGGCATGAGTTAAACATGTCAAATGAAGTAATTTGGGAAAATATTCTTTTAACTGTCTTCCTGCATTCAGCATATATGCAGCACTATCCGAAAGAAACAAAACGCCACTTTTCTGAATAATAGTAACTGACAGTAGTAAAGTAATACTTTCTACTACAGATTTCGTTATTGTCTCACTATTAGAAAGAAATTTACTGTTAATTAAAAATGAGTTTTCAGGTTCGTGATAACTTAGTTATATTAGTAACATATCTTTCCTTGATATCAGTGGTTTCATTGACACTAAACCCTAACTTTTTTCCTTTCAGATTGTGTCGTATTTTGTCCATAGTTTTTAAAATGGACCTTATCAACATAGTTTCATGCAGAGTTGATTCGTCTGGTACTTTTCTGTGGTAGTATTTTTTCCAAAAATGTCCTCGTGGACCAATAATTTATTTTATGAAGAAGAATATCAGCTGCAATAAAAGCTTTACACAAATCCATGCAGAAGTCTGCGTTTGATACATAATGTTCTCGTTCTGTGGATTTGGATGCCCCCGGAAAACTTTGAATATTTTCTAAATGTTGTAAACCTTTAACATGTTGCTCAATGTGATATAGTTTTGTACAAATAAATTAACCAAACTCCAACTGCACCATTTTCTTAAGCCAGCCAATAAGCCTGATTTGAAAACCAAGCGTAGGTCAATGCGGGTACCTGGGGCGCCAAAAATTTTGTTCAGTTTAATGCTTCCAAAACACAGGCAGGTTCGCTGTCGCGAAAAAAGTCTATCAATGCTCATCTGTTACATATGAGCGACAAAGTTTTGCAGAACAAAGAGTCATTTATTCTTGTCGGTGTTACTTTTAGGAATTACCTTAACTGGCACAAACACATTACATCCATAGCCTTAGCAGCTTTAAAAAAGCTTGGATTCTTCCTTCGAGCCAGAAAGTATTTTTTTCCAATCTGTATACCCTTTATGTATTCTATATTAGACCTTTAGAATATTGTTTTTATGTCTGTGGAATGGCGTCTCCTACAACTCATTCAGAGAAGAGCTGTTCGTCTTATAAATAATCCCACGCTCACAGAAAAGCTTCGTCCTCTGGCCCACCGACGAGCTGTAGGGAATCTGTCGCTCTTCTTTAGGTATTTTCACAGCTTCTGCTCAGAGGAGTTCCAGTATAATACCTCCTCTGGCAGCTCCCAACGGAGCAACACTTGGTGCAACTTTTATGCGCCTTTTTACAGTTTAACTAGAGAGGCCCTGAATTTCCTGCTTTTGTAGTTCCTTCATCGCTAGAGTGATCAGACTATGGAAACTGCTACCCGCAAAAGGTTTCCCTTCTTCTTCCAGTCTCCAAATATTGAAGTCCCGTGTGAACAAACTCCCTCTCACCACACTTAAGACACCCACGGTACGTTAGTGCTTGGACCACAGCCTTCGTGTACTGTCCAAAGATTAAAAACACCTCTTTCACTTTCAAATAAAAAAGTAGAATATGGAAGGAGCCACTCCAACTTCATTTTTTTAACTTGCACTCATTATTTATTTGCCTGTAAGCGACTCACACCAGTTTAAATATAACAAATTATTTTGGCACAAATATAATATGATGGTTTTTACGAGTTCACAACAAATAGGCCCGGAGAGTTTTCGTACTGCACTTGGAGCGCTGCATTTCCACCAACAAAACTATGTTTGTGGGGTTAATTGCATAAATATGAACCCTAATAGAGGTGCAATCAAATATTTGTACATTATAATGACAAAAAGTCTATTTTAATTTTAATTTATTTTATATAATTTATATAAAAGCATTATAAAATATCATAGGTTAATTCTTTTGTTGTTGCAAAAACTCCTCTATATTTTTTACTATTGTCACGGCTTTTTTATTATTCCACAAGAAATCACACCGAATAAAAATACCAAAATAAAAACCATAAATACCTAAGAAAGTTAAGTTATTTATTGCATTTTTATTTGTTATATTCTATATCATTTTAAGCTCGAAATAATAGTGTTTTTTTATCGATGACCGGTCCCTAGTAGGTTTGTTCTCACAGAAAATCCATAACAAATTTGTGACAGTTTTCAAACTGACGTGAATGCGCATGTCCATTTCTGATCGGTTTCAAACCAATTGTGTGAACAGTTGACAGATAAAAAAGTTATCAGCGGTTAACTTTAGGTTCGTTTTTGACATTTTGAAATTTTGTTTTGGCTCGAAATGGATAACCATATAAATTCTCTTTCGTTAAATTGAGGAACAATTACAAAAAAAAACGATTTTTCGGCATGATCCTTTCCTCTACAAAATTTTTAATGAGTCCGTTTCTGTATCGGAAAACGAATCCGAAAAATCAAAATCAATGTCTTGTCTTTTTAATACCAATAAAAATAGATATTAACAGCAAAACAGAAAAATCACAAACACTACTAGAAAAAAAATAAGGTTAAAGGCGCGCTTGATTTTTTATCCGCCTGAGTACTGCGCATGCCTCCGACCTTGTAATGGATCCAAACTCGCCGACAGTTTTCAACAAAACGTGTGAGAACACCACTCAAGGGTTTTTGAAACTTTTGTGTGAACGCGGACAGTTGATTGCGCAAACTGACAGTTTCTGACTGTTTCTGACTTCTCAAACCTAGTATCTAATGACTAATTCTTTCTCCTGATATCACACCCCCCTGCCGCCACCACCTCCACGCTTTTCGAGCCATATTTGCGAGCCCACCTGATAAACCATTTTTTGTACTCATTATCGATTTTTTTTTCCATACCCAAAAGTTTGTTTGACGACAACAAACCCGTTTACGGGGATTTACAACACGAAGCAATATCCATTATAATATCGCGATATATTTATTTTTACACGTTTCAAAATGGACTATTTTTTGAATTTTTTGAAATATCCTAAGGAACGCGGCGAACTGTCCGGCTTGCCCGTCCGCGATATACCGGGTGACACAGCGAACATGTAACAGCCCATAACTTTTTTATTTATCAAAATTAATTTTTAAACTTTAGGTGATGCACCTGTCATAAGGACGCGCTTTAAATAGGTAAATAAAACCATTTTTTTTAATTTCCGGTTTAGCCGGAATTATTCCTAAGTTTTAAATCTTAAAGAGCACCCTGTATTTATTTTTAGCCTACCTAATTTGCCTCAAAATTCTCTTTTCAACCATATGTCACACTTGTCATTTGATTTACAAAATGGCTGCCAAAATCGATTTTTTCCCAAAATTTTAGTAGGCCATGTCGTGAAAATTACAAATTATTAGCATGTAAAAGACGTTGAGATGTGAAGAATAAGGCCTAAAAATATTTGTGATCTTGTTACATTTTATCTAATTAATAAGAGTTAGGAATAAAGGTTAATTTTTGAAATTTTAAAAATATGTTTTTTAACGCTTAATACCTCAAAATCCAAAATAGGAAACTTCAATTTTTATTTAATTTAACTTTAGATCAAACATTTTCTATTTCATTTAATTTATCAAAATTGGTGTGCACAACTGATCTTTTTTACCAAAATCGCAAAATTATACATATCTACATTAATTTGCAAATCCTTATAATAAGTATAAGTACAGGCAAAGATAATACTACTACGGATAAGATGTGCTATATTTTTGATATAATGACTTTGGCTAACGAATGTAGGAACGAAAGTTAAACACGTTGCCGGCAACTACTGAAACGCGACTAGAAAAACACATCCGTTTAGCCGCCCGCTTTCGACTTCGTGTTCCGAATAAGGAACAAGCGACAGAATTGGCAAACGGTTTGTTTCGCTGTTACCGACTTAATTTTACATTTCGGAAGCAGATCTTCGAACTGATTCAAAACTAAATGAACCATCTATTCGTAGTAGTATTATCTTTTGGTACAATAATTAGGCAACGTAATACTCTAGCATAGGGATAATAAAAATGTTAAACATATCAAGAGATCCATACTATGAAAAGACATTTTTTGGTACAAATTAAAGAAATTTAATTTATAATTAAACCTATAACAAAGGCGAACCAAACACTTATCATAAAGAAATGTAAATATGTTTAATTTTGCATTTTAATAAAAAAGTAGGTTCTTCATACTAGTTCTGATAAATTATATGAAGTATTAAATGTTTGATCTAAAGTTACAATAAATAATAATAGGAGTTTTTTATTTTGGATTTTAAGATAATAGGGGTTAAAAAAATACATTTTTAAAATTTTAAAAATTAACCTCTTTTCCTCACTCTTAATAATTAAGCAAAAATTAACAAAATCACAAACATTTTTACACCTTATTCTTCACATCTTAATTCCTTTTACGTGCTGATAATTTGTTAGTGTCACATTATAGCCTACAAAAATTTTGGAAAAAAATCGATTTTGGCAGCCTTCAAATGACAAGTGTGACACATGGTTAAAAAGAGAATTTTAAGGCGGATCAGGTAGGCTAAAAATATATACAGGGTGCTATTTAAAATTTAGGGTTACTTCCGGTTAAACCGGTAGTGAAAAAAATGGCTTAGTTTAGTCATTAAAAGCGTGTCCTTAAGACAGGTGCATTACCTGAAAAGTTATGGGCTGTTACATGTCCGCTGTGTCACCCGGTATAATCTAGCCAGGACCCCCGAGAAGATCCGCGGCCGAATGTTAATTATCCCAAGAGTCGTAGAATTGTTCAACCGGACCGCGCGGCTGCAGCGCCGAAAACAGTGTTTGATGCGCTGGATGGGCCGAGGCAGCCGCACGAGGCTGCAAAACAAACCCATTTACGAGGATTTACAACACGAAAAATAATAGATTATAATATCGCGATATACTTTTTATCAGAACAGTGAAGCTAAGCAACTTCCCGAGCATTTAGTCCTTGGTTAGATTACCGCTGGGGAACACTCCACGCCGTTGTGTGGTTTAGCTTTACATAAAACTATAGGGTCCTCCTAAATTTTATAACCTCATGTTAATTGTAGTAGTCTAAAGGTAACCGTGGTACCGTCAATAGTAACCGCATGAGTTAGTCCTTGTTCAACGTTAGTGGAATGGAAAATTATAGGTTACATATTTAAAGACCCGATACCCACGGTCTATAAAACTTCGTACAAATCACTGATCTATCCAAAAAAAAATCAAATTAACAAAGTAGGTAAAATAAATGAAAAAATAATAAAATTGGAATACTTACTTTTGCTTTTCTTGAATTGACCCATCTCTTTTTCGATGGAATCTGTTTTTTACTTTTTTTTTTCTAGATTTCCGTGGTGTTAGAGTAATAGTTTATATTTGAATGTTTTGCCTTTTAAAAAGCCTCACCCGTTTTTATTTCGTAAGGGATATCCGCTTGTGTGTATCGGTTTTCGTTCTTTGTTTTTAATATTTTTTTTTATCTTTAGGACAGCTATCAAAAGTTTGATTAAATCTAGTACGAATTACTGTGGGTATTGAGTTTTTTAGTATATAGCCTATAGCCGCTTGTTTGTATTGGTTTCTGTTTTTAATTTTTAATATATTTTTTATCTCTAGGACAGCCCTCAAAGGTTTGATAAACTTTAGTACAAGATACTGTGGGTATTGAGTATTTTAATATATGGCCTATTACTTCCAAATTCATCAACTTTGTCTAACTTACATTTGTTTGTTGCCTGGTACAGCATCGACTTTTAGTGCTCTTAGCTGACACCCATTACGCGTTGGCTGCGGTTGCATTGCTCTGTGCAATAATCTACTTTATCTTTACAATAACGTACATTTACACTATTTTTTCTCTGGTTTATTATAGGAAATTTGGGTTTATTGAAATATGGCATAATCTTCCGCATGGAGCCCAGACAAATGTAACTGTTGGAAAATTTTCATCTTAATTTTGTTGTCATATATTTATTAATTTTTTGTGGAAAAAATATTGGGTATTTTTTATTTTAACACGACGGTAACGGTCTTAACGTAAACAGCTGTGGATTTATATTAATTTTTAAATTTAAGCTATTTCTACAAAAAAAATATATTTACTCGTTTTAAATTAGGTTTGAAGATTCATCTTAGCCACAATTAGGAGCTTTATCTTCTAAATGTCTAAATTCTAGAAGCCACAAAAAAACCTGGATATATATATATATATATATATATATATATATATATATATATATATATATATATATATATATATATATATATACTTTTATATTTTCTTGGGGCTTAATTGGTTCTTGTTTAACTTTTTTTAAATTACGAAATGAAAAGGGGTTTTCATTTCCATACTTTTAATTTATTCACAAACCTGGCTTCTGGCTTGTTTGGCCTTTCTCAATGTCTACAACAAATATATACTTATTCTTAAAAAGTTCAATTTTAAAAACAAAATTTTTAAAAAAAATATGATGTGGAGGATTTTTTTACAATTTAAAATTTATCATAATTGTTTGCTATCCTAAACAAACTCCATAGGAGGATAATCCATTTAAAATCAAAAGCATATATGTGTACACAACAAATTAAAATCTACATGTCCAAACACTAAAAACTATTCAGAAAGACAACACACAATCTTTACATTCATAGTTATGGTTAAAATATTACTATTAAGAATTGGCTCAGGAATTGAGATGCTGGTATGTTTTTTTCTCCCGGTGTTTGTGGTTTTTATTTATAAGTTGATTATAAAAAATATAATTATATTTTTTCCCAAACCTGATTTTATTTTAAGTATAATTATCAACAATTCTCGTTATTTAATTTATTACGTTATAATAAATTTTACTTAAAAATTTTTATGTCGGTCCTGTCATTTATTGCATTTGTGTTTTTTTTAATGTAAAGCATTTCCATAAATTCTCTTTTTTGATTATTAAATTCAGTTTTTAAAATTTTGGTGTCTTGAAAGTTAAACTTATGTAATGTTTGGCTTTCGTGTTTTGTTAATGCCGTTTTATTTTTTTTTGTCATATTTGTGGCCATTTAGTCGGTTTTGGAGGTATTGAGTTGTTTGGCCTATGTATACGCTTGGACAGTCGTTACAAGGTATTTGATAAATTGTATGGGTCTTTTTATTTTTTGGTGTTTTATATTTTTAGATAACTAAAATGCCTTTGCATAAAGGTTATGACCTTTATGACATACAGATATATTATGTTGTATATAATATATATTTGTAGATCTTCCGATAACCCTTGTATATATATGGTATATATATATATATATATATATATATATATGGTTGGTTTTGAGTATTATTATATAGTTTTGTATTCGAGAATTATATAATATATTAATTAACTTTTATATATATATATATATAATGAGTATATCCTTTGCTTTTTTAACAGCTGTATTTCTGTATGTCGGGTCCGCTAAGTTTTAGTGCTCTGTCCAGCCATACCAATAACATCAGACGTTTTTTTTGGGATATTGGATGTTGAGAGTAGTAATTCAGATAACGTTCGGACCAAGTTTTTTTTGTATACCCATTCTGTCTATATGCAGTTGTTTTGATGGTGCCGGATTAGTGTCATATCTAAAAAGTTTATTTTGGAATTTTCTTCGTCTCGATGGTTCTTCCTAAGACCATTTATTTGTGCTTACCACGCTAGAAATTTTCTAGAAATTTCTAGCGTGATCCCATCTGTGGGGGCTAACAAATCATTCTCTTAGAAGAACCAGAAGAATTCACTTATTTTCTAATCTGGATATCCCGTACTACCATTCTTCCTATTTTATGTTGACGACTGTATTACTGCGGCTTTCCCAATGATAAATGTGGTTATGTTCTTGATTCGTTCAGATTCATTTCATGAAAAATTAAAGTTTTACCATCGAGACCGAAGAAGAGAATTTATGGAAATGCTTTACATTTCAAAAAAAAAACACAAATGCAATAAATGACAGGACCGACATAAAAAATTTAAAGTAAAAATTTATTATAAGGTAATAAATTAAATAACGCAGGGTGTTGTTGACATTTTTATACTTAATATAAAATCAGGTTTGGGAAAAAATATAATTATATATTTTTATAATCAACCTCCAAATAAAAACCACAAACACCGGGAAAAAAAAACATACCAGCATCTCAATTCCTAAGCCAATTCTTAATAGTAATATTTTAACCGTATAACTATGAATGTACAGATTGTGTGTTGTTGTCTTTCTGAATAGTTATTAGTGTATGACATGTAGATTTTAATTTATTTATGTATCCGTATATATGCTTTTATTTTAAATGGATTATCCTCCTATGGGTAAGTCAGAAGAAATCTAATTTGTTTAGATAGCATATAATTATGATAGAATTTTAAGTTATAATATCCTCCACATCATATTATAAAAATTGTGTTTAAAATTGAACATATGTTTTAAGAATAAGATATATTTGTTGTAGACATTGAGAAGTCACCAACCAAGCCGAAATATATATATATATATTATATATATATATATACCCCTATTTATATATATTAATATATAAAAATAGACAAGAACCACTAAGCCCAAGAAAATATATAAAGAATATATTATGAATGGTTCGAGATATAAAAACACTTTTTTAAGTATATATATATATATATATATATATATATATATATATATATATATATATATATATATATATATATATTACACATACTATGCCAAAATAATTGTTTTTTTTTGGAACAATACCAGGATATGTAAATAACGTAATGAAAAATAAATTGATTTTGCTTTTGCCTTTGTGTTTTTTACTCAGGACACAATTGTTCTTACTACTTTTTGATATTTTTAATGAAAAATGTATAAAAACATATTAAGGTGGTTTTATTTTAGTAAGTGAAAAAACTCCAAATATAGTAAAGTACTGTAAAGGAGAAAGACAATATGAATAGATCTCAAGCTTAATACCTCAAATACAGATATTTAATAACTAATAAAGTTTAAAGTATATCCCGTTATAACTTTGGCGTATTTGTTAGATATTTTTTCTGCCAACCTCTCGTTTATTAATATTTGTTAATACCTCTCATGTGTTTATAATTTTAAAGATTATTTTTTTCCTTACAGGTATGGTTTCAAAATAGACGCACAAAATGGCGAAAAAAGCACGCCGCAGAAATGGCAACGGCCAAAAGGAAACAGGAAGTGCTTGACAATCAGACGGACGAGAATAGTGACATCATTTCCGATAATGAGGAAGAGCACGTGGCGAAACGACAAAATTTACAATGAGACATTTTAGTTTGGTAAAATGGAGTGTCAGTGATAAAAGCGTATGTTTGGACTATGGACACAAGTAACCATAGTGCTTTATTAAAATTATGTACGTGACAAGCAATCAATCGTAATATGTATGTTTTTGGTTACTTCTTTTTAGAATTAGACTATTTATTTGGACGTCATCTATCTCGGTCCGAACCTAAATCTGACCTGCTTTTAAGCTGCCCATTCCGGCCCAAGAATATATATATAATTAATTTATTATAATCCTATTAGTCCAACTTTTAAGGTTTTATTGCACATCAGGCTAAGTCAGGCATTTTTTAAAGGTCATTAAAATCGCATTATCTGATATATCCCTTTTTGAGGTCGAGTTGGATAATGCATATTTATTTGACAATAAAATATTATTGACAACGGCTATGTTTGTGATTGATTCTTTAACTTCTTTTTTTTAAATCTTGTGCGTCTTAATTGTTCTAAAAAGCTTCGAAACCTTTGGTTGTCACTATGCGGCTTTTATTTTCTTTTACTAATTCGCCAGCTAAATTACTTAAAAAACTTAAAAAACGTTTCAAAAACCAAAATTTTAAAATTTTAAATTTATGGTCTTTAAAAGACGCTTTCGTAAACTTTCAAAATTAAGTCTAGCGCGTATCAAATAGCAGTTATTTTAACAACAGCGGTAAAACAAAGAAGACAGGTAGGTATATAGAAGCTAGCCAGTTAATTAGGGCTCGACTAAAGAAGGGGCTTCTTGCACGTATTTTTTAAATAAAATAACCCTTTACACCTAAATAGCAATTCTGCCAAATAGTTTTTTTTAATACCAAACTATAACATAGCTACTAGTATTTAAAATTGACGTCAAAATTCACTATTCACGGACATAAGATAAAATGCAAAGGCTGAATTACACCGTGTCGGCACAGGCAGCGTTACATTTTATATAGGAAATTTAACATTTTTTTTTTCAATATATGAAATTACATAAAGAACAAAATTTAAGTGTTTAATTTTTTTGCTAATAATAGTCATAGTAGGTTTTACATTTTTTCTCCACTTTCTTTTTTTTTTTTTTTGATGTAATGCATTTATTATTTTTGTTCCGATACATAGCCCTTAAGAAAAACTAACTAATATGAATAAATACATGTTTAATAAAAAAAAAATGACTTAAATACAATATAATACAGAAATTATGACACTCTAATATCGAAGCTACTTTATCAATTCTCATTTAATTTAATATTGTCACATAATATTTTATCCTCCATTGATTTTAACATATCTAAATCTGGATCAAATTTGGTCAAATTCTTGACCTTCAAACATTTTTTTGTAAATAATATTAAAGAGATATTTTTATTTAAAAATTTATCACGATCGTCAGTTTTAATGTAAATAAAACCTAAAAAAAGTCTGTAGCATTTTACGTATAAAATGGGGAGACACACCATTTGTTTTGCAAAATTAGAAAATGTTTTCATATGTTAATTTCAGTTGTTATCTATTAACAGGCTTACCGTATGCCAGAAGTCTTGGGTATTATCTGACACACTACTTGATTTGCTGCATGAAGCACTGCAAGTTTCATATTCCTATATTCATTATCGGATCATTACAAAAAGCTTAAAATTTATTAAATATTTACCAAAAAAACTTGTTTACCCGCATTTACGAAAAACCGGGTAAATCTACCAAGAAACTAGAAAACTAATAAATAAGGCAAGGCTGAGTATAGGCGTCTGCTTCTTGTCGTCACAACCAATCACAAGTCTGTTTGGTCTGACGTCAGATTTAAATGGTAATTAAGCCGAAACTAAAAAACTGCTAAAAATATATTTACCAGGTAGTTTCTAAATAGGCCAAGAGATTAAACGTGTAATTCAAAAAATATTTATGCAAGGAGCCTATTGCATAACAGTACAAATTATATACAGCACCAAAAGTTAATATCACTGACTAACATTCTAAAACTTTTTTTGCCTCCCTGGAATGATTGTGGCTGGATTTATTTTGGCCTGCTGAATTCAGATCTGGCTTCAATTTTCGATATCAGCCTTCAATAATGAGGGAGAGCACATGTTTTGATATTAAGCAAAATTCAATAAAAACTCACTTTAATACTGATTTATTAATTTAAAAAATAAAAAGGTATGATACATTTTAGTAACAGTTAATTTATGTTCAGTATAAACATTTTCAAGTGTTATTTTATTTTAATATTCATTTCCTTGAACTCTTCCTTTTATAAGAAAGACCAAATGGGAATGGAGAAAGTGAAGTTTTAGGGACATGTTGCATTTTAAAATATGATAGGCCGTGAGCAGTTCTTCCACGAGTTCACGATAATTTTCTGACTTGGTGTTTCCAAGAAAATTTTTGCAAACACTTTCAAATGCATTCCATGCCCGTCTTTCATGGTCACTTAAAATGTCCGTGAAGTTGGCATCTTTAAAGAGAGTTGCTAATTTGGGGACCAACAAAAATTCCTTCTTTAATTTTGGCTTCACTTATACGTGGAAATTTCTCTTTTAAATAGTTGAAAGCATTTCCGTTTTTATCCAGTGCTTTTTTTTTGATCAATCCTAACTTTATGTGAAGTGGAGGTAAATATATTTTTTCAAACGGTTCTCGGGTCAAATTTTTAACTCCAACTTCTATTTTTTCACGTGGAGGCCAAACCTTTATTTTATAATGTTTGTCTCTTGCACGGCTGTCCCACTCACACAAAAAGCAGCAGTATTTTGTGTATCCTGACTACAGTCCTGTCAATAACGCTACCACTTTCAAATCTGCACATATATTCCATTTGTGATCTTCGTACTTTATACATCTGAGTATCATCTTCAGATTGTCATATGTTTCTTTCATATTTACCGAATGAGCTATAGGAACGGATGGATGTTCATTTCCATTATAAAGTAAAACAGCTTTTAGACTTGTTTTAGACGAATCTATGAATAGTCTCCATTTATCGGGCGTATATGGTAAGTTCAGTTCGACCATTAGGCCAGGAATATCATGGCAAAATACTAAATCACCGTCCGCTGCAAAAAAATTTGTGAGAGTAGATTCCCTTTTTCTGTAGATGGACACCTTAACTCCTTTTTCCAAGAGGTTCCACTGCTGCAGGCGGGATCCGAGAAGTTCCGCTTTTGTTTTCGGGGAGGTCCAAGTCACGAACAAGGTCATTCAATTCACCTTGAGTGATTAAATGAGGTGTATCGGGCAAATCAATGGAACTAGGGATGTAGCTTGGTCCGGCTTCTGGCGAAGTACTTCGAGTCTGATTCCGAATCAAGCGTGTAACTCTCAGGTGGTTGGGGAATGGGTAATGAATTGTCATGGGGTACTGGTCGCATTGCAGACGGAACATTGGGATACTGAATGCTACGCTTAGTTTTGCTAGTAATTCCTTTGATATTCGTCATGCAAAAATAACAATCATCTACGTGATTACGAGGTTCCCTCCAAACCATTGGAACTGCAAATGGCATAGATTTATGCGTACCTTTTAGCCAACTGCAACACACTTTTGGGGCCCAGGACTTATCTTGATCGCCAACTTTACATCCAAAGTACAGTTCATAAGCCTTTTTTACTAGTGAAGATATCGGTTTTTGGTACGCCTTCGCGGTAACTTCGCCACAAATATAACAGAATTTATCAGCTTTATTAACACAAATTCGCGTCGACATTTTTCTTACACGTAGATCTATCTAATCGAAAAATCAACAGATGTTTACTAAATGATTATAAAATAACGACTAAAGGGATATTTCAAGCATAGATCCACCTACCTGTCCATAATAATGGGTCGCCCATTTATTACCCCTCTACTAGACCCTTCGGAGAAATCTGAGGCTAATAAAAACATTTGAGGGTTAGTTGTATATTAGTATAAGTCCAAATATTACAAATCACACGATTTTTTTATAGGGAGGATTTTTCTGTTAGACAGTGTATTTTATCCTTTTTAACTTTTTAAGGCAAAGCAAGCGAATTTGGTTGTTAGAGATTCGCTCTAAAATAGCAAAAACTTAACAATTAAAGACGCTAATAGTAAACATTACGATTTAAATGACAAATTAACAATTATTTTACGTATATTTTTCCGGGAAGTTTACTTACTAATTATTTAACCAGTTTGGGAATTTAAAGAGTATAATATTTATGTTCACGTCATAATAAGGTTATTTTTTTCCATAAAAAGCACGCGAGGAAATACATTTTAGCAAGCAAGCTTAGCAAATTGTTCGCGCCTAGCTGATTTTGCTAAAATGTAATTATTTTCCTTTTAGAGTCGTCATGGCCATACACAAAACCCCATTTTGTGATCTGGCGGAAAATGCAGCACTATTTATTATTTAACTTTACAGTCAGTTTATTTTTATCTTTTAAAACATACATTTTTGTCACTAACTCCAACAAACATTATATGGACCCTTTGGGACTTGTAAATAGACTAAAATTTTAGTGATCTCAGTGTTTGTGAAAATGCGATGGACGTTAAAAACGCAACTTGTAAAAATGTTATATAATTTATAAATATTTTAAATGTATGTATACGTAAATATAGTGCTATTTAAATATAAGTTTTTAAATTATTAAAACGAAAATTTAATACTGTAATCTTTGAATTTAATTTAAAAAAATTACTCATTCATATTTATATTGTTTGTAATCCTTGTGACCTATGGCATATTACCACAAAAAGTAGGCAATTTATGGAAGACGTTTTGGTTAATAATTTGTACAAAATACGTTTTTTAATGAAGTTGGTGAAAATGTAATAACAATTATAAAAAGTTAAGTTTAATTTTACCTGTTAAATAAGGTATGGTGAAAGTTTCAAAATTTATAATTTGAGGTGTCAGAACCAAATTTATTGGGAAAAACTTGGAAAAACTCATAAGAAAGTTCGACTGAAATATTAGGAAATAAAATCATAATTTTTTGTTTTAAAAACATAAATTATTTGAAAGTTGTTATAAGGGTTCAAAGAGAGTATTTTGTACCTTTTGGGCTACTGCATGAAATTGATATGTTCAAAGTTTCAAAACAAATTTTTTAAAAAGCTACATTTTTGTGTTTGGATGCCTGTTAACTTCAAGTATTTGCAAATTTGTTAAAACATATTTTCTATATTTTGCACACTTGTTGCCGGGCTCAGTGTATTTTAGTCAAACTTGTTTTTTTGTATGATAATCTATGTTATCTCTAAACTATTGTGATCTTTTTTAAAGTACCTAAATATTTTTTGATGAGTACAGGTGTTGAGTTAGACGTGACCACTGAACATGAATGACTTCGTCCTTAAATTTCTTTCCTCTACAGCTTTGGGAAAATGATGTTGGATAACTTTTAATTTTGCAAAAAATTCAGAATATTTTATCCATAAAAATATATAAAAGTGGACTTAAATTAAATGTTTTGGATTTAAAGTATTTAAAATTATTAAAGGAGTAATGTTGCTTTAGTTTATGTGGTGGAAACAAAAAGGGTCGAATATACATGGAGCCAAACAATGCAATGTTTGACCTGCAGAAAAAAAATTAGAAAAGGGAAACGTAAAAAAAATAACTTTAAAGGTTGATAACATGTTTCTTTGTTTTTTTTTTTTTGTTCAATCCATTTGAAGTCTGTTGTTAAGTAAACATAAACTTGATTACCTTATTTTATTGAGTTCTCTGTATATTAAACTTTCATTTATAACAAGAAAAAAAAACTATAATCTTAATAAGTAAGACAACTAAATATTCTTAATATTGACAAAGCTATTGAATTTGGATAATAATGGATAACAATCAATATTGTCGGTTTAGGAGCAAAGCAAAATATTTTAAATTTCTATTTTTTTGCTCATCTAGTTAATTGCGTTAATTCCGTTATACAAACGCTTTGTGTAGGTAATGAGGGAAAACAAGAAAAAAATAAGGTCACACAATTTCTAATGCTTCTTGTCTTTGTCTTAAACTTGTTTTGATTTTTTATTTTTTTTAATTCATGTTTAAAACATGTTTGATTCATGATGGTCATAGTTATCAAATATTTTGTATAATTAAATATATCTTTTTCCTTAAGTTAGAAGTGTATGATTAACGTCAGAGGATGGGGACACTTTTTAATGGTTTAAGGAAGTATTCACCAAAACCATAAAAGGTACAAGACATATGATTACCTATCCTTGATTTTAATTTTCACATGAAGTTTAACATGCAAGCAGTTGCAACCTTCTGGACCCAGTTTTGTAATACAAAAAACAGTCCAATATATAAAAAGTCAAAAAACGAAAGAAAAAGAAGATAAATTAAACATTTTTAAACATAATATAATTACTGAGAAAATAGATTACAAATATTTATGTCTTTTTTTTTCATATACCATATAAAACAGTATAAATTTAATTATGCTCAAAATTAACCAATAATAAAAAGTGTCCATACCTTGGTTGTTTTTTGATCAATTAAAAAAACATGTGGACTGCTGTCGCTTTGTAAATATGATTAGAAATGGAATTTTTTAAAGAGATCAAAAATATTTTTTTTCTATATCTGTATTAGCAAAAATATTTATTTTGTAACCATAAAGATATAAAATGTCTTGGATTATTAAAAACAAAACCTTATTTTTAATTTAACTCACAAAAAAATTATAGGATAATATAATACATTTTATATATGTATTATAATTGAATAATTAAATTCGAAACAAACATTTTGTGTAAAAATCGATAAAAAATGGTAATATTTTATATCTTCTATCTTTAGTAATAGTGAATATCTTTTTAGTACCACCTTCCATATCACATTAATGATCTTATTAAATTTCGTTTTTTGTGCTATTAAGATTAATAAACTATTAAAAATGTTTATTTTTTTAGTGGTTTTTTCGTGATAACTGAAAATATTTGATAAAAATTTAACAGATGTATGTAAACATATAAAAATGTGTGTCCTTTACCAACGTTTAACAAATAATAAAAAATATTTTGACAGGTATTTAGTCTATTTTAACAAATTTTTTATAAAACTGAAAAAAAAAATTAAAAAAAAATACATAACAATTCATTTAATAATTATCATGCGATTGTGAAGGTTTTTTTTATTTAAAAACAAAGTTTTTTTCCGGATTTTTCCCCTCCCAAAAATGAAGACAGACTAAATAGAAGAAACCCCCCTAAACTTTTATTTATCAATATCTAAAAAATAAATAAATACCTTAACGAAGAATTTAATTTATAGATAGATTTTGGCTCAAAATGGCTATACTTGTGTTACTTAATATATCTGTTTAATGTAAACCAAAATATGTTCTTAGCACCCCTAACATGTTTTAAGTTATCTCTTATTTAAAAAAAAATGATTAAGATCTAATAGATTCTAGTTTTTTAAAAGATACTACGTTAGGTATAACAAGGATACGTTCCTAAACCTAATTTATTTTTAAATTTAAATCACTAAGAGATTGAAAAATAAAAGTTTAGAGCATGTAAATGTTTTGAATTAGGTATATTTTTAGTCTTCATTTTACAAAGCGAAGTAAAACCTAAAAAAATGGCATTTTTATACACCTACTACTACTACCTACCTAAATTTCTTTTGTACAAGACAAATCAGAGGTATTGAAAAAGGTGTTACAAAAACTTTTACTGCACTAAAATTTATTGAGTGTTTTTTAATGCATAAATAGCATAATTAATGGAATAAATAAGCACAAACAAGCCACTAACAAAAAAAAAATATCTTAAATTATTTTTGAAATAATTTTATTAACATGATACCCATAAATTTCCGACAGCAAAACATATTTATGTAGAAAAACAGTGATTGAATAACTTGATTGCAGAACTTTTATAAATTTGTTGTACCCAGCGGCGGCCATAGGATTTTCAATTTTTTTTTTATTTAAAAAGTGAGACATAGACACCAAATGTATAACAAATGATATTGGCCTTAAGGAGAATACTTCGGTAATGAAGTTTTTCATTTTGAAATTTGCAAAAAAAAGTTGTTCTTTTTTTGGGTACCCCCAGGCAAGGATCGAACTTTTAAAAGCAAATTCTTTATTTGTGTTTTTTTCCGAATTTGATCAAATTTTATCGTCAAATCCCAAACATTGTAAAATTATCTAGGTTTTTCTAAAAACCATAGTCAGCTAAAATTTTTTTACTCAACAATTTTCTTTTGCAAATAGTTAAGATGCTTATAATTTCGAGAAACCTGCATATAGTTTTCCAGCTCTAACAATAAAATTTGATCAAACTTACGAAAAAATACAAACAGAGGCTTGATAATAAATTGGAAGAAATTAAAAATATATTATTTTGTCAATTTCTACAGTTCTCACACAATTTTAAATGATAGGTATATTTTTTAACAGGTAATATCAAGATAATAGAAATTTGTCGACACGTTAGGAAAAGATATATTAATTCTGTTTTATACTAAGGATTTTTACTGTTTATTAATAAACCTTACATCATGAAATGAATGTGTTACTGTTTGACAATGTGTTTCGTTAATGCTTTGGGTTTAAAAAAAAATGATAAAAAAGTAACTATCCATTATTAAATATGTATTATAATTAAGATTGCTAGACTTCTTTAAAGAACTCCATTCTACCAGTATTTGTGCTCTTTTTATTATTATATATTGCCCAATCGATTTACCAAAATAAAACAAAAACCACTTACCTTCCACCATGCCTTAATATCTGCTATAATTAAGTTTTGGTTTTCTTGTGGTAAACGGAGAAAAAATAAAGCCAAGAATTTTTAACCACAAAGTTATCTTTTCGTAAAAGATCGTATAGTAGGTAAACAGCTAATTTGTTCATTATTGTATCTATAAGATCAGTAAAACCTTCTCACAGTATTTTTAATTTTACCAATAATTACAGATAAATAATTGAGTGTAGCATGTTTTTTTTAATTTACTTCTTATTCCTGTCAGAAATTCCCGATTACTTTCATAGAAGCTTACATAAGAATACAATATTTTAATATATGAAACTATGAATAAAAACGTTTAAATTTTTGCAAATTGTTACTTTCTGCAGCTGAAGTTTTATATGACAAATTAAATAAGGGTTACCCATTATTTTCTAAGGATTTTAAAAAATGAATAAAGTAAAAAGACAGAAAAGGGAAATGTAATTTTTTAGATAGATACGCCATATTATTCTGTTCTAAATATTTAGGTCGGTAGAAGATAAATGCTTCTAATGTTTTAAACCCCATTTTATAGCTACAATCGTAAGCATATTAGCAACGCACCCTATTGGAAGAACTAGCATTTTCAACATATTTTTGTTTTTATTACAGAAATAATGATTTACCACATTTTTTAATAAAGTATATTACAATCCAGATTTTTGCGTATCTCAAAAAAGTATACTTACTAATATTATTATTTGAAAACAAAAAATAATTGTACAGACTTATGTATGTCTAAATGAATTTTCTGTTTCTATTTAATTAAAAAATTAAAAACCTTAACTAATGTTTTAGTTTATTTTTACCTTATACTTCAAAAATACCAGGTACGGCTATTCAATATCAAGAGCGAAACAGCTTTTGTACGTAGCAAAACATGTCAAGTTAACAAAATAATGTGAAAATAAGCCAAAAACAGTGTTTTGTTAAGTAGCAGCCAGATTTATTTAACTTGTAAAATTGCTTTAACATAAATTAAGTTAATAAGTGTGTAAGTTTGTTTTGGTTATCCGATATCTTTTATTTGTTTTTCTTTAGTCACTCCTAATAAAGGGGTAACAAAATTTAACTTTGTATATAAAAAGTAAAAAAAAAACATCGTGCAATGTTTATAAATATAGTCCGCGGCATACTTGCAGCTATTATGTATTATATTAAAAAGAATCTGTATTTATAATATTTAAAAATAAAATGTTTCAGTGATTTCTGCAAAATATGTCTTTTTTTAATATTCCCGATGTATTTCTTATAAACCCCAAGTATATTTCCGTCGCACCATGGCCATAATCTGCATCGAAGATGTTTAGGAATACAGAACCAGATTCCTATGTTATTTGATCGACCATTCCTTGGCTATTCCACTATGAGGGGAAAAAAGACAGATATAAAAGTGGTGTAAACCCTTACACATGCTAGAATTGACGTCAAGCCCAACAATCGGACGTTAAGGGGTCAAATATGAGCAATGTCACAGGAAAAATATATTGCCAAATTTATCCCCATGTCCTTTTTTCACGAAAAATTGAGTTGTTAGGATTTTTTTTGTGAAAAAAGTGTATTTTACGAATTACAGATTTAAAAACCTAGGTAGTTTATTATAAAATAATTTATTCAACATATTAATTTAATTTTTAATTTTTGGTAAAAACCTGTTGTTGAAGCATTTCTGAATAGTACAAAATAATTTAACAGAAAGAGATTGACCCTTGATTATAGGAAAAATAATTTACCTATGGTAAACTATTAAAAATCATTTAAATTTTATAAATATATTTTTGGAAAAATATTTTTCCGGCTTGATCTGCTGTGTTAAGTTATAAACAACAATATCGCAAACTACATGCATATGTATAGACATGACTAATTATTATGGATAAAGTAAATTATTACTTTTTAATTTAAATTAGTAAAAAGCAAACCAACCCTGTCTTGACGGGACAAGAGTTTAGAATTCTAGCCTTGCGCTAGTTTTGGTTTTATTTGACATTCAAAATACAATTAGAAATCTGGATCTCCAAATAAAAAAATAAGTAAAGAATAGAAACTCAGTAAGTTTATAAAAAGTAAAAAAGATTGCAAAATTTTCTTTTAGATAATTATCATCAGAAGTATTTAAAATTTTTGAAGTTTTTAATCAAAATAAATTCAGCTTTGCCAAAATAGAAAGCCACAAAAAACTGTCAAATAAGCGATCCGACTAATAATATTAAATTCCTGCAAACTGACTCTTTAGTTTTAAATTGAAAAAATACTTAATATAATTAAGTTCTGCAGTGTTGAAACATGTGTGGTCGGCGCTACAAAATGCTTAGGATAAGTTTCATATTTGTTTTACCTTGTCCATTGCGTTAACGTTCAAGAAGAAGCCTATAAATTAACTTGTTAATCATAAACTTGCCTTCATAGACCACTATCTTTTTCTCTGTCCTAACTGGAATAAATTACCAAGTGAAATGTAATTTTTTGGTTACTAAGTGTTTTGGTTTAGAAAAATAGCCAATTTAGAAACAAATAAGGAAGACTAATTCTAGATCTTGTATACATTGCTGAGCTCCCTTTTCCTAACCGACAAACATACAATATCCAAAAAGATTATCTTTTATAAAAGATATTTGCAATTTAAATATAATTTATATTACAAGACACTTGTTTTCATTTTCTTAAAGGATAATTTAATTATTAACCATATTTTTAATTAACTAAAAACTGTTAAGAGTTTAAAAGGCGTATGATCTTTCTATATTTTTTTCTTTAAATAAACAGTGGCGTTTTTTAAACGCGTAATACAGGATTTACATGCTAATTTTTTTTTATATTTTATAAAAAAAAACCTACCTAAAATAACGTAAAATAGAAAAGAGCATATTATTAAATAAAGATAATTGTAGTAATTTTAGGAAATCTTAAATTAATTACCTCACCACCCCTCTTATTTCTGAAAATAATAAATATATTATAACACATTAATATGTCATTTATATTACTACGTCATAAATTTTGACTAAAAACAATCTTAGAATTTCTCCTTAAAAATTTAAATTTTAAATATTATTTAATTTTTAGTTACATTTTTACAGATTAATATTATCTTGAAATCGGTGGTAGACTGGCCACCAAAACGTAGATAAGAATTTTGATTTTTTCGGGTTTTTGGGGAATTTTTTAAGATTTAGTTTTAAGTAATCTGCCAGTTTATTAGTCAATGGCGCTGAGCACACTCAGTTTCTATAGCCCGAATCCAGGACTGAAGAGGTCCCATCGTGAAGAGTATAAAAATAGGAATTTTTGGCGAGTACCCAACTTGGAATTTTTAATATTATTACGTTGTCATTTATTATCCAATGGAATGCAGGCTTTTGCCAGGATAAACGTCTATAACCCCTGAGTTGTCTGTCAAGTTGCATATACATATACAGGCAGCCAAAATGTGGGATAAATAGTTTATCACATCAAAAAATATATTTTTTATCCCACAGGTACAAAATAGAATATTTAAAAAAAAATAAGTGGTTACTGATTATAAACATTATGAAAAAAAGAAACAAATAAAAAATCATAAAACAAAATGATCCACACATCTAAAAATAATTTTGTCCATTTATCATCGTGCAAGACATAGGGGATTTAATTAAATTTGTGAAGGGGTTAATATTTCGTTTATCTTATAACTTGAAAAAAGGATTTTATAAGAACTTTTAAAACACTAGGTGGCTGCTCAACATGATGTTTTATTTTTTTCCTTTGAGACAACCCATAAAGGCTTGTATAAGTACAGGGTACCATGGATGTCAGGTTTTCAAATAAAAAATAAGCTACACCTATTTTTCTTAAAGATAAGTAACAATGAGAGAGAAGGTGGTGGATACACAAATGAGGGTTGTTGATTGGTTCACAGCAAACCAGCTAAGCTTTAATGAGGCAAAAACAGAGTATATGTTTTTTACATTGAAGCATATGGTCCTCCGCATCGACCCCAAATTAAGTTGGAACTCAGATATTTAGTACCTATCTAAAAAACTGGCTTCCTGTGTGTATGCACTTCGAAATTGATCACAAACAGTTTTCTTACATGTTTCAATGCTTTTTGGGCTGTTAGGCCGGCGTCGATTGTCTGGTTGACTTGACGTTTCGCCAACACGAGCGGTTGGCATCTTCAGAAGTTGCTTCCTGGTTGACAGTATGCGAACTACTTAGTTCCAGGAAGCAACTTCTGAAGATGCCAACCGCTCGTGTTGGTGAAACGTCAAGTCAACCAGACAATCGACGCCGGTCTTACAGCCCAAAAAGCATTAAAACATTAAACAATGGCCGTAAAAGCCTTTCACAGTTTAATTTCCTTAAATGTTGTCTTAACAGCATATTACTCATGTTTTAAATCAAAGGCTACATATGCATTGCTTGCTTGGAGCCATGCTCCAAATAGTAAGCGTATTTTTAGTTTACAACGAAGAGCTATACGTGTCATAAAGGGAGTAGACTACAGGGCTGATTGCAAGCCACTTCCTATGGAATTAAACATATTTACTTTTCCTTTCTTATATATTTTACATTGTTTACTTTACACAAAACACAATAACACAAACTACACAACACATGAAGACACGCATTCCCATCTAACGAGAGATAGGAAAAAAATATGTATTCCAAATATCACAGAATAAATAAAATTAGGACAGGCATATCATACTATGGTCCTAAATTATTTTATTTTTTGCCACTTTCTATAACTCAGCTACCCTCCAAAAAATTTTAATTTGTAGTAAAAAATATTTACTTTCGAAATGTTTCTATTCACTAGAGGAATATTACAAAAACAATTTTAGTGACATGACATGTAAGAAAATTATCTGTCCATATTTATCTTCTTCATTACAAAATTTCTACCATCCTATCTAATATGTGTATATATACCGGGAGTTTTTCAAAGGTGATTCCCCTTTCCTTTTTTATTTTTTAAGATGGGAAAATGAAATTTGGCTTGTCGATATATAACCTAAAAATGCATTGAATGACGGATTCAGTTGTTTCTGATAAGTTTTGACTTCACCGGACATGACCTCAACTTTTGAATTTTAAATGGAACACCCTGTATTTTTTTGATCTATTCCATAGAAAATGACATCCCAAACACAATGACACTCCATATGTCAAATTTTTACATTTTTCTTTAAAAATATTTAATTTTTTAAAATTCAATCTAGAGTGCCATGACGTCGTTAAAACAACCAATTTTGAGTTCAGGAGGCGTGGAAAAATAGTTTTAATTATCTTTCGTATTTTATGTCTTTTCCAGAAAGGTAAAAAGAACTAAAAATTTTATTTCTAAACATAACTCATTTTTTTCAAATGGAACGATAGTGGCTTGTTGGCATATTCGAAAATAGCATTTTTTGTGAATAATTTGATACCCCACACTTGATATTTGAAGTTAAATCAACACTAAAAAAGCTAAAAAATAGGCATATATATATATATATATATATATATATATATATATATATATATATATATATATATATATATATATATATATATATATATATATATGTATATATATATATATATATATATATATATATATATATATATATATATATATATATATATATATATATATATATATATATATATATATTTATATAATAAAAAGCACTATTTGGCTGCAAAAAAAACCAATATGGCGCCTGTATGAAAAAGTAAAGTTGATGATGATTCTAAAAACCCGAAACGTAGAAAATAAAAATTAACCACTCGGTCATATTTTACAAAAAAAGTTGCTTTAAAGAAGTTTTTACAGATTTGAAAAACTTATAAAAATGATATGGCCGATTTTCAAAAATGCATGTTTCAGGTTTTTTCAAAATTTCTCAAAAACCTGAATAGATAAAACCATGTAAACGGGATTAGCTTACTAACATAATTGTCCAAAACTTTCCCCATTTAACCGATTTTCTATCTATCGTGGTTTCCAAGATCCCCATACATTCCCCACCAATTTGGGACACACTGTATATTGTCATGCTCATGTTATAAACGTATACATACAAATAAAAACCAAATACAATTTCTTAGATTTTTAAATCAAAAAGGACAGAAAGAAAAATCGTTTTAGAAAATCATTTTTCTGCAGCTCGTAAGTTTCCAAACTCGTAAATTCGATTGACCGCGAAACGCGAGAATTTGAAAACAGCAGTGATGTGGCATGTTGAGCTTTTAAAGCAGCCGGAAAAGAGACTCGCTCTTACAGGATGGTTTCAGCAGGATCGTATTGCGAGATGGCGTCGTTGTCAAGGCAACGACTGGCGCCTGGCCACCTATATTTATTCCTCCTCCTTCTCTTTTACTATTTCAGATAAATCAAGTTGCATATCTTACAGGAAAAACTCTCGGATTTACATATGCACAAAACATGACGTGGATTACTTGTCCGCATTTTTATCTACAAATGAGATTGTAACTATAAAACGTTAACATTTTTGCCAACATTTCCATTATTTTATTCGTTCGTTATGCCCCATTCCTTTTTCCCAGTTTAATATCCCTCTTTCTTTAAGCTTTCTTTTTTAAATTGAATATTCGTTTTTACTGTTATACATTGTAACATTTTATTTGCTTATTTTGCATTTAAGTATTGTTTTCTTTTATTATTTGAGAAAGCATTAAATTTACCTTATATAGTTATATTAACATTTTTAATAGGTTAAGTTTATAAAATACCGGTTTGTTAAATCTAGACTTTTTTTATATATGATTTGAAAAGAAGCAGGCTTAAGGCGTTATACCTTGTTGGGATTTTCCGATTCTTTTTTTTAATTTTTTTTAGGAAGAACATATTTATGTTGAAGTATATTGTCTAAAAATTTCAAATGTATCACATCCATCACAATGGAATTTCAAATTCAAGCGCTAGACCCGTATTTTGAAACTTTAAACGCGTTTATCTCGAAACTATGTTTTCAATGTCGGTGAGCATGATTTTTCCGAAACGGCTTGACTGATCGCGTTTAAAATTTTACAAAATATTCTAAGATATATTCGCCAGGTATTAATCGAAAGACTGAGATTTCTGAAAATTATTTTAATTTATTTAAGCCATTGAAATTGGAAAATTTCTTTAAAAATCGCAGTTTTCAGTTAAATTCAAAATTTTAACTATCCCTTCCATTAATACCCGCATCCATTTATCCACCAAATAAATTTTTGTGAATTTTCTATGTTTAATAACCCAAACCAAAGCTGTCTTGCCCACCGCCGGACACCTTTTATTAGAGGACCTCCAGGAGATCGTCTACAGGGGCAATACAATTCATTCTTTAAAACGAACAATGGAGTTTTAAAGCTTAAGAAATTCGCTACATACAGGTACATGTATTTATTATTTTTGTTAAATGCCTTTTCATAAAAAATTCTTAAAAACCACATTTTTTCGAGTTTCCAACAAGGTATAACCCGTTTCTTTAAAAGTATTAGACAATGTTATGGTTTCAATAAAATTAAAGTCTTGGACTTTCATTCTCTTTATTTGTTAATTAATACACAACGTTTCGGTTAGTGATGTATTTCCAACCGTTTTCAAGTGATAACTGTAATCACTTGAAAACAGTTGGAGATACATTACTAACCGAAACGTTGTGTATTAATTAACAAATAAAGACAATGGAAGTCCAAGATTTTAGTGTTATAGGTATAACCCCTTAACGTCTGTAGAAGCTACAATAATTAATAATAATAATAAGTAATTTTAAACTTTTAAATTATATTTTAAAATCCTTTTTAGTAGATTTTGCATAGATAAAATAACTAATAAAGAAATGAGTAAATTTTGTTATTAAATATTTAAAAAATCTGTATTTTAATGAAAACCCAAGGCAACAGGTTTAAAAAATAATTATTGTCAAAGATTTTCAAAATTAAAAATCTTTGTTATGTTTAAGAATTATTGAAGCAAAATTTAACCTTTTATTTAAAAGCCAGATACCTAAGGTATATTAGAACTAAATTAATTTTTTTGTTAGTTGTTTTAGCATAATATTAATAGTAAATAGTTTAGGCAGCCATTTTTTTTCAATCTTCAAAATTCAAATACCTTTTGACAAGGGTAACCTATTGCTCTATGTTTTTTTACTACTAACTGGAAGATCAAATTATAAATAAGTTACCGGGTAATTATTTTTTTATTATCATTTTCCCTTCGATGTCTCCAGATATATATATATATATATATATATATATATATATATATATATATATATATATATATATATATATATATATATATATATATATATATATATATATATATATATATATATATATATATATATATATATATATATAAGACAAAAAATCCTAAAATCCTTGTATCATTATCATCAATTTAAAAAATATTTCGCATGATGGACATACGGCGATTCCTTTAAATCTATTTTGTAAAATGGCTTCTAAAGACTAACAGACAAGTAACATCTACTAATCTAAGGTTTGAAAAAATATAGCGGACAACCTATTTTTCTCAGCTTGCTTTAGTCCGGGACGTACAGTCGGAGAGCCCATGATATTATTTTCATGAAGTGTTTGATTCAGGTAGAAATTTCACATAGTTGTATCGATAGGATAAATGGGTAATCGATTAACTGCCTCACCTACCTACGTACACCAGGTACTGCGTATACAGGACGTCCGCGCAACTCTTATTGTCATGATTATTCCCGGAAAATGTGATTGGTTTTTTGCAAATATTTTTTTTATATATAATTAAGACGCTATTAAAATTTTAGCGTAAATCAAACACTTTTTTTGGGGTGGTTTGGTTTAAAATAACCCCCCCCCCCGCAGTGACTGCCTCTTTTAGCTTTTATTCTAAACCAACTTAACTTTCGGATGGTCTTTGTTGGCTTTAAAATCAAAGACTTTTTTGCAATAACATTTTTTAAATATTCCTTTTCTGTATGAGCAGTACCTGGTGTATACCCAGGTAGGTTAAGCAATCAGTCGATTGCTTAACCTACTCATCTATCCTATCTAAACAACTATGTGAAATTTCTCCCCGAATCAAACACTTTATGAAACATGACTCATGGACTCTTGGACTAGTAGAAGAAATTGGTTTTGAGGAATCCAATGGTTCAAGACCTATAGGCGGCGCCTAGATTTTTTTCACCGGAGTCAGGTCTACGTCAGAAGGTGTTAACTGAATCCAGTTGCGGTTTGATATTTGTTCCAAGAATTTAATAAAAACAACAAACAATATAAACTTTAAACTTTTCATTTTCAAAAATACTTAACTTCACGTTTTTATCTTTAATTATTGTCATCTTTCCATCTTTTCATAGTTAACTAAAAATTGACATTTCACTTTAAACTTTTCATTTTCAAAATTATTGTCATCTTTCCATCTTTTCTCAGTACCGAATACATACATACGGTTTGTTGCACCTCTACTAAACACAAACACCAAAAATTACCGTATTTTTCGCCAAATCTACTTAACTTCTAAACACTTCTTACAAACCTAATGCAAACCATAAAAAAGTTATGAAAGAAATATGAGTTGCGAATACACCTGACTTATCTTTAATTATTGTCATCTTTCCATCTTTGCCAATGTTATCGATTTTTAGCTAGTAGAGGCGCAAGGGTGTGTTCTGTGCTAATTATTACAATTTGCATTAACCTCTTTATCTTATCTCGGTAGTCTTGACTAACTCCAAATACTTATCAACATACCATATCTTGGTTCAAATAATCGTGGTTTGGATCGAGAATCGTTTAAATCTTTTTTATTGATTTCCTCAGAATTTATTTCACGTTCACGAGTTTTGGCTTCTGTTATTCGGTCCGGTTCCGACTCGTTCCGAAACGAAACTTTGCGAAAATAGAAAATGAGGCCCGGTTGTGAAAAACATTCGTTGTGTGGAATTTTCAAAAAATTGACCCCAATTGTAGCAAGACATGCAAGAAAATAATAAAAATATTTTGACGGGAACAAATTATGAAACTTTATTAAGAAGGTGCATCCTACTATACAATTAGAAATTTTTCCAAATGAAACTGACAGAACAATCTAGTATACTTGAAGAAAAGCAAAAGACAATTTAATTCCTCAGAAAATCTGCACTTAGAATCGGAAACTATTACGTCTTCTAGTGCCGGCCTTTATCATCAGAACTAGATATATTGAATACTAATTACCAATACTTGAAATAAGTGTTTCTTATTAGGTCTAATTTAGAAAAAAAAAACATAAATTTAAACTTTTGGAGGAAAGGAAAAACAAACATACTTTCCGAAAACGAAACTAGCTAGAATTGATTCTTTACCAAAATGGTTGTTATGACTACCAACCATTATCCCTGGTGGAAGATGTAGAGGGTTTTTGGAATACACTCGGGAACTAGAAGTACGTCATACCCTCCGAGTTATCTTATGATATTTTACTCCAAACTCGAAGAGGCAGCGTCAGAGTTACAATATATGTTGCATAAATAGACAATGTTGCCGTATCAACAGATATATGGACATCTACAGCATAATAGGGCTTACGTGTCATTTTATATACAATGACCGTTTAACATCACGAGTGTTAGCTACAATTGAAATAGTTGGTTCACATAAAGGCGAAAATATTGCTAATGCTTTGTCATCTTTCCATCTTTTCATGGCGCCAACATCAAGAAAGCAATCAACATCTTCTTCAGAAGCACCATCACCCCCTGTATTGCGCATACACTTCATTTAAGAATAACAGAAGCTATTTCTGCAATCGAGCCATTAGATAAAATTTTAAAAAAATGTAGGGCTCTTGTTGGACATTTTAAACACAGTGTTGTAGCAAATGACAAATTAAAAAATGTGCAAGAACAGATAGGTTTACCAAAGTTAAAAGTCAAACAAGAAGTCCCAACAAGATGGAACAGTACCTTTATAATGATTGAGAGATTACTATGAATGAAGAATCCATTATCTGTTGTTATTACAAATTTATCAAAATCTCCGGAGTTTTTAGATGCCGAAGAATGGAGAATTCTTGAAGATTGTTTCCAAATGTTACAACCAGCAAATGAATTGACCACGATGCTCTCCGGAGAAAAATACCCCACCATGTCATTAGTCATACCTTTAATTCGAGAATTCCAACTTGAAATGAGAAATCTTACAACCCAGAGTGAGACCGGCGATGAATTGAGGAAAAAATGTTGGATACCGTAACTCGTCGTCTGGCTCATTTTGAAATCTGAATAAAATTGCTTCCAAAGCGTGCTTTAGATCCAAGATTTAAAAAATATGCGTTTGGTTCTAAAGAAAACGCAAATACTGCTCAGAGACTAATACCAGATGAAGTAACAGCTTTAATTTCCAAGAAAGAAGCACTCTCTCGCAGAAAACCTGCAACACTCTTCAAAGATCAGATGTTGAACCTACAACGAAAAGTTTGAAAGGCATTTGGTCGCACTTTGATAACAAATTATCTGGTATTTCAACATTTTCTACACCATCCACCATGGCTGTTAATGGTACGCAAATACTTAGAAATGCCGCCGCTAGAAAGAACTCAAGACCCCTCATACAATCATTCTGGACCAAACACAAGCTGATTTTACCTGAACTGTATGACCTTACTTGAAATATCTCTGCTCCTTGCACATCTGTGTCCTCCGAGAGAGTATTTTCAAACTGGACAGTTGACAAACTTCTTAAACGAAGTAGACTACATAAAAATTTGGATTATATTGTTTTCTTAAATTCACAATATTGAGCAATAACCAATGATAGCACAGGTAGTTTACTAATTAATACTAATTGTTTCTTTATAATTATTTATAAAGTTGTCCTTTTTATTGAAATAAATATTATATACAGTTTGTCAGGAAGTCTGGGATCCCTTAATAATTCGTCAACGGGGATCCTGGACTTTTTTTGACACTGTATAATAAATACTCTATTATTATTTTTTTAGTAAGTAAATTTTCCATTTGCCATAATTTTTTATAATTAAGTTGTCCCCTTTATTTACATAAATATACTTTACTATTAAAAATATGAAATCTTTATTCGTTATTGCATGTTATTATTATTTTTTTTATGATGCGTAATTAATTTTGTAGAATCAGGTTATTTTTCGTAATTCAAATTAAATTAAATAATCGGATATTTTGTAGTTATGATTATTTCAATAATCGGATTATCGATTATTTTTAATTCGAATTATCCCATCACTATTATTCATTGTCATCTTTCCATCTTTTCATAGTTAACTAAATGTCTATAAAGTTAGATCTGGTTTTAAAAGTTATTTAAATATCTTTATATTTTCTATGCACTATTACAAAAGCAGAAAACGTCATTTACGTATCTTTTTTTAAGTAAAAATATACCTAATAAGTTGATGTTTACAGATATGTAGGATTTCTGCAAAATTTGCCAAAAAAGAATCCAGTAATAAAAAAGCTACATTAAAGAATATTACAGAAAAGCGTGTTAAATTTATTCATTCTTGTAAACGGCACTTTTAAATACCGCATTGCTAACAGAAAAAAATTGAAATGAAACCAGAGATTCCCGGCGGGAAAAGGCCGTCCTCTCGTCTTGTCTTGAGCCTTTGAACGAGAGAAAAATGAGTCGCAAGTCTGGACAAGAGACGTTTTAAAATCAGTTTAGTTTTTCTAACAATGTTTTAATTAGGGCTCAATTTATAGACATTTAATGGGCTTAATACACTCGTGGACAAAAATCCCGAATAATCTTGAAATTTGCCATTGGACGCAATGCTAATTGTCTGTACCAAAAATATTTATATTACCACTTAGAAATCATCATACGAGGTGTGTAAAATGTAAAGTGTTAAAAAACGTACAATTTCACAATATTCTATCATTAAAACATTTGTTGTGGTACTAATAAAACTCACAGAGTATGAAAAGTTTTTTAAAAAATTAATTTAATAGAAATTAAATGGCCGTTATTGATTTAAAAATATGTAACGCTCTGTGGGATTTATCTGCAACACAGCATATGTTGTAATGATACACAACTGTAAGATTGTCCTTTTTAACACTTTAAATTTTACTTACCTCCTTTGATGATTTCTAAGTGGCAATATAAATATTTTTGGTACTGACAATTAGCATTGCGTCTTATGGCAAATTTCAAGATTATTCGAAATTTTTGTCCATAAGTATATTTTTAATAATCCTAGTTGTATGTTTTTATTTTAGCTTTACCTCGGTGAAGGATTTTAAGTGGAACCAATGCCCGTAAAGAAAAATTCCCTTTTGTAGTAAGCTTAAATAATAAAAAATTATTACTCAGAATTAAATAATTTATTTAATTATTGAAATAAGGATATCCCCACGGTTCGAAATTGTAGTCAAATAGTTTTTTTCTATTGGAGTTACCCTATATTATACGGATCAGTACCAAACAATTACCTCTGTGCATAATAAGGGCAACTTTAACTTCTGGAATGTTTTTTAAATAATTAAACCAACAATTGAATTTACTTTAGATGGCAGTACGTGATTTTTTTCTATATTTTTTCGAAACAGATATAACTTGTAACTTTTGCAGATTCTAAACAAGCGATTCATTTCCTTTAAAAATGCCATAATCACATAGTACTTTTGTGGAAAACAATAAGTTTAACCTCCTATCATGTAAAAATGTTATCCATTACTGGTAGTACAACAGAGTTTAACACAAATTTACTTATCCTATGTAAAATAAACAAAAAAAAAAAGAGCATTTATTTATTAAGAATTTTACCCAGTTGTTTTAAAGCATTAAATTTATCCGTGATGTTGCCGTGAGACGGGACAAGAGAAGCCACCCTCTTCTAACGACAACAAATCTACTTGACACTGCTTAAATTGGGTTTAAGTAACTTTAGGAAGTTAACTCGCGATTTGTCATCTTTGGTCTAATAACAGGAATGACAATAAAACCTACCTTAAATTCCGTCAATTGTTAATAAAAGTCGTATTTTTATCAAGTACCAAGATTAAGCGGCATTTTTACATATGATTTTGTAAGGCGGATTCATTTAACAGACAGATAGGGCAAAACCCGGATAGTCGCCCCAGGGGTATAGTTGCCTTGATTGCAATAACTCTAGTTTCGCGAATGACACACAACATGTTATTTTATTTATCTATAGACTCTGCAAAATACAACTAAGATGGCAGTGCTACATGTCTCTGTGCGATTGCGTTGGGACGGCTATGGTGCGATCAAAGATTTTGCGGGATAAACTTCCTCTTTGTCGGCGGGGCATCGATCCTAAACGTAATTTACATGGATTAGGCAACTATCCCCTATATGGGATAGTTGTCCTAAAATTTAAAGGTCCGCAAAACTATGCTAATACTCGGGAAATACCAAAGATAATGTTTATTCCTTTCAATAATTTGAAGATAATAAACCAAAGTACCCGTTTTACAAATAAAGAATCTTGCTTTTGTGCTTAGAGATACATAGTTATTTTAAAAAGTGAGGCATCTATCCTGGTTTTACCCTACATTTTTGTTACACACACGCTCATATGCGCGCTAGTCAAATCCAACACGAGTACTCATATACGCGCAAATCTGCAAAATGGGGGAACAAGTTTACGGTTATGTATTTTGTTTAGCGTTATCATGGAGAAAAAAATTACTATACTTGAACGATTTGTAGCGTTATTTAATGAAAGAAAAAAAAAAGAGTATGGTCAAAGCAGTGGTTATTTTAAAGACGAGAGTATTCTTATGCAAGCCTCAGCAAGGAACTAAAACTGCTTGTTGTTATTGACTCTTCACGTTTCACAGGCAATGCTTTAATCTGTATAAACCAATAAAAGTTTTCCAAAATGCTTTATTATTAGCGAACGTTACATTACATCTTGTGAGCATAGACACGTTTATCACGACTACTGATATCCAGATTCGCTCGGCTCGTGCCTATGATCGTCGACCTTAAAGGCGCGTATTCACTAAAATTCGAGCAAGAGCGAGCGAGCATTTTGCATCCGTGATCGCCCGGTGAGTACGGGCTAGCGTGTGAACAAACGTTTGTTTGTTCGCGTTCAAAAAAGATCGACAGGAAGACGGTACATCAAAGAAAATACTTGTTCATGCTCGCTCGGTGTAGACGGGATGTATTTCTCTAGAAATGTTCGTGCTTTAGCCACTTAGCTGCAAAAACTAGCAAGAAATTTATGCAAATCTATGAACGCTTACTATCTGGGTAGGTACTGCTAATTCCAAGACAAATTAGCTTAAATGGTGAATAATAAAAAAGATTAGATGACAAGGGTGAATTAAAAACGCTTTACTAAGATCTTGATTAGGTGCGTAATAGAGTGGAGGGTGTTTTGACAAATAATTGTTCAGACTGCGTGGTGAATTCAACACGGTTTACAGTCGCATGATAAGGCAAACGAGGTTTTATTATGCATTATTGTGTTTTTGAGATTAAAGATAACAGCCAAAATCCCGTTTAAAATAAATACGGTTTCAGTTTTGACCAGGGGAAATAAAGAGTTTTACCAACGACGTTTCCTTGTTATACAGAATGGTATACGTATTTTAAAATAAAAATAATTTAGTATCTCAAGCAGGCTGCGGCATATTAATGCGATTAATAATAGTAAAATAGAATTTTAAACCAGTTACCCAAGGGTAGGTAATAACAAATCACTAAGCAGTACATAGTTTGTACATTGTACATCATCTAATATAAAATAAAAGAACTGCTTGGGCCCGATGGTAAACTGTGAGATCCATATCTTCACTCGACATAATTCCAAAAATGCAAAAAATTGGATAAAATATGACAGAGAATACCCTGAAAAAGTTACATAACTTAATTATCTCAAATCAGCCACATTCTATTGTCGTCGCCACACGAAAGGCGTCAAAATGTTGCTTAATACACAATTTGACTACTTAAGATAAGATTTGATGGTATTCATATAAGGTTTGTTATAAGAAAAGTGACTGTTTTTGTAGAAGTTAAAGTTTCAATTTACCGACTGATTAACATGTAAAAAAAAAGGCAATACAACTTTAAATAAGCCAAAAAATACATTTTTCTTTCAGCCTAAAATTAAAATAATTTTAAAAGCCCAATAGGGTCGACCATTTCTTATTTGATGTAAAAATATTTAATAAATATTTAATTATTGCTTACGTAATAACACCTTGAAAATTTTAGGTGTTTTTGTTGGAATTTTCTCAAAACTAAGTTTTTTAAGTTATGTCGCTTTTCTCCTGAATGATGATATTCCTAATGGCACACTAAATTCTTGCATGTTTCCAGAGTCTTCATCTTAAATGTCGCCAAAGATTATTGGTCCGAATCATATTTCTTTACAGTGTAAGCTTTATAAATTAAAACGAATGCATGTAGTGATGACTATACGGTTTGTCTTAGTTGTGGCGTTTATCTAAGTATGGAGTAAAAGTAACGTTAACATTTTAGAATTAAAAAATTCAATATAACAGTGTATTTTTTCTACTTTTAATGCATAAAAACACGTATCGTCGATTTCCTCCTTTTATTAATGATCAGAAACACAAAAAGGTAACTATGCTAACTTTCTAACTAGTACCCAGAAGAAGGTAACTGTGATAACTTTCTAATTTATTACTAACTACAACTTAACAGTACCGTTTTGCGAAGACTTTTCGCGCGACGACTTTTATAGAAAGGGTGGAAGATTTTTTTTTCAAGATGTAAAAATAGCTAAAATTAGAAGGTTCATTTGGACAATTTATTTTGCTACATATTTATTTAAGCAAATTCTTGACGTGCTTTGTGTAAAAACATAATTTAAAGAATTGGTGATTCTTTTTTATTTTTAAGTGAGCCATAAATTTGGCTTTATTTGATAATAAACACAGTAAATATATTTAAAAAAGGTTGCTTTAATCTTGTAAGCAAAATAGATTGTAAGAAAATATGGATAAAAAATCTATTAGTGTTATTTTAGAAAAGGAACTTTATAAAACGGATGTGCAATATTCAGTATCATATTAAAATCACTAATATATAGAAAACTAATAAAACTAACATCTCAATCATCATCATCATCAATCAGGTATTCTTTTGTTAGGTTAAAATAGCAAAATTCACTTTTTTAGATTCAAGATAAAACTAACATCTCAATCATCCCCAACGCTGTGCATCATCAATAAACAGGTATTCTGTTGTTAGGTAATTAGAAATAGAATAGAATAAAATTGAATTATTGATAATATTATATTGTAGTGACCACTAAAATAGCAAAATTTACAGTTTCGTAGACCAGTGTTTTTATCTAGATTCAAGATTGCAAATTTTATTTTACTTTACTGTTACGCCCCCTAGCGGCCATTTCACCGAATCTTTGTTTGTGTCTACATTGAAAAAGGCTCTAACTTTAGTAGATGGCAGCTATTTCTCTGAGACCTCAGACCACTTTAAGTACTAACAATATTTTTCCCCAACGCTGTGCGATAAATATTGTCCTGAGATATTAGACCAAACATCCAGATAAAAAAGCCTCTTTGAAAGAAAGCTTTCTTTTTCAATTGGCAACCACTACTAACGAAAAAGCATGTTACACCCTGTACATAAACAATTGCATTCGGCAAACGACTACTTCTCTCTTCATCGAAACGAATTTTAATATTATTTTTGTAAGATATGATACAAATAATGGCATTCAAGAAGATGTGCAAAAAAAATGTTTATTCGACAGTTTTGTGAAACGCACAAGTGTTATTGACTGGGGATGTATTGCTATATGCACGGATGGCGCTAATGACATAATCTGGTCTTGTCGTCATTAATGCCTAATGCCACATGGAGACATTGTTTTTACATCGAATTAGAAATAGAATATCACACCGAAGTAAGGTGGCTTTCAAGAATAAAATTTTCCGATCTATTTGGCTTTTGAAATTAGAAACAATTAAATATTTTGAACAGTAATTTGCAAGGTTTAATATAATTATTGATAACAATGCTATTATATTGTAATCCGTTTTTAGCCGATTCCTTTCAACATGCTGAAATGAAATATCAAGTGATGGAATGTTCAAGCTGCACTAATAATTGCCATTAAAACAAAAGTGAGAAAAGCCTAGATTTGAAAGACTAGTTTCAAAACATTGTAATATTTGACTTTATTACTTTTTAAGAGTTTCGTAGACCATTAAAATAAAAATACATGATTTAACAAAGTAAAAGGCGACCCCCTAGTACAAAAACACTGTTTTTTTTAAAAAGCTTTTTTTTTTTTTAATTTTACTAATGTTAAAAAAAAATAAAGTTTTTACGAGTTCACCTTTTTTATAGAGATAGCTACAACAAGATTAAAGTTTTAGTCTAGAATATACAGGGTAGGTATTTTAAAACTATACATTTTATTTCTATTTGTTGTAACTCCAAAGCTGATAATATGGAAATATAGTATTTTAAAAATGAATTAGTCTCATATTGAGGACAAAAGAAACTTGTAGTCTTGAATATGCCGGAAAGACTTACTTTACACACTATACTATTAAAAAATTAGATGTACCGAATAATTATTAATTAAATTTATAAAATTTATAGGATAACAAAATAAAGGTTTAATTCTAGTATAAGCAGAACAAGAGAACAATGCAAAAACTCTCTAATAACACCGAATTATACGATGGGTAATTTGTAATTTACATTTTATCCTCGCATCTATTTTACATCGTCGATAAACATAAATTTGCCGTTATCGTCGATATTTTATATAGACTGCAGCCTACTTTTAAATTACTATTTAACGCATTTTGAATGAACACTAAAAACTTGTACCTATAGTATTATTAAATAAAAGGGTACCATTTTGATAGGAAATTTCACTCTCTACAAAAAAGCTTACCACATATTTTTGCTAAAAATGCATGGATCTCGATAATTTAGACTTTTAAAATGATGCCAAGTTTACCCCGTTCTTAAAAACGCAAGCCCAAAAGTAGCACTTTGTAATTTTTTTATGTTGTTTCGTAACACCTCGTATAGAAACGCGGATCGTCGGTTTACACCTTTTTATTAGCATACAGGTCAACATTAAAACATAACTATGGTAACTGTTAGTTATCATTGCTACTTCAAATGATTAGTACGACATTCGATTTTAAACTTAACTTTGCAAAGAGTTTTGTCGCGAAAAAAATTGAAAAGTCTGGAAGTAGTTGGAATAATTCTTTGAAGACAGGATGCAAGAAAAGTGCAAAATGGATGGCTTAAGCGTTTTCAAGACCCTATATATATTTTTAAACCGTTTACAAAATTTAAGCACCCAAAAACCATAACCAATCATTATATTACTCTTATAAATTTGTTTTTTACCATCCTTAACATACTAGTTGCCCTTTATTATTATTTCAAAGTTCAATACATTATTAATCTACGACTGTTTTGCTTTGTGAGTTCTTTGCCAAGACTACGTAAAAGACCAAGGTAAAATGGTCAAAAAGAGGACCACTTAACAAATATTTTTGCCTTAAAATTTATTCTTTGTGTTTTTATTTTTAGTTTTTACAAAAAGATGAAGATATAGCACTAAATTTATTCATAATCGGCATGTTTACAACATTTATTTGGTCATTAGTAAAAAGAGTTCTATGGCTCATAGAGATTTTTTAATTTCTGCACAGTAATACTCTATTATACTTCAACACAATCAAAAGCAATTTTTATTTTACTTACGGCCGAGTGATGATCGCGTTGTTAAATTTAGCAATAGACTTAGCAATTGTTAAAAGTTAACAACGGTTTAGAATGTTTAACAAAACGTCATTGTCAGTGTTATTCAATGATTTTAGTAGGTAGGTAGGTAGGTAGGTTTAAAGTGAGTGGGTATAACACCCTTCCACCGCGACCGATCGGTCTAGTGTGGCTCACATCCTTTTATATTTCTTCCACCAGGTCCAGACTCCTAATAAATCTGATGATCCTGTTGGGAGAGAGATCTTTCACCTCCCCCGGCAACAAGGTGTCATTGCCGAGGATTGCGAATCTTAGTCGTGCCAGTGCTGGGCACGAACACAGTAAATTATTTTAGTAGGCAACATGTTAAAATCTGACATTTTGTTAAACATTCTAAACCGTTGTTAACTTTTAACAATTGCTAAGTTAACAACGGTTTAGAATGTTTAACAAAATGCCAGATTTTGACAAGTTGCCTACTAAAATCATTGAATAACACTGACAATGACGTTTTGTTAAACATTCTAAACCGCTGTTATCTTTTAACAATTGCTAAGTCCATTGCTAAATTTAACAACGCGATCATCACTCTGCCATTAATCACATTACCAAAAAACGTTTCTCAAAAAATCATCGTTAAATACAATAAACCTGTACTTATGTTCCTTAGCAAGTATGGCATTATAGCTACTTAAATAGACCTGTTATTTCAGAACAACGTAGTAAGTACGTAACAAATCGTTTTTTAAGAATAAAAATTTTACAAGACACTAATTAAAACATTATTTAAAAGACAATCAATCTAAAGATTTGGTTTCAAAATGTAGTAAATTTACGAAACTGCAGTTACATTATTTTTAATAAAAATTAAGTGATAGAAAACAAACTAACGTGTTTTATTTTTCTATGTAAATCAAGTTTAAGTTTGTTATATGCTATAAATGTACTTTACTAAGTGACAAGGAAAAGTAAACACTTACTATTTAGAATCTTATTTGAAAAAAATTTTTCGAGCGTATTAATTTTTAGTCCGTTAAAAAAGACTACAATTTTAGGCTCATCTTACTGACTTTTTAGGCTATTTATGGGGTTCAACTTTTACAGAATTTGTTTCGAAGTATTTTATAAAAAAAATATATACCTCGAAAGCACAGACTTGGTCGTTTTCGATAGCTAAGTGACTTTAAGATAAAGCGAATTGCAGGCTTACGTGAGGCAGATGTGTCAATTAGAGAAACTGAGAAAAGTAAAAATCGATCTTAACGTACAATTTTGAGATGCTATCAGACATGGATCCAAGAAGACCGAGGACATAGAGCTAGAGACATCAAACGTCGTAGGGAACAACACAGTATCAAAATCGCCGTCTAAGACTTTGGATCTTAGACATCGCTTTAGTTCGAATCAGGCGACTGTTAATCAGTGGCTTTAAGGGCACGATAGGGTTGTTATGATATGTATATTTTATCGCAGAATAAATAGTTTGAGTGATTTTCGTACCGTCCCCATTAAGTGTGAGTAACCCACACAGTGGAGAGACAGACAGCACAATTGTCGCGGAGTGCCTTTCGCGCCGATCGTGTTGACAGGTCAAGCCGGAAAAGAGGAGGAGGCACACAGGTACACAATACACACCATCGCTCACACACACACACACACACACACACACATACATTCGCTTCTTAATCCTAAGCCAAGGTGGAAGGCAACGGCTGTGAAGGCTGGCGGATGGTCACAAGGATATATGCTTGATCGCGAACTTGGTCCCCGGGGGCAAAACTAACCCCCTGTATCGCATGCCTTAAGCCATGCGGGGCTGGCTGGATGGACAGATACTTTAACTACTCGTGAACCTATATGGGTAGCAATCAGCAAAAAACCAACCAGGCAAGAATTCACGAGGCAAAAGTTAGCCACGACCAGCTACAAGGCAAACTCCATAGAGGGAGATTGACAACCCCGACAGATGAACGATTCATTAAAAAGGCCAGTGTCAGGAAGTTCCAAACTCGTGTGCGAAGACGCCCAGTTCAAACAGGCAAAAAAACCTTGCTAAAGGCTAAACGTGCCGTGATTAGAAAACTTTATTAACACACAAACGCATGGGCCGAAACAAAAGGACTCGAAGGCCACTGAACAGGCACAACAGCCAGCCAAACCCAAAAAGGATCAAGGGATAGTACTCCCCATAAAGGCAATTCAAAAAGCCCAGGAGGAACAAATAACTAAAACCGGCCACTATGACTGTACATATCGTACAAAGGCCAGCAAGCAGCGAGAAAGTTGCTATCGTCAGCGAAGGCTACCCAGAGGACCAGCTAGCGACCGAAAGGATGGAAGAAGCCTAAGCCTCAAATTTGAACGCTTACGACAACATCCCAGATGGCCAGGTTATAGCTTTGAAAAATGCAACCACAGAGCCGGGATACCTTGAAGTCACCTGCGCCCGGTAGCAGCGCAGAATGGCTAACAAAGACGGTGCCAACACTCAAGCCCTGGGAGGGGAGCAGTGTTAAAGGCACTGACAGACAAGGACTTGCCAAAGCCAGTCCTGCACCGTTTCATCGATGAACAGAGGGAAAGAATGCCAGCTGAAGAATCCTAAGAGGATATCGGTAGGCAATAAGAGCCCTAAACACAAACTTGTGTCCTGGGGAGCAGTCCCAAGGACAAGAGCCAACTCTGGACCTTCTCCATGGACAAACAGTCCCTCGAAAGGTCTGGAAAAACTGAACATGAGCTACATACCAGTTCGGAAAGCTCCAGTTCCGAAAAAAGCAGGACAAAAAGTCCAACAAATTGCCGAAGACCCCGAGGCCAGCACATCAAAGGCCGGGCTCCACACAAAGGACCGCTGAGGGCCCGAGGCCAGTACATCGAAGGCCGGAGGCCCTGCTTTACCGGAGAGAGGGAACAGGAGGTCGATACTGACGAGCCTTCTGCTCAAAGTGGCACCAGTCCATACAGAAAAGACATACAGTCTATCAGCAAATGGACACCGCCACGGAGGAGGAGGCCCTGGTGAGGAGTCCTCCCCCAGCCCCTCTTAGTTACAATGGATACCATAAAGGTGATCCAAGTGAACCTTCACCTTGCCTCAGCCGTGCTGTGTAGAAGGTTCAAGAAGAGGCCTGGATATCGCCCTTATACAGGAACCATGGCTAAACAACGGAGCCAGAGGACTCAATCCATCTGGAGGTAAGTTACTTTATATCATGATATTTTAACCCAAGAGCTTGTATTCTTTATAATAGTAATAACATCAGCTGTACACTAATCTCGGAGCTCTGCTCAGGGACTTTGTTACAGTACAGGCAACCGCAACAACAGCAGGAAGGGACTAAGACCTGGGTAGTCTGCTGCGTCTATTTCTCGGAGAAGAAAGGACCTGTCCACCATCCCTAATGGAGGACATCATAGGCCACTGCAGAGGAAGAAGACAACAAGTAATAGTTGGAGGTGACGTCAACGCCCACAACACAATCTGGGGAAGCACCAATACAAAACAGTAGAGGTGAGTCCTTGCATGTGAATTTATTATAAGTGAAGGGTTAGACATAGCTAACATAGGCATAGAACCCATTTTGTGATATCAACCAGGCGTGAGGTCCTTGACCTTACTTTTATAACAACCATGATCAGCCAGTGATACCATCACAAACTGGCATGTCTCGACGAACCATCGTGTTCAGATCATCGCCATCAGATTTGATTTAACAATTTCTAGACTAGCCGTCAAGAAATTCCGTAACCCAAGGAGGACACTTCTGGCAAGGCTATGAAGAGCACTAGAGGGAGTCACTCAAGGGGGCACGGCAACAATCTTCACAACGAAAGGGTCTTGAAGATCTGGCAGTAGACCAACTAAATGAGGCAATAAAAACGGCCTATAAAGAAAACTGTCCAGAACAAACAAATTAACAAAGAAATAAAACAGTCTGGGTGGAATAGTCACTAGAGGGTCTTAGATCCGAAGTGAGAAGGCTATTTAACAAGGCCAAACTCATTAAGACGGGTAGCAACGTACAAAACGAAACTTACGCAGTACAACAAAGAGATCCGCAAGGCGAAAAGAATTTCCTGGGAACAGTTGTAGACAAATGCAGAAACTGGAAGGCGCCAGGATTCACAAGGTCCTACGCAAAGAAAGGTACTGCAGTCCCGGCCCCCTAAAACGGACGGGGCCTTCTGACACTAACAAAGGAAACCCTAGGGCTATTGATTAACACCCACTTTCCAGGATCAACCAAAATTGATCAATCTCGTAAAAAACAAGCCGCAATCCAGAAGACCCCCTAAAGGAAGACTGGATAAGGCAAGGAAATCAGTAACATATGAAAAATCAAATGGGCCCCATGACGGAATTCCACCCTTCTGACCGGATGATACCCATTTTCTGCTCAAAAGGCATGGCCGTATTACTGCCGCATCTGCAAAATTTTCAGAGTATGCATTGTCTGGGGCTACATACCAAAAATATGGCAAAAGGCTACAGTAGTCTACCTGCCAGATAGGCAGAATTTCAGACCAAACGCCTAAGTCATATAGACCTATAAGTCTATCCTCGTTCCCTGCTGAAACATTGGAAAAATTGTGGATAGATACATAAGGGATAACATATATCACTATACCCTTTAAAAGTGACCGCAGTATGCCTATCAATCAGGAAAGTCTGCGGACTCCGCTCTCGACGATCTGAGCAGACTCCTGACAAAGTCAATCGATGACAAAGAGATAGCGCTTGGCACATATCTAGACATAGAAGAAGACGTTCAACAACGTTCCAACAGGATCGTTAATGAAGGCTCTTAACAGAAGGAACATCCCGCACGCATACGACTGGATGGAGGCCAGCCTAGAAACAGGGTCATTAGATCCACCTTGGGCGAGGACACCATAAAAAGCTGAGGTGGGGAGGGGCTGCCCACAAGGAGGCGTTCTATGCCATTATGCTGGGCGATCCCCTGGTCGACGACCTTCTGGCAAAAAATGGCCAAAGAGAGGTTTCACTGCCTCGGCTACGCAGACGACATAGCCATCGTAGTTAGAGGTAAGCACTTGGAGCTTTGTTTCAGAAAGGTCGCAAAACGCACTGAACATCGTAGACGAATGGTGCAGGGAGGAAGATCTGTCGGTTAATCCAGAAAAGACCGTTATTGTTCCCTTCACAAAGAAAGAGCACTAAGAGGGCACTCAGATGTCCAAAGCTCAATGGGTAAATCCCCTTCTCAAAAGAGGTTAAGGAAGCCTTAGGAGTCACTTTTGACCAAAGATGAACTGGGGACCACACCTCAACAAACTTGTTCAGAAGGCAAAAATGCCCTCGGGAGATGTCACTTGAGCTTTGTGGAAAAAGCTGGGGACTTAACCCAAAGATGAACATGTGGTTGTATAAAATGGTAATAAGACCCATGATAACCTATGGTTCAGTTGCCTGGGGGCAAAGGGTCTCACAGACCATGCCAATCAGACAACTTCAAAGTCTTTGAGCTAGCATGCGTATGCATCAGGAGCTATGACAACAACTCCAACCGCAACCCAAGAAGTGCTGCTAAATGCCGCCACTCCACATCTACATACAGGGGCAAGTATGAGCGGTACTCCTATGAGCTCAAAGGAGGTCCAAGTCCAATTATAGAACACCGAAGGACTCCAAGATGGGAAATAGAGGAGGACCAAGAGGGTCAGCTCATTGTTTGAGATGCCCCAGAGACAGGATAACCCCTCGTTTCATCTTCAATAGACACTTTCGTATTGTCATACAGATAGGGAGGACTGCAAGGAGGCCCTCAATCAAAGCCGATCATATCTGGTATACAGATGGCTCCAAGACCAACAGATTGCAGGAGCTGGCATCTATGGAGATAAGCCTAGAGAAAAGGTAATCTTAAGTCTCGGTCAGCACGCCACGGTTTTCAAGCGGAAATCGCAGCAATGGTGCATTGCGCCGTGAGGATTAAAGGAGTAAAGGAAAAAATATCGTCATTTACTCAGATAGCCAAGCGGCCCTGAAGGCCATGAGTGCAAAAGTTAATTCCAAACTAGTCGGGGACTGTATACAGGCCCTGGAAAAAGTCCGGCTTAGCAGAGCAAACTTACGGTAGCCTGGGTACCGCTGCGCAGGCCGAGAATATCCAGGCAACGAAGAGGCCGACGACCTAGCCAAAAGAGGATCCAGCCGCGGAAATGATAGGCCCGGAGCCATTCTGCAGTATCTCGGCTGGTCTCTTCAAAGCATCTATTAAGAGTTGGGTAGACAGACAGTTTCAAAGCTGGTGGGTACAAACACCGGGACGACAGGCAAAGCAGTTCATTAAGACCCGCTCGGCCAAGTTTACATCGGATCTACGCCACAGCCGTAAGGTCGTAAGGATAACGGTAGGTCAACTAACAGGTTTATTGTAAACTCAACAAGCACCTGGAAAAGAATAAACCTGAGTGGAGGATAGCCTGTGTAGGTTCTGCCAGGAGGCTGGAAGAAACAGCCTTGTGGTGCCATTGCGAAGCACTATGCAGGCTTAGGTTTGCCGAGCTTGGGGAGGCCAAAACGGGCAAGTTATATGCGTTAGCGTGTGGGGGCTCTGGAGTCGATTTAAGAAGACGGGCATGAACGAAGTGCTCTAAAAAAGAGAACGATAGGAGAAACCACAATAAATCTGGTAAGGTTGGTGGTGGGGCCATTTTACTTATCTCTGCTCAAATAATCTAATCTAAATCTAACAGTAGACTTCACGGATAATCAACACATTCACCCCTTACCGTGACCCCCGGATTCGCCTGATCTCTTTCCGATCGAACATGTGTGTAACATCCTAGGTCCTAGATTGTTGAGCTTACAGCCTGCTCCTCGGACTCTAGCAGCACTTAAACATGAGTAAGAGGAAGGCTGGGATGAAATACCCCCGAAAATGATGGACCACTTTATCAGATCAATGCCCAGACGTATAACGACACATATAATAACATTAATAAACTTAAGTCGGTTGTTAACCAGCTAATTTCGTCTAACACCTTAATATTTATTACCTATTGTCTGCTATAAGCATAAAGAGGGGATTAACTGATAAATTTTCAACTTTTATTTTTAGTACTTAATTTCTCATATAACACTTTTATAAATTGTGAAAGGCTTTTTCACGGCCATTGTCTACTGTTTCAATGGTTTTTGGGATGTTAGGCCGGCGTCGATTGTCTGGGTGACTTACCGTTTCGCCAACACGAGCGGTTGGCATCTTCAGAAGTTGCTTCCTGGTTGACAATGCGAACTACTGGACTTTGCGCGGTCGTAGCTCATATTTATACACGTTGGGGAGGCAGTGGGCGGGGCTTCGGTTACTTTCGGTTCCAATCGATTTCGGTCGGTTTTGTTCGTAAAGGGTGCAATTCTAGCACACCCTTGGTATGGGGATCCATGTTTTGTTGATCTTAACTGCTTCCTCTTTCTTATTAAAGTTGTTGCTATGCTTTTTTCTATCTCTATGGCTTCTCTGTAGAGTCTGGAGTGGTATACCGAGGCTGTCGCGAGTACTTGGGTCTCCTCAAACTTTATTCGATGGTCCGTTGTAAGGGTATGTTCTGCTACGGCGTAACCACAACTTCTGAAGATGCCAGCCGCTTCGTGTTATGCTGGCGAAACGTCAAGTCAGCCAGACAATCGACGCCGGCCTAACGGCCCAAACCATTGAAACCCAGTAGAGATAGAATGCTGTAAAGAACAACACCGATACGTCACGGTCTCATGTAAACCGGCTAAAACCGTAACGTATCGGTGTTGATAAAGCTCTCTTTAACGTTCGATCTCCTAACACTTATCACAAGCACTTAATTTTTTCAAATATTTTTAATTTCTTTGCAAACCGAAATATTTTATCAAACAATCTCTTTTATATAAATTCATCTCAATTATTCGTCAGTAACTTTCTACTTATTTGGTAAATTGGATATGCCAAAATGTTATACTGAAAGACAGAGAGGAGTCGATTAACTACTAACAAGTTTACTTTCTCCCGAATATGGCTGTAATAAATGAACGATTTGGAGATTAAAATTAGGCTTGGGTGTCGGGCTTTAAGACTTACCCAGTTACGTCAGAAATGTCGAAGTTCCGAAAACTGCAGATATTGCATTTCACGGACGTTTTAATAATGTGAAGGTGCGCGGGTAAGCAAAGGCAGAGAGATCTGTGGGCTGGAATTACCGTCACCATTTACAAGGCTCGATCTTCAAGATACGTCAAAAGGGCCTAATAGAAGTATAAATGTTTTATGAATATACTTTTTACCATACTTGACAAAGATTCTATCGAGTTGAACATGTTAAATGCTTTTTAGAATGACCAACTTAACTTTGTGTACATAGATATACTATATTATAACATAAAACAATTGTTTCTCTTGGTAACGTTAATATTCTGCATTTAAAAATAAAGGGTGCTTGTTCTGGGGGACGGGTCTATCATAAAGGATTGTGGGGTATCGTTGGCACAAATTATGGCCCAGTTGTTATTATATCATCCTAATCCTAACATTCCTAATTACCCTCCCCAATTATTCTTCTTCTTTGTGCAACAAGATGGTGTTTTAATGACACCGTTTATAAATAAGGGGGCAAAATGACCCATGCAAATCCACTTAGGTTGCCGGCCATTCCCGAAACTTAACGCAATATTTCGGGGCATATTCTCAGTTGTTCGTTTTTAATTATATCTCCATAAATGCCTCTACGGAAAACATGTGTTACAACACAGGCTTTATAAAGTTAACAAGAAAACCGAGCTTAAAATGTTTTATGCAAAAAGGGAGAATATTATAGCTACCCAAGTTAAGAGACGGGATTTAATGTGGACCACTTACTTAAAAAATTATAACGTATTTAGAAAAAAATTATACAGATAATAAGCAAGCAAAATTTAACAAGTAATAAAAGTGATCCTTAGTTTTTAATAACTTTTGGACCGTAGCAAAAAAATTGATTAATGGCAATTCACAAGGTTTTAACAAACGAAAATAGTACCAAAATGCTCAGCATCGACCTTGCTAATTTTGTTTGAGTTAGGTTTGTATCTATAAGTGATATGGTATGGGGTGGATTATAAATCACCAAGTTAGTGACTACGAGAAAAAAAAGAAGTAAAAGTTAACAAACTAACCTGTAAGCCATAACAAATACAACGGATTTAGAAGTTTGGCATATTGGCGTAACATCATACTGTCAATCTTCCTTTTTAAATATGTTTTATGGTTTTGTGGCGGATTCATGTTTTATTATGTTTTCTTTGGGATAACTCGCCTTATAATTTTTTAGAACATGGGACCACTTCTGTCTAGGTCTCGGGGTATAACGAACTAAGCCTGCTCAGCCCTATTGACCCCTATAAACTTACAGATGGCCTTCAACAAAAAAAGAAGTTCTTCTTTCCCCCAAAAAAAACAAAAAATCAAGAACACTAATCTATGTTTCGGTGGCAAGTCGCCCACCGTTGTCAAGATGAAAAATCAAAAAAGAAATTTGAACTAAGTTTTAGGAAAAATAGTTTAAAATACGCGTCTATTTTCAACAAATTGAACACAAGTAAAAATTAAAATCGACAATTTTCACTTTTTCGGTAATATCTTCAGAACCGTTCTTCAATCGGACCGTTTTAACAATCGGATAAAAGATAAAATTCTCTCTTGCTCGAATGGTAGAAAAGCTTTCTGGTCCTTTGCCAAAAATATTAGTCAAAACTTTTGCACAAATTCTTTTCCACCCCTAATCTCTGAAGATGAAATTGTTTCTACCTCTAAAGGAAAGCCGAACTATTTGCCAAATAATTTGCTGCCAATTCTACGCTTGATCCTCCTATTAATCTTCCTCTCCCAACAGTTGCCCCTGTTTCTCATAAAATGTCCGATATCATTTTTAAAGTCAAACAGATCAAGCGTATTCTTTCTTCTCTTAATACTAAAGAATCGTCTGGGCTGGATAGCATACCAGCAATCGTCTTTAAAAAATGTGCTCCTGAGCTTGCACCCATCCTAACTCGCCTCTTTTGAATCTCTTATAACACGAGTATTTTTCCGGAGAGTTGGAAAGCTGCTCGTGATGCAAAACTCTCCCTTTTAACTATAGACCTATATCTCTTCTTTCTGTCGTTTGCAAAGTAATGGAAAAATTCATTAATTTCCAAATCCCAAAGTATCTGGAAAAACACAAGATCTTACATGATACACAGTATGGATTCCGTCACAGAAGATTCACAGCTGATTTTCTTTCCTTTGTCTCACACAACTGGAACAAGTCCCTTGAGTCCCTTGGTGAATCCCAGGTCGTTGCTCTTGACATATCCTAAGCTTTTGATCAGGTCTGGCATGATGGGCTTCTTAACAAGCTTCCTTCTTACGGTCTTCCACCTAAGCTTTGCTCTTGGCTTTCCAGTTTCCTTTCTAATTGACGTATATCAATTACTGTAGATGGTCATTCTTCCAGCTTCTACCAAATTAATGCTGGGATGCCCCAGGGCGCAGTGCTGGCACCTAACTCTGATTTGGAAAACAAGCGCAGGTCAATGCAGATATCTCTTTCCCAAGACCTAAAACTTATCTTGGATTGGGGCGCCAAAAATCTTGTTCATTTTTAAACCTCGAAAACACATGTCATGTCAGGTTTTGCAGAACAAAGAGACGTTTAATCTTGTCGAAATTACTTTTGAAAATAACCTGAACTGGCACAAACACATTACATCCATAGCCTCGGCAGCTTCAAAAAAGCTCGGATTCCTCTTTCGAGCCAGAAAGTATGTCTCTTCTTCCAATCTGTATACTCTGTATGTATTCCAAATCAGACCCTCTTTAGAATATTGTTCTCTTGTCTGGAAAATGGCGTCCCCTACAACACTTAGCATTCTGGACTCCATTCAAAGAAGAGCCGTTCGTCCTATTAATGATCCAACGCTCACAGAAAGGCTTCCTCTTCTTGCCCACCATCGAGCTGAAGGGGATCTGTCGCTCTTCTATAGGTATTTCCACGGCTTCTGCTTAGAGGAATTGGCCAGTGTAATTCCTTCTCTGGCGGCTCCCAACAGAGCAACACGTAGAGCAACTTTTATGCATCCTTTTACAGTTTAGTTAGAGAGGCCTAGAACTTCCCGCTTTCTTCGTGTCTTTATCCCTAGAGTGTCAAGACTATGGAATCTGCTGCCAGCAGAAGTTTTTCCTTCTCCACCCAATCTTCAAATATTTTAAGAAAAAATCAGTCAAAAACAAGTATGGTCAGAATATTAGCATATTTTTAAATTTTTTTAAATGTGTTTAAAAATATTATAAGTAATAATTTACCATTTTAGTAGCACTTAATTTTTGTAATTATATAAAATCAATTAAATTATTAGCGTATAACTTTTGGGTCGCTTTACCTGTTTGTATGTTATAAGTTATAATATTGTTTAGTTTTTTTTATAATCAAACATACTGTCCTTTACAATTATCACAGCAATTTCTAATAAATATTTAGGAAAGAGTTTATACTTTGTAACTTTTTATATTAAACGCAAAAGTCAAAAGAACAGTATCATCTGTAAACATAGGATATTTTAACGTAAGTCTGGCAAACTTTATACTCGACTATATACTAAGTACTAAAAAGTAGGTACAAATTAAAAAAGTGATTATACAAGACAAACTGCATTTGTCGGGGGCTAAACCCTTTAGTTAAAGCAAACTTCAGTAGGCGAAAACGTTAAAAAAAATGGCGATTTAAATAAGGTCGTAAGATCTTTTTAAATTCATGACAAACAAAATTCATGGGCGAAATCTAAAACCATATTTTATTATAGCCGATAATATAGTGAAGGTAGCATCAGTAGCATCCAAGAAATATTTTAAATTTTTGTTGCTTTTATTCGTGTTTTACAGCATCTAATTTCAGTTTAATACGTTTAACTATTACTCCAATCAGACATGATTTATTATTTTTCATTATTTCATTAGATCTTCGTGTCGTTAAAAAAAAAATAAATAAATTTCCACCATTAAAATTCGAATTTATTACGTAGAAACGAATGTATGGGACAAAAGATGCAGTTTATTGCTTTATGACCTAAAGATCATTATAGATTTTATTTCTACAGAGTATTACAAGATTTATTCGATCCATCAAACTCATTTACAATACCCCATATTAAGTTGTTATTTGCTTTTATTGAACAAATTTTATGTTTAGTTTGTGGTTTTTTCCACTATTTTATTAAGACACAATTTTTAACCTGAAAGATGTCGTAAATATTTAGCTAAAAGACAAAGATTTAATGTCCATCACACGTGATGCTACATTGGTATAAGCACTTAAAAGATAGTTATACAGGGTATTTTAGAAGATATACGCCAAACTACAAAGTTTTATAAATCTTAAACCAGATTGCTTTTAAAAATATCTTTAAAAAAATAAAAATGTAATATTACCAATTTAATAACCAATTTATTTAATATGATCCCATATTAAATATTTATTAGTAAAACCATTATGCCCATAACAATTGCAATGTTACAAAAGGTGTTTTTTTTCTGATCTGTGAATCCTATTTTTGCAGTAATTTATTTTAAACTTAGTATTCAAGGTGTATTTTTAAACGTTTATCTTTTTAGTAAAAGTATTTTTGTTGCATATTCCCACTAAACAATATAGCAAAACAAAAACCAAATTAAAACGTTTTATTAAAACAATGTAATATTTTACCTTTTTCAAATAATGCATTGTTTGCTGAAGAATATCATCCCTACAAGTACTTTTTTTAACATTCTTGCCCAAGGGTAGTAAACTTAACAAGGAGTGCTCGATTTTTACTATTTGTCCGCAGATATAGGTTATGTTTGGACGTCACCCGTTTGCCCATTTTCTAGATTTATTTTATTAATTTTTGTTAAATATTCAACTTTTAAAAACTATTTTGGATATGTACTTACTATTAGAACTGTAATGTATAATATTTTTTAAAAATTAAGACTTTATATTACTTGTAAACAAAACAAACAGGCAAACAGATTACGTCACAAATACCGAATTGACATTTAAATTGGTTTATATGGGCTTAAATGGGATCGAGCACTCCTTGTTAGGTTTATTACCCTTGATTCTTGCCTATCTAGGTAAAACTCTACAGATAAATGGCGTACAGTGTTTGATAGGAAATCAAGGTAAAACTCTACAGGTAAATGGCATACAGTGTTTGATAGGAAACAGAGTCATCATTTGGTAATGATCATTTCTGTGGATACTATACAACAAGAAGGTGAAAAAAAGAGATATGTATTTTGCCTTAGTTTCCTCCAATTATTATATTTGCACCCAAAGATATCTATTGTCTGATTTTATGTATTTTATCACAATTCTGCACAATGTAAGTCTTAGGTAAAAAAGTGTATACCAGAGTAGCTGGCGTAGTGACAAAATAAGGTTTAGGTATGTGTTAACGCCTGCGACAGCCTGTATATAGGGTAATTTTTGTCTATTTTTATGTAAGAATTCAAATATTTATTTATTTTTTTTTTTTTCTTTATTCTTTGTTTAATTCTTAATCACATTCATTTAAATATTCATTTTCAATAGGATTATCGTACGTTAAATATAATTGCTACGTGTCTCTAATCTTAAAATATGTATTTGCGTTAAGGACTCTTTTTTGCATTTCGCGTTTTTTACTCACTGGAAAGGGAACAAGTCCTATCATCATTCAGGTGCAACCCGTTCACGCTTTACCTGTAATTGAATCTTCTCTCGTACCCGTTTTTGGCCACGTCTTATTTTAAGTGTTAAAGTCTCGGTCCGAGTGAAAAGGAAAAAAAAACTTTCTCCCTGAACTATCGAAGAAACGGATTACTGGAGGCAACTAAATCTAGGTGAAATACTAAAGTGATTACGTAACACTCAAAGGTCCTTCGGAAAATCTCAAAATAACTCTAATTTTCTAAAATAACTCTAATCAAACCAGTATGTTTTGTTGACCTCAAACTCTTACGTTTTTATTAAAACTTTATTTTAAAAAAATATGATTAAATTAAGAAAATAATGGTAACTAGCCACAAAAAAAAAACTTGGTCAAATCCATGTTAGATGAACTAGTGGTTGTTTTTAGAATATGACTAATATTTTAACCTTTTTTGGCTGCAGAGGCACATCTTTATAAAGAAAGGCTGGTTTTGAAAAAAACGACATATATATTCAAAACTTCTTTTATGTTTATTAAAAGATAAAATATTTAAATATTTTGAATATGATTAAGTCACTGATGTTTAGCAACCATTTAAAAATTAATAACTTTTACAGGCTACCCTGGTTGTGCTAAACCACTGGCAGTCTGATACTGTCAACTTAAATTTCCAGTTACTTGTCTTAATATAGCTAGCAGCTTTTTAAAATAATTTTTAAAAATTACTCCTGGGCTCACGTTTTACAATATTTGGTTGTCACCATAACCAATAGTTAGATATCATAGAAACGACGAAGTACGTAACTCCTATTGGTATTGCCAAAGGAACTAACCCATTTGAAAATCATAGAATTTTTTATGTAAATTTTAACTCGTATTAATTGTTTTCTTTTATTCTTTTGTACAAGTACTTTAGTTTTAGGTGTTGTCTTTGTAACTGGCCCCTTTATATGTGAAGTAATTAAATAAAAATAAACAAAAATGACGTTATTTCCAAGATATTTATGCATGACTTTAAGGGTTTTTAGACAAAAAATTCCCTTTGTCGGTAATTTTTTTTTTAATCTAAGCCTCCAATTTTGGAAAGTCATCTGAGCTGCAACAAAATATTTTTAACCTTTTTTATTAAAAATGAAATAACGTATATTTTCGGACATTCCGCCAAGTTTCTTTTTAACCTTTGTTAAGGTCTTTTTAACTAACATTTTGTGTTAGAAATAGAAAAATTTACCTGAAATAATTTGACATTTGACCTAATGTCAGATTGGATTATCAAATTCCTTCTTGCCAGGAAACAAGTATAAAATAGTATAAAACCTAAACTAATAAATGTAGTTTACCCTGACATCTAAAAGAACATTTATGTTTTAAGACATTAAAAACTTTCCCGCTCTGCCTGTTAGTTGTCAACAATGTTCATATAAATAATTTGTAAAAAATGTTTTTCAAATGTTTTAGCTTAATGTTAAATAAATATAATTTGTAATAAGAATAAAATATAACCTAAACGCTATTTAAAATTTGTAACCTATTGTTATTTATAATCAAATAAAACTGATGTTTCTTAAACGTTTATGAAATGATAAAATGTTTTTTTCATACTCATGTGTAATATTATACAATTATACAATGTTTTTGAAATGTTTTGTGTTTAGTGGGTTTATTTAAATATTTTTAAAGTTCCTTTAATATATTATTCTAAATAAAGGGCCTGAATTGTTTACCCCATTATAATATTTCCGGTGGTTCATTACAAAAATTACTGTTTTAGTATATTTTAATAGAAATTCATCGTTATGTAAATTAAAAATACATTTTTTATTTAAATCCAATAATACAAGTCTTTTTATCATTTAGAAACGTATGATCATTATACCACAATAAAAAACCAGTAGCAAGAACCTTTTTAATACCTGTAGGTATCATTAATTATATTCGTGTGACTATAGAATACACACCGTATGGTCTTGGCTTTTTGTACCAACATATCACAGGTTATTTCATGCCTAATGCCGGTTTTATACTACAAAGGAATTAAAAAATATTACTGGATTTTATTATAACATTAGAAATCAACTCTTAGGTATTTTCTTTGAAAATTAAGAATAGTTAGGTTCTTGTCTAGCGACACACACTAGCTAAGGGTTTCGTAGCAATATTGTAAAAATAGATTTGTTAGATTATATGGGTAAAGTATTCTGATTCCAAACCGACAGTTTGGTGCGGCTCCTGAGTTTGCACAAATCTTTTTGAATTTCTTATGACACAGGCATTTTTCTGATAATGGGAAAACTGCACCTGTGCAATCGGTTTCTAAGGAAGGGTGCAAAACTCCCCCTTCTAATTATAAACCTGTATTTTTTCTTTGAGTTGTTGCTGGGTTAAAAAATATATCAATTTTCAAATTTTAAAGTGCCCGGAAAAAAACAAAATTTTACATAACAGACAGTACAGATTCCTAGTTTTCACCAAGTTATTTCGGACTTGGTAATAACCGTAGCTAAACGATTTTTTGGGGTATGATCCTAATTAAATTTAACAACTTTTGATAGGTACGTAACTTCGCACGGTACACAAATTTTAAAAACCGGCATGTTTAGCAAGAAAAAACACCGACCAAAGTGATTTTTCAGGAGATCCGAAAATCAAAAATATAACTAGCAACTTTTTAAAATTAGGCTTAGAAACGAAAAGGAAAAAACACCAACAATACATGTACCCCTTTAGGTAAGGTTCCTTTCCACATGGACGGTCACATATATTATCAGTAAAATACTATCTCGTAATTTGGTTGGGTTAAATTAAATTTCAGGTATTACAAGAAAGTAGAATATCTTATACATACAAATGTTAACTATTAAATTACTAACATTCTAACGTTGTACTTATAACAATATGTGCGTTGTAGTAAGAGGAAAATAAGATTGAATTTTGTAAAAATAAATGTAATTTTCTTTCATTTAAACGCGTAAAGTTTAAAGTAAATATAGCAATAAGGACCCAAACATTAAAAAGAAATGAATAAAGGTGAAATTTAATAAAAGGTAATTCTTCATATAGAATTTGTAGCAAGAATGGATTTTTATACCAGACCGACCTATTTTTGCTTTAATTTTTAGTTACTTGTAAAGAGTTACAAGGATCCTTCTATTTTTATAGTTGAGCATTTTTTAATTTCATAATCATAAGGCAATTTGGGCATAAGGTTGTTGGTGGGATATTAAGTCTGTCTGTTATTCAGAAATAGTGTACACTACTGTACACTTTTTTTACTTCTAATTCTGTTTGTTTAGAACATTTACATCTGGTTTTGTAGCTCTCTGTCTGGGTAAGACCTAGTAATATCGTCCCGATTAATATTTTATTCTAATTCTTCAATATATTAAAAATATAATTCTGATAATGGAAACTTTATAAATATATTAAAAATGGGCCAAAAAGTTTCTAAGCAACATGAAATATACTATTTAACTAGTTTATATAGTATTAATTCGATCTCTTATTCACAACAATTGCAGTAAACTAAAATGTTCAGCAGCTTTAGGATTCTTGTCGAATTTTTTAGAGATTAATTGTCCTTTATGATGGCGCCTACAATTATTTTTGCTATTTATTCCCCGGTTCTTACCAAATGCTTTGTGTGCTTTCATTAAATTATTAATCTTTATTTTAGTTAAACATATCATTTTAATGTTATTCTGTGGCCACTATTTAAGCCAAACAGCTATAAAAGATTGTAGTTTTATGTGGTATTGCTGCCTGAATAAAACCAACATGTATTAATCAGTTTACTTTTGCCAACGGTTGAACAATTAACCAACTTCTTCTTATTTTGCCAACTTATAAAAGTTGGGGGGGGGGCATGCGTCGGATACCCTTAAGCAGACCCTCTCTGGAAGATTGTTCTCATGTCTGGAAAATGGCGGCTTCCACAATTCTTACCATTCTTAATTTCATCCAAAAAAGGACCGTTTGCCCTATTAATAATTTCAGTCTTACAAAAAAGCTTCCTTCTGTTGCTCATCGTCGAGTTATAGGTATTTTCACGGCTTCTGTTCCGAGGAATTATTTAATTAAATTCCTCATACAGCAGCTCCCAAAAGAGCAACACGCAGTGCCTATGCATCCCTTTATAGTCTGTCTATGGAGGCCTTGAACTTTGTTCGTTTCTTTATCCCTAGAGAGTCCAAGCTGTGGACTCAAATCCTCCAATTTTTTTATATATCGTTAATAACCTACCTCTTACTTTACATTAGACGCCCATGGTACGTTAGTAGTTAGTCTCTAAGCGGTCATAGACTGTCCGAAGATAAAAAAAAGTCTGGAGAGATGGTAAGAACAGCTTTTTTTAATGTGCCTATAAAATATAGGACGAACCTTCGCACTCAGGTAGGCTGCCTCTACTGTACTTTAAATAAATATGGTTTAACTTTTTAAGTACCCAAAAAAAACATTAATTCTGTGTCAAATACTGGAATCCCTGATCTTTTTTTTGGGCCTCACTTTGAATGGTATTTGTTTTACTTGCTCAGCAGCATTGCTGGACATACCTTCATATAATTTTTCATGTTCAGATTCGCACTCTTTGCTTATTGTAGCTTTTTGTGATTTTAACCCTTTTTTTTCATTCACTTGACTGTTAAATATTTATAAAACATGAAAGTGACAAATCATCGAAAGGTCTTTTCAAAAACTTTTTTGCAAAATATTTTCGTTAAGATTTGTCTTTATACCGCATATCAACTTTTATATTTGTTGGTATAGTTTTAACCTTCTTAAATGTGGCAAAGCACTAAAGTCATCGAGAGTTAATATGTGACACTTCCCACTGAAGTCATCGAGAGTTAATATGTACCTTGTCCGGAAAAGCAGCAGAGAACCTTTCCATTTTTTCATCTTGAAAATACAGCCCCTTAAAATAAATATTCTGATCAACAAAAGTCACCATTAAACTTTTATAGCCGTTTTCTGAAAAATAAACATATTTCTGATAGGTTTTATTTTTTTTTGCGATAGACGCTAGGTTTTTTGTTAGCGTATTCCTAAACATGCTTGAAACAAGTACGCTTTACTACGAATAATTATTTCGCTTTAATCAGAACCGATAAGTCTCTCACTACTGAATATTTTTGCAAAATTAACGTATTCGCGCAGGACGTGCGCGACCTGTGTTCGATTCCTGAGGCCGGAGAGACATGTATAAGCCAACGGCCTTTGCTGCGTTGAAACACCACTTTTTGTAAGATTAGCGAAGTTAAACGACGCTGAGCACGGTGATTGAATGGGTGACAGCTAGTGTACACCGTGTGCCGTTACTTATGGGGCGGAATACACTCTAAACTGTAGGACTTACCCGGGCGTTAATGGGGGTAATTTAGAGATAGTAGTGATTTGTATAACGTCCGTGGTGGCACTACCGCGTTGTCTTCAGTTGCCGTGAAATGCAATATCTGCATGTTTTGGAGCTTGGACAGCGTTGACGGAACGAGACCATAAATGGGTAATGAGTAACACATCTAAAAACCCGGCACCAACGGTACCTAGTACTTATGCACTATACAATCCTCCGTCGCCTGTCATAAAGATAAAAAACGTACGGGTTATAATTTTTATTTTTTAATAATAAAAGTGGCTGTAATTAACCAATTCGTTGCTGTCTGGTTGCTGTTTCTATAACAAGTATTTTTATTAAAACGTTACATACACTTTATTCAATAAGATTTAAGCTAATGATGACATATTCAGTGATACTTTAAACCAACTTAATATAATTTTAGACTAAAGCCAACTGGATTACAAACAAATTTTATTTTCGTGTTACAGTTTTTCTCCTTCTCTGGAATAAGATACTATTAAACTGTATTAGCTTATCGATTTCCTAACCCCAATTAACCCTTCTTGTATACAAAATAGGCTAATTTCACCTCCACCACTGTTTAACCAAATGGCCCACCCCTCACTTATGTATACGGCCATTTAATTGGGGTGAGATCCGACTCTCTTTCAGTGAGCACATTGTTGCTTACTTGCTGCTCATAATAAAACGGTAAAACTATTTTACTGTAATTTACGTTGGAAATTATAACAAGATGACCTAAAATAACTTATAAACCTTTGGAAGGTTAAGTTCCTATATTTATACTATTTAAAAAAAAAAAAGCAAACAAAGTTTTCCTTACACTTTTAACAAAAGTTGTTAAGCAACGCTTAATACGTTATTTTATAAAATCACAGATAAATCTGTGATTTTATAAAATATGATGACTACTTTTTAGCTTTCGCTAAACATGAAACACTTCCAAAACTTAAAATTTGTTAGCTGGCTGAAACCACTTCAGTTGAGTCCCGGGGGCGTAATTACATACTATACTATTACTCAGAGCAACGGCGACAGAGGTTGCTCTGAATCGCAGTATAGATTGTAGTGACGAATACTTGCAAATTTTCGCTTCATAATATACTACGGCCCAGAGCGGCGGTTAAAAATGTTATGTAAAATGCTATGTATGCATGTTTTAATGGTGTGAAAATGTGTTGGATTATTATTTAGTGGGCGCACACAAAGACCTGGCCTCACGTCTGGTTCCAAAAGGATTCAGGCTGGAAGGCCCGCCAAAAATGAAAATCTTAATAGGGAACGCAAAGCCTCAAGATCCTTAAGTGAAGCGGTCCTTGTTAATAGACGTAGTGCTAAATCCCACTAATGTAACACTCTTTTATTTTAAGCACGATATAATAAGTACATCACGTATTTAGAAAAAGTGTATTTTTTTGTAATAATTTGAAAAATTAAATACTAAATAAACTGGTTTGATTTCCACTTTAATTTTAAGAATTTAAAATATACAACTGTGATACAACTTACATTTGAGAACTCTGACAATACTTCCCTCTACGTACCTCTGAAATAACTCTCTCGTGATATAGTACTTATCTGTCAAAACGTTATTATGCTTATGCTTTTTGTTATAAAGTTATAAGGGAGTAAGGTTAAAGCAGGTATTGTATCAATACAATAATTTATAATAGTTCAGGACATTAAACAAAACAAATCTGTCTGAGGATTTTATGCAGGCAATAAAACCCCCATTTAAATACCTTTGTAAGTACCCATCCAAAGAATTTCAACACATTTTCATTATATAATATTTTTAACCGCTGCTCTCGGCTGTAGTATATTATGAAGTGAAAATTCGCGCGTATACGTCACTACAATCTATACTGCGATTTAGAGCAACCTCTATCGCCGGTGCTCTGAGTAATAGTGTAGTATGTAATTATGCGTCCCGGGGTATTGACTAAAGCACGAAGAGTAAATTGTTTTTTCTAAATTTCTAGATCTACCTAAAAAAGATTTTTAAAATTTAAAATGTTTAAGATTTGCTTTTTATTTATGACGATGTCACAGATAATAAACTTGCAGTTATTGTTTTGGCAGATCCATGTGTTAAAAATATTTTTATTACAAGATTATTATTACTTTAGCGAAAATATATAGATGACATTTTTTTTTATTTTTTTTTAGCATGACGAACATCGTTTAAACATGTTTTAACATACACTAATACACAAGAATCTACTATTATTTTTACTTTAGAAAAAGAAAAAAACTCAGAACATCCTTCTCTTGACTTTCTTATAAAAAAATGGTTTAAAAAGTTTTAAAACCAAAATTTACCTAAAAACCTACACATACAGATACTTACATTTAAACTCAAATCACCCAATAATGAGTATAAGCTGTAAAAAGTCTATCTGATAGATATAAAATGATGGGTTCTTTATCAAAATATAAAAACAAAAAAAAATCAAAGATATTTTAGTGTAAAATAACTATCCCCTTGGTATCATATAAATAGTTGCTTTTCTAAATTGAAACAACCAAATTTAATCAAAATCAAAATACATTTCTGGTTTATCAAATAAAATTCAACGATACAGTAATATATCTAACATAAAAACACAAAATTTCGCAAATCAAAAATCTGTCAACATGCTTTTAATAATAACTACAAAATAAGCTAGAAAGCCTCTAAGGTTTTAGTAAAGAAAACTTTTTCCAAAAAGGTAAAATAAAGGAAAGTGCTTTAATATTATTAAGTAAAGATAATTATGTAGCTTTATTAGTTTATTTAAATAATAGTTAAAATTTTTGCTTCATGTTCAGGTAATTTTGGGAAAACTTAAAATTAATTAACACTCCACCCTTTCTATTTTTAGAAAACAATATATGTAGATTTTAATATGTTTATATCCTAAAATTTTTATATCAAAACTATTATGTCTTAGCAAATTTCTTAAGTTAATTTTATCTTGCCACCAAAAGGTTAACTGTAACAGGTTTTTTCGTTTTTTTTTCTTTATTTCATTTTAGGCGATCTGCAAGTTCATACATAAGTGTAAATAGATTTTGTGCACACACAGTTTTAAACCCTGGAACCAGGACCGAAGTGATCCATTCGATCAAAAAATGTCCAGCCCAGTATGAAAATAACTGTCAGAGTTGGCCCCGCCGATTTTGCGCAATAACGAAATTCCACGAAATAATTTAATGTGTTGCCTTCTTACACACTGATAAATCAGTGTGTAGTTAGGCAACACATTATACTTTTATGAGAGCCGTATTAGTTTCGATTGTTTTGCTTTGTGTGATTATATTTTGTGGTTGCAGAAGTTTTTTGGATTGATAAAAACCTTCTTATATTAGTGATTAGTGTTTATTAAATTGTGACTATAATTTTGTGTTTATTGTTTGTTACTTATAATATCGTAACAAAATGACTAGAGGTTGTATGGTTTTGTCTTGCAAGTCTAAGGGTAACATACCCGGCATTTTTAACTTTAGGTTAGTATTTCTTATATTTAAATTAGGTGCTTCTTATGAGACGTAACGTTAGGTAACCGAATAAATAATAATAATATATCAATTATGAATAATAGAAAATGAAAATTTCATCACAAAATTGGTGATAAGTACATGAAACTATCATACAATGTTTGAAATTTATTTTTTAAAAAATCGTGTTTTTATTTATTTACAAAGATTTTTGGTAAAAATACAAAACTCCCAAAAATATTGACCATTTAAATAGAAGGGCTGTAAAGTGGCGCTATCTATTCTTTCCATATTATATCAGATGATATAAAATTCAATATTATACAATAATTTTAAATATTTTATGGTAGTATCGTTTAATAACCAACAATTTTGTACAAAAAAAACAGTGAATGCTTGAATTTGACATTTGATGATGTCAACTTTATAGATAGTAACAAAGAATTATGGAAGTCCGGCTCTGACCTACTATTCATTGCGCAAACTCCGCGGGGCCAATCCCCCGATTCCCGCTGCCCTGCACGCCTGGACAATTTTGTTCTACAGTATTGGGCTTCCATACACCTTTAAACTTCCTTGAAGTGATCTCACTTGGCAAGTAACCAAGAATTTTTTTTACACATATAATAGTCTTATTTCTGGAAACTTGTACTCTTTTATTATTTTTAAAAACTAAGAAGTTAATTGATTTTAAGGTTTCCTGTAAATATATTAGCTTTATGCAAAGGTTGAAGCTATATTTATAATTATTTTTATTTAGTAACAAAAAAGGAACTTTCATTTTATTTTTTTTAAGTTTTTAATTCTAAGATGATAGAGGTTTTTCACCCTATAATGTAATAATTATTAAATAAATAATAATAATATATTTTTAAATTATTAAATTCTGTGTTTTAATTATATGTTAGATAAACTTTTATGCGTTTGTATAATGGCCTGGACGTTTTACCTATATACATTTATTACATTCGTAATGTGTTTTATAAAAAAAATTGTTTCTTCATTTACATTATATCAATTTGTTTTATCTAAGATTAAAGAGAGTTTTAAATTTAAAAGTGGTACAACTGTAAATCTATGGCCTGTTTGTTTAATTAATTAATGTTAAAATAGATGTAAAAATATACATTTTTACGCAAGATTCTTTTAATGTTATTTTATTTTTTTTTTAATGATTTTTTTTAATGTCTTGAATTTTGTATTTACTGTTTATAGAATTGCCTTACAAATACTCCAAAGTTGTTTTATTCGTGAGACAAGTATGGCTACACTGTAAGCGCTATCATTTGGAATAGGAGAAAAATGGTGTAGCGAATCTAGGTATGGAACAGTGGCCTTATTTATCAGCTTTTCTCCCTTATTCATACATTAGCGGTAGAACCATACAAGTCAGGGTAAAGAACGCTTTGTAACACATCAGGCAGCTTAAGGTGGGTGTCACTCAGGAACTGTGCTTTGCCCCGGTAATGACTTACGCATCACTTATGTGGTGCTCCCTGTCCATCAACCGATTTTCTACGCTTCAGATTCAGCAAAATAAAATCCTTAATGGGGGTGACTTTCTTCAGTCAGTATACGTTGAACCAAGAGCTTCACCAGCTAAATGGCTCCAAAAAAATCTGTAATTACGTACACGCTTTAAGCGACACGGTCTTTAGAACAAAAATGTCAGCATCACCCCTCACATAGAATCTCATTGTCATTCGTTACGACTAGAAGAACAGGCTTATACACAAACTAATTTACCATGGGTTACCACTGTATTGAGTCCTTGTAAGTCTGAAGAACCTCTAACAGGTCAAATATTGCTAGATTGTCGGCCTCGAAAGAAAATGGCTTAAGTCCAGTTTTTTCCAAAAGTAAGATTTTACTACCATCAGGTTAAGTCAAACATAACTCATCGCTTAAATATCGTGCTATGTTAATTTAATACATACAGAGGGCGGAACGAAAAAGATAAAAATATGGCTAATCAGATTAAAAGGAAAATGGCCCAAGTCACCGTTGACAAAATTATTACAAGAACGATGTTTTCTTGCTTAACAGACTAACAGGCAACATATTAAAATGAAACAGTTTTATCTCCCTTCTGTTAAATTTGGTCTATGTCACTTAGTCTATTTTTATCCAAGGCCGACGATATCCTATTTTGTTATCAAAAATTCTGTATATCCAAAGACCCTGTACCAAAGCCTTTAAACATATTAGAATTCCCTCCTGTTTTCCTTTAAAATGGCTTACCGCATTGCAAAGAGGCAATCCATACACAGATTAGAACAGTTAGCCAATCTTTATCTTTAAAGTTTTTCCCTGTTCCCTAATTATAAAACTGTTTTTTCGCCTGTTACAATTTACTGCCAATTCTATTCTTGATCCTCCCGTTAATATTTCTCTTCCAGCAGTTGTCCCTAGCTCTCGAGCTTGCACATAACTCACCGTTTTCGAATATCTTATGACACGGACATTTTTCTGGAGAGCTGGAAGGCTGCACGTGTGCAACCTATCCTAGAAAGGATACAAAACTTTTTTTTTTAACTACAAACCTATGTCTTTTCTTTTAGTTGTTTGTATGGTAATGGAAATGTATGAATTCCCCAATCTAGTATTTAGAAAAACAAAATTTTACATATCAGGCAGTACGGATTTCTAAAGATCCAAAGCAGATTCTTTTCTTTGTATACCACAATAGGAACAAACCCCTTGGGTTTCTTGGTGAATCCCAGATCGTTCATCTTGACATTTTCAATGCTTTTAACCAGGTCTGGCATGATGCGCTACTTAACAAAATTGTTTATTACGGTCTTCCACCAAAGCTTTGTTCTTGACTCTCTAGTTTCCTTTCTAATCGACGTATAGTTATTGTAGATCGTAACTCTTCTAGCTTTCACCAAATTAATGCTGAGTTGCCCCAGGGCTCAGTACTGAAACCAACTGTTTCTTCTTTACATCACCGATCTTCTATCTTCTTCTTCCACCATCAATCCTATTTATAGTTTTGCTGACGATAGTAGTCTGAATTCATTTAAAGGAGATGTAGCTCACGACATCTGCTTTGAGGTCAGTATAATTTCTCAGCCAACAGCTCCCAACAGAGCAACACGTAGTGCCACTCGTATGCATCCCATTACAGTGCAACTTGAGAGGCCCGAAACTTTCCATTCTAATCGTTCTTTTATCCCAAACATTAATGTCAAGCGTTAATAATAGTCCGGGAGGCCACCGCAAAAAACCGAGCCACTATATTCGCATTTAACATTTTTTTTATACTGCTGCCTCAACTATATTCGGGTTCAAATTGCATTTTTTTACCTTCAAAAAAATGGGTTGAAAATCGTTTTTTAATTTGACTCAAAATTTGATTAATCGTTTAGGAAAAAGGTATATAATTAAAATTAATGGGTTAATAAAACTACGTCATTTTTTTCATATAATTTTTTTGTAGCCGTTTTAGTTTTTGAGATATTAACGATTTAAATTTAAAATAAAATTGCAAATATCTCAAAAACTAAGAGTTACAAAAAAATATACAAAATAAAAAAATATGTCTTTTAGTAAGCTCTATGAAAATGGTTTTATATTTATTTTTAATAAAATAGGTAATAAAAGAGATATAAACAAAAAAGTGGTTTTGGCCATTAAAAATTTTGCTAATAACAATATTTTTTTTGTTACACGTAAGTATACCAGCTCCGATCTATTTAAAAATTAATTTAAAATGTTCTATTCATTGAATGAAACAAACTAATACACATGTGCCTGGAGGCAATGGGGATAACCTGATAGTATGGATATTTTATTTATTTTTTTTTGGTGTTATAACTGTACCCCATTCCGATTTACTTAAAACTTTAACTTAAATAAAATTTAAACTTTATTTTATTAAAAAAAAAATAAAAGTGCCTCCCCGATCTGGTTGTTATATACCTGGCAGGAACATTTCTCGATCTTCTATGCTATATGTATGTGTATAGCTCATCGTTTAAATATTTTTATTATCGATTTAAATAATATTATTAATAATTTATAAATACAATTACTCGTTCAAAATGATCTTAAGAAAATATTAATCATATTTTAACATCAATTTTTTTTTTATAGTTTATTTATTTTTCTTTTGTTGATTTTTTTTTAATAAAGTAGTAAATAAATAGGTTAATACAACAATTTAAATAAAAATGGCTTTAAGCCTAGAAGAAGCAGATAACTTAATAAGAGAAATGTTTTAAAAGTTTAATGCTAAATAAACTATAAAAAAATTTTTTTTGATGTTAGAAATATGATTAAATTTTTTTTAACATTATTCTAAACGAGTAACTCTTTATAAAATAATATTATTATTTAAATCGATAATAAAAATATTTAAATGATCACCTATACACATAGAAACATAGAAGATGGAGAAATGTTAAGCGTCCTGCCGGGTATATAACACCCAGATCGAGGAAACACCTATTTTTTTTTGTCAATAAAATAAAATTTAAATTTTATTTAAATTAAAGTTTTAAGTAAATCAGAAAATCAGAATGAGTACAGTTATGGAACCAAAAAAAAATTAAATAAAATATCCATACCACCAGGTTATTCTCCATTGCCTTGTACCTACTTGTACCAAAAAGAAAAAAAATGTTAAAGACATTTTTAATGGCCAAAATTACTTTTTTGCTTATATCTCCTTTATTACTTATTATATTAAAAATATGTATATAATCTTTTTCATAGAGCTCAAAGGCTCAAAAGGCATATTTTTTGTTTTATACATCTTTTCGTAACTCTTTTAGTAATTCAGATATTTACGTTTTTATTTTATATTTAAATCGTTAATATCTCAAAAACTAAAACGGCTACAAAAAAATTTATAAAAAAAATTACGTAGTTTTATTAGACCAGTAATTTTAATTATGTATATACCTTTTTTCCTAAAATCAATAGTTTTCGAGTTATACTAATTTTTTAAAGTTAAAAAATGCAATTTAAACCCCCCTGAGCCAAAGCAGCAGTGCGGCTTTTGACTATGTTTTATAGTAATATAAAAAAAAATGTTTCATGCGTATCTCTTATTGCCTTGGTTTTTTGCGGTGGCTTCCCGGACTATAAACTATCTTTTGCCACCTACGATACGTTAGTAGTTGGGCCTTTAGCCTTCGTGGACTGTCCCAAGATAAAAAAAAAAGTTTAAAAACTTCGTACGAATCTAATAAAAATAGTTCACCATTTGAAAACTTTAAAATATGTATAATATACATTTAATTTTTTTTTCATTTTTTAAAAGTTCTTTTAGTTAGTGTTTACATGTAAACATCATGTACGAGATGTTGCATATTCGACTGTTAAATTGGGAGTCTCGAAACGTTATGACTGTGACATGTAAGGTCTGTTAAAGTGTGCAATAAACATCCTAATATTCAGTAATATGCCATTAAATCATTTCAGCGATAATCAGAAAAAGACCAAATTTAGTAATAGGATCTTTTTAATGTTTATTTGATAATATATTTTCATATCATTGCAATTTCTAATTGTCACTTTCTTTCCTTTTTACATACTAGCCTCGCGTCGTAAGCTTTTAAAGTTTTATTTTTTATTGCAAAATCCAAAGGTAAATTATTTCCTTTTTTTTAAAGGTGCTTATTGTCCACATAATTTATAAGTCTTTGTGTCAAACTTGTCTTACAATAACTTTTTATAGATTTCTTTTTAAATATGCATTATTGTTTTTTTTTAAAGTCTGAAAGATTTTGATAAAATATAAAAACTTAGGTCCGTATTACAAAAAAAATAATAATACCATGGGTATCAAAATACGAAACGTCTAATTTGAAAACAATAATTTGTTCTGTAGAGAAAGAAAATGTGCAAAAACAAAGCGCAATCTGTTTTAAATATATTTTCAAATTTAATTATTTATAAATAAAATTATTTTGAAATGTGCAGGGTGACCCAAAAAAGAAGTACATATCAAAGTTATATTTTTTCTTATGGAACACCCTATATATTTTTTTATTTTTTAGATATCATAGACCGCTTATACCTAGAACTGACCGTTTCTGAGAAATTTAGAGAAAAAAAATACCGACCATATTTTAAAAATTGTTTACACCCTGTAACATATAAGGAGCTGCTCGTAATTAAATTTACTGCTTAGCTTAAGGTTTTGGGTTAACTATACATAAAAGTTTTACCTCAATATTTATACAGAGTGGTGAAAAAAATTGCCTCAAAATTTGGACATACATTTTACTAAATAACTTCCTAAAGTTAAATGAAACACCCTATATTTAGTGGCCTATTTTGACGCAGAACTAGATTCCCCTTTAAAACTATATTAGGGTTTCCTATACCTATCTCTTTTAATATGCAGGAACACGTTTTTATATTTGTCTTATAAATAATTTCTTTTATGTTAAAAATGGAGCACCCTGCAATTAAAACCTTTTTATTAAGGGCCACGTAGATTCGCTAAAAGCCCAAGTTTAAATTTTTAAAAATAAGATGTATCTGAAGAATGAAAATATAGTAAAAGGTACACCTATCTTAATTAATATTGTTTCGCACATATTTAGTTTTTACGGATATTTTCAGTAGCACATATCTTGTATGACTTTAAATTTTTTGTAAAAAAAAACTAATAGTAATATGTAAAAGTAAAAAATGGCAAATAACTCCAGACTTTTAACTGTAGACCTACTTATATGAATACATATTTTTATAACTAATCAAACTAGTAAAGGTACGTAAAATAGGGTCAATTTATAAAAAAACTAAACTTTTTTACATTTTATATTTGAAAACTAAGTGGGCTGAAAATTACAAGCTAATATAAACGGTTTGTGAGTTAAACTCAAAAATGTATCCTAAAACTTACTTTCTTAACTAAGGACATAAGTATATAGTAAGAGTTTTACAAAAAAAATATGTACTAGCTAACACGACAAAAATTATCACGCAAATCAAAAAATTTGAATACGTGAACAGAATAGTAAATTTTTCCAAATAAAAATTTGGTAAATCTAGTATTACCTCAAAAATATTACTTATATAACCAAACCTAACTAGAACTAAACTAAATATTACTTAAATGTTTTATAACTAGGACTAAATAAGATATGGGGTAACATAATAAATGCATATTAAAAAAAATAAGCAATAATAAAAAAAACATCCCTCTGTTCGAAAAATAGATAGCGTTGCTTAGTCTTTCTTACTTGTAACTCCTTTTATAAGAAGTAACGGTTTTTTTCTTTTTAAAATCCTAAGTAGCATTGCATGTTTTAGGTTGGTAGCCAAGTACATAAACATTGTTTTTTAACTGAATTACCCCATGTGGTTTTTTTAAATTCTACCTAAGATTGTACTTTTATTTAATGTACCACACCCCATTTCGAAAAATTGGCCGTTATAAGATAAACATAGTTGAAAAACCCATTTTTTTACATAAAATAATTAAAGAAAAAACTTAGCCTAAAGACCAGTCCTATAGATATGTCTTTAAAAATTTTGTTTGGTATTTCTATATTGCAGATAGTCTGGTTATTGCTTTTAACAACAAAATTTTGTAGTTGTCTATGGTTTAAATAATTTAGTTATGTTAATTGTCCATTTCTCTCTAAATGAAATTTAGATCTTTTCTCTTAGCCCTTAATTATTAATTTAAGCTTGTTTAATAAAATTTGAGGAGTTACAAGTGTAGTTTTGTATGAAATTTACTTAGAACTAAAAAAACGCCAATTTATATTAGCTTCTGCGCTAATGGTTTATCAACTGTTACTTGATATGTTTCCTCCTAACTCTAAAATGTGAACTGTTTCTATATCGTACAGCCAAGCAACTGGATAATATGTTTAATAATAAATTGTAAAAATCCCGAACAAAAAGGAATTTAAATATACATTTCAAGTAAAAGTAAAAACAAGTTTTAGTAATTTAGTATCTAAAGAAATGGAATAAACCGAACACATTGTGTTTGAGGGATGCTTTTAAAAACTTAACTTTATATATATATATGTAACTGAAAAAAAAAAAAATTCTACGACCTCGAAATATATCGAAAAAAAATACTAATAAAAATATTAAGGTACATGTCAAAACATAGTAGATTATAAACCCTCAACTGGGTAACCCATAAACTACTAAGGACACAGTAAACGAAATATGGGTTTATCATTCAGTTATTAGAAATATTCAACACTGCCGTTCGGTTTAAAGTGAAGAACTGGAGGAGTTTTCATCATGTTGTAGCAGCATAGTGGTATGACTCTATATGGAGGTTCATCAGCAATAACAAAGGTTTGCCTCTGGTAATCCCATCTCTAAAAAACAACAGAAAGTATAAAGCGCTTATTAATATATTTTTTTTAATTTTGTGCTTTCCTACTATAAAACAAAGTTTTCAGGATTTATATTTATATATATATATATATATATATATATATATATATATATATATATATATATATATATATATATATATATATATATATATATATATATATATATATATATATATATATATATATATATATATATATATATACAGTATGTCCACGGAAAAGGTGTTGAAAGGAGTTTTCTTTTTGATTTTATAAAAAAAGCTACTCTATAAAAAATTTTGCTACTTAAAGATAAGATTGGGATAAAAACATTTAACACATTTTATATGTTCATAAAAATTGAAAAAACTTAAAAATGGTACAAGAGTAAAGTGCATTTATTTGAGAAGATATGGAAATAAGTTACTAGGAAAAGTTGTTCAAAATAAAGTTAGTCTCTAATACCAATATTCGAGCGGTATAATCGGCTCACTTTTATTTTTTGTGATTAAATTTATTTTAATGTCGATTTAAATTTTTAATATCAATTTTATATCAAATTTTTTGCTGTTATAAGCATTTAAAGCTGATGATACTATGGCTAATGAATTATAAAAGCAAAGTATCAATAAAGCTTGTCACTATCAAAGCCTACTAGTACAAAAATTTGGAATTAGTTAATTGATAATAAAATTTTAATCACAAATAAATAAAAGTGGGCCGATTTTTCTAAAATTGGTATTAGAGACTACCTTTGCCGTATGAACAACTTTTTCTAGTAACTCTTTTGTAAATAAATGCACTTTATGACATTTGTTTTTTCAATTTTCTGAACACCGCCTATAAAATATACGTGAAATGTAGAAGCAGCAAAACATTTTTATTACAAGTAACTTTTTTCGATAAAATTAAAAAATAAAGAGTTTTTTTTCATTCACACCTTTTCCTGGACACACCAGTACGTCCACGGAAAAGGTGTTGAATAGTAAAAACTTCTTTATTTTTAATTTTATCAAAAAAAGCTACTGTAAAAAAATTTTGCTACTTCTTAGAGTAAGATTGGGATAAAAACATTTAACAAATTTTATACGCGGTATTCAGAAAATTGAAAAAACTTTTAAATGGTTCAAGAGTCATGCATTTATTTGAGAAGATATGCAAATAAGTTACTAGAAAAGTTATTCAAAAGTAAAAGATAGTTGCTAATATCATTTTTCAAAAAAATCGGCCTACTTTTAAGTGATAAAAATTATTTTAATATTATCTTATTACAAATTAGCAACTCTTTACGTACTAGTAGGCCTTGATAGTGATAAGCTTTATTGACACTTCGCTTTTATAATTTATTATCCGCAGAAACGTCAGCTTACTTAACAGCAAAAAATTTGATAAAATTAATATTAAAAATTTAAATTGATATTAAAATAAATTTAATCACAAATAAATAAAAGTAAGCCGATTTTTTTGAAAATTGGTATTAGAGACTACCTTTTTAATTTTGAACAACTTTTCCTAGTAAATTATTTCCATATCTTCACAAATAAATGCACTTTACTCTTGTACCATTTTAAGTTTTTTCTTTTCTGAACACCGCGTATAAAATATGTCAAATGTTTCTATTCCAATCTTACTCTAAGAAGTAGCAGAATTTTTTATCAAGAGTAGCTTTTTTCGATAAAATCAAAATAAAAAAGTTTTCTCTCTTCAACACCTTATCCGTGGACATACTGTATATATATATATATATATATATATATATATATATATATATATATATATATATATATATATATATATATATATATAAATATATATATATATATATATATATATATATATATATATATATATATATATATATATATATATATATATATATATATATATATATATATATATATATATATATATATATATATATATATATATATATATATTTATATATATATATATATATATATATATATATATATATATATATATATATATATATATATATATATATATATATATATATATATATATATATATATATATATGTGTCAATAATTGTTTTAGATAGAAAAATCATTGATAAAAGCTGAAATCAGCCGAAACGTCTGAAATAAAACTTTTTTAACATGGAACTAAAATAGTTTTGATTTGTTGGAACCAAAAATCCCAAGAAAAAAGAAAAACTCAGTATATATATATATATATATATATATATATATATATATATATATATATATATATATATATATATATATATATATATATATATATATATATATATATATATATATATATATATATATATATATATATATATATATATATATATATATATAATATCCTGCGAATCCTATGTTATGACATTTGTAGCTTGATATACATATATCAGATACATTTATAATTTTATTTGTAAAATTTTTTTACCATTCCAAATATGAGCGTTATACGTAAAAAACTTTTTATAAAAAACATAGACCAATTCATTGCCTTGCAAACATTACGGATTACTGATTCTTAAGACGACATTTAACAAATACTCACAAAGAGGACCCGTTGTCAGAAGTAAGCCCATTTCCAAAGTAATTTTTTGGTTATCATGTTAAACTTAGTTCACCAATAAAGTGGTGAAAATTAGTTCCTGTTTAGTCAATGATAGAAATATATCAACAGTAACACACTGTAGTGGCAACTACGGCAAAGATTAAAAGGGCCTTTTCTTCTTTTGGTTTTTTTCAATCTAGTCTACGTAATCGCTTAGGAAACCAACAGACCAGTGGACTGGTTTTTACGTTTAAGTACATGAATCAAAATATAGACAAAAAAAACATTTAGTGGGCATGGGAAGTAGTTATATCTGAAATTATGGTTATAAATGACGTTATTAATAGTGTATTAGTGATTTATCAAATGAGGATACGCCAATATCAATCCTATTAAAGTAAAATAATTTTTTTACCTAAAAAAACTATATAATATGTTTGATTATTAAGAAGTATATTTAAATAGTAACATCCTGTAAATATACAAATTTGGGGATTTGGGGATTCTTTGAGGCCAGAAATTCAGATTCGTCCATAATTTTGTAGTTTCTAGTAGAGGGCGCCAGCTACGGCCTACCTCACTTGTTTTAGGTTCCATATCTTTTTTTTAAGCTTAGTATATTGGCCTGTTTATTAAAAAAGAAGCTACTATAATTCCCGCTGCGTCAAAAATGTATACCTTATTTAAGTCTCTAAAAGCAACTATTTTCGAGATAAACGCACTTTAATGGACCCCACAATTTTCTTATGAAAAATGGGTTTCCGCCAATTGTTTTCAAACTTTGCAAAATAATAGTTTTCAACACGCTGATCAAAAGTCTCCACGGGCACAAAACCCAAAAACCCCTCTAACTCCCCTCAAAATTAGCCTTAAAGGTTATTGGGGGTTTGGAGACCTTTCAGGGTGATTTTGGAGGAGTTAGAGGGGTTTTCGGGTTTTGTGCCCGTGAAGACTTTTGATCAGTGTGTTGAGAACTATTACTTTGCAAAGTTTGAAAACAATTGGTATACATTTTTGACGCAAAGGAAATTATAGTAACTTTATTTTTAATAAACAGGTCAATATAGTAAGCTTAAAAAAAGTTATGGCATCTAAAACAAGTGCGGTAGGCCGTAGCTGGCGCCCTGTATCAGCAACATTAAAAGCATACACGAATTTGAAATTCTCGCCTCAAAGAACCCCCAAATCTCCAATTTTGTATCGCTATGTCATTTAGTTACGAAATTATTACGAAAAAACGAAAACACCATTAAAAGTTTGACACCCTGTATCTTAGTTATCACTTTTGAAATAAGGCAAGTTGACGTTAATTGAATTATTTTGACGTAAGGACTCTGCTGTTCCTCTGTGCCCCACAACTTCTGGTACTCTCTGTATATATGCTGTAGATCGTGTAATATAAAATTTATAAGGAAATCGAGATATTTTGGAACCCTGCTATAATTCTGTTTTAAGCTGGTCGGTTTCTCCTAAGAAAGTTAACTTTTATAATAAATACAACAAACCATAAACATGCACGGAATAAGCGAAAATGATGCAGTTTTTGTCTTGTGTTTATTGAAACTTAACTTATTTTAACGGATGATTTTAGGTCGGTTTATGCGACCCTAACGTTAAAATGGAATTATTTATTTATTAAGGCTATAAAAGGCGCTTTTCTTAAGACTAAATAAATAATAACTAAGCTTGTTCAGTGCTAAGTTTATGTTTTTTGTATTTTATTGTGCAAGTGGGAAACCGGCCAACGTATGACGCACCTACGTTATTACTTATTTTGTTATTTATACAGGGTAATCCAAATTAAGTGTCCACCATAGGTAACTTAATATTAGTCAAAATACAGCACCCTATATATTGTATCACCATTAAAAAGATCTTTTACATAGCTTTAAAAAAATACTGCATTTGATATGTCTATCCATAAAAGTATCGGAAATATGGGCAATGACTCAACTTTGTTAGTAAAATAACATTTTTTAAATGGAACACCATGTATATTGTACCACCAACAAAAAGATATTTAAAAGAGGTTAACAAAAATACCTTATTAGATATGTCGATCTTTTATAGTTTCAAAAAATGATCATCCAAATTTGAATAATATTTTTTTCAGATTTGAATTTTATTAAAGCTTGTATAGGCTGTACGCTTACTGCTTACAACCTACAGATACGGATATACTGGAAATTAAAAAGTTTTTTCAAACTACTAAAGATAGACATAATATTAGAAAGACACATTTTTTAAAGCTCTTTTTAGCATCTTTTTATTGGCAATACAATACACAGAATGTTCCATTTAATAAATAATAATTTACTATTATATTTATATCGATCCCCATGTTTCAGAAAATATTAAAGATAGACATATCAAATGTGGTATTTTTGTAAAGCTCTTTAAAAGATCTTTTTTATGGTGATACAGTATATACTCTTTATCATATAAAAAATGCTCCTTTACTATTAAACTCAGAAACAGGAGTGCCAATTGTTTTTTACATTTTTTATCCTTAAAGGACTTAAAAAATGCTACTAGTTTGCCAATTTAAACAATCTTGTATTTTGACTAATAATAAAGGTGCAAACGGCCCTAAGGCATTATGTAAAAACGTAGTTAAAACTTAACTTTATATTGCACCCTAATTTATTATAATTGATATTTTTATTGAAGTTACAAACATTGCAGAGTAGCTAATCCTGTATAATTGACAATTAAATGTATGTCAGTAGTTTTCAAGAAATCAGCAAATTGAAAGTTCAGTCAATACAACCAATTTGTGGATAAAAGAAATTATCCAATTTTGCTTTAATTTTTTTTTATTTATCTAAGTATTTTAAATGGCGTCTAATCCTCGATTATGATTTTTGATGCTGACCTTGCTGGAAAAAGCAAGGTAAGAGAAAAACAGATAAACTAGTTTCTTATTTTAATTTTTGATATTATGTTTGGCGCTGCTCTGAAGAAATTTTCTAACTTGCTCTCAGATTTGATAAAAATGTGATGCATGTTAATTTTGACGGGTTAGTTCTGGTTAGTTATCTACAATGTATTAAGAAAATGTTCGGTTGGTAACTTATTTTCAAAATTTATAGAAAAATTTCCTTGACATTAAATAGTTATGTGGTGCTTTAAAAATATTGTGGACTAGTTTTTTTATACCTTTTATCTTAAGAACATTTTTTTTGAACCATTACCTAAATTTTCCTGACAAATAACAAAGCAATATTAAGAGAGAACTCAAGACCGTGAAAAATCCAGTTTTTTTTCTGATTAAAAATGTAGTTTTTCAGGATACAAAAAAATTTACGTGCGAATCTTGTAGCGTTTTATTATTTTTTAACGTTGTCAAACAAAAATATTAAACTTTTAAATAGGCACCTTGATTTTCATTGCTGTTAACTATTTTTTAAAACATTTTAGAATTTTAAGATAATCCCTGACATTCCTGAATTCCCCAACCAATCTGGTTTTCAAGATTGGTGGCAAACCTGCTGACTGCTGACGTTTTTTACAGTGGCATATATTGACTGCAAAACTGTTTAATTAAAAAATATAATCAAATATTACAGGTAAAAAATTAAATAATTTCCCAAAATTATTCACCTAATATTTGAGGAGGGTATGGGTCCCCTGACCCTTTAATAATTAAGCAAATAATAATTTAAGCATATGCCACCGGTTACTTATATCATAGTTTAAAGAATAAAACCTTGCTTATGTAATCTTTCATTTTGTCTAAACGAAACATTTTTATAAAATTTTACTTTATAAAAATAAAAGACCTACACTAAAGGTATGAAAAACGTTTTTTCTTATTTGTAATGATCATCAACAAATAAAGGTTAATGGTGGCCGTGACCACCATTAACGAGGTGTTAGTTAATCAGCTTTGATAATTTAAACAGGTAAACGGGCCTTTTTTCTTATTTCTTTTGGTCTGCATTGATACATTGGAATGTTGCCCCGGCCCGGAATGATGTTTTGCTATTCTGAAAATATATTTTTTTATTTCTATGACAGCCCATAAAAGGTTCTATGAAGCCTAAGTTCTAAGTACCGTGAGTGCCGGTTTCTTGAATTTTTAACTCATTTTTCCCCAGTTTCTTCATCGTTATCCAAATACCGAGACATGCAGATATTGCATTTCGCGACACCTGTCAGACAAGGCGGTGGGGCCACCATAGATTTTTTACAAACAACTACTACCTCCGAACTTTGCCTCATTACCGTCTGGGTAATGCTATCCACATAGGATCCGCACCCTAGATTTAAAACCCACAAACTCCAGACCAACAGGTAAGTCCAAGTTTTTGTTATTTTGTTTAACCGTCTTTGTGTTTGGCACCCACCCAAGTGGGAGTGTGAGTACCTATGTGGGATAAGATTTTTTTAAACATTTTTTTATTTTCTTCTAAAAATTTTTCTTGTAAATATGTTTTCTCCTATAGATTCTAGCAAACACAAAAGGGAAAATTGTAAATTCGATTTAAAGAAACAGTGTCCATTAAATATCATTAAAATTAAGATGACTTTAAAAAGAAACGAATTGGTTGGCATTTTTTTTTTCAGAACTTTCGCAAAAAAGATATGTTAGATTAAACTTCTGCGAAGTTTGTTTCTGAAAATTATTGAAGTCCAGTTTATTTTTACTCAAGTAACCCTTTATTAAAACCGCTGTTTATTATAATAAACAAAAAGACAAAGTTGACTCTGGGACTATGTAATAAGGCGTCTATTAGAAAAAAAAATTGTCAGTATAGACAAACAGGTTTAAAAAGCAGTCTTCTGCATTTATCTCCAAATTTCCCAAAATAAAGAGCTGCAAATATTGTCAATGTGCCATCAAACCGCCGAAACTGAGACATCTCTCGCAAATGATGCCACCCAAATCGGACAATTCGCTGCCAAATTATGAGACGAGATCCACACAAACGTCACCATTGAAGTTGTTTAACTGCTAGGCAACAACTTGAAAAGGAGGCTAAAAAGGATAATACCATTCAAAAATATCTTTTAAAAGGAGTGATGAACACATGCACTTAGTGATAGTGAGTGCATGAAAGATAAATTAAAGACGTCACTGGGAGAAAAGTAATTATATGTTAAACTTAGTAAATAAAAAACTAGCTACCTACAACATCCCTTTCACAGAATATATACATTCAGGGTCGCGAATTAATAACAAGAGAAAAAATATATGTTTATAATCTTAATTAGCTTAAATAATAGAACACTTTCATTGGTGTTTTTTATTTAAAAAAAAAAACACGTTTTCCGAGTTGCATTGAAAGGTTTTTAAATAAAAGCCAGACTTGACTCGTGTACTGACTGGGAGAAAACACAGTATTCAGATATACTATTTGTACTAAACTTAGTAAATAAAAAGGTCACTAAACAAATTAATGCTACCTACAACATCAGCCTTTTTTTTAAAGCACATAATATATAAAAACTTGTATGGGTTATAAAATTATGTCATTTTTTAATTTTTGGTTTTTTTCAACTTGGGTCAAATATTAAGGTCAGAATTAATTTTTAACAAGAAGAAAAAATATATGACTTTATAATTAACTTTAATTAGCTTAAGGTAAGTAGATTTGTTTATTCTTGTGGTTTGTTATAATTAGAAATTATGACATATTTCTTTGAAATATGCATTGGTGTAGCACGGTACAAGAATATTATAAAAAATAAAACCAATTTATAAAAAAAATCGGAAACACGTTATCGCAGATTTCTTTTATGATTTGAAACTGTTTTTATAACAGGGTTGAAAAAATTAAATCTTGCTAAAAATTTTATAAATAAAACACCAATTTTCTAGCCAGAGAAACACAAAAAAAGCTCTAACCTTGACTAACGTTTAAGTACTGACTCGCCGATATCTACTATTTAAAAAGCTAGAGAAAATTAAAAGTAAAGGTTTTATTGGTATTGTTTTTCAATCAGTATTCAAAAAAAAAACATCCCTTAAATTTTTGACCCCAGAAAACCATAACACATTTAGTAATTTGCCTAATAATTAAAAAATGTGAACATCTGTGAATTATATTATTTTTTTTTAAGAAAAATGAAGTCACTTCATTGATGATAACCAACCCTAAAAAGTACAAACCTTCGTCGAGTACACAAGTCTGACGTCAGAGACTCTTTTTTTTTCTCTTTAAGGTTTGACGTTGTTTTAAAAATTGTTTGGCTCAAACGATCGCAGTTATATTTTGATTACTAATCTGTGGTTATTACGTCTAAGTAAGCGTTAATTAACGACCATCGGCGCTCAATTCAAAACAGTATTGGAGTTTAATTAAGTATTCAAATACTAAAATTAGAATTCGAATACCAATGTGAGTCCCTGGAACTTGAGTACTGATTTAAGTATGTTTTCAAACAAATACCAAAATAAGCGAATACCAAAAATAGCTTACTTGTCCCATCAATAACCACTGGATTAAACTGTATTAAGAGTATGGTTACAGCCAATGAAAATAAATACCTGATTTCTACTCATTTAGGCTGTATCTGCTCCATTTATTACAAACTAAACTAAGTCTTATATATCTCCCTTCTCTATAATGAATTCTAAGCCCATTATTATGCTTTTTTTTACATGTAGGCTTAAGAACTTACCAACTTATGAACTACTCTGACCAATATATAGGTTGGCGGGAAAAATCCTTCTTGGTTTGGTCTTCTTCCCAATATAACACGAGCAAAGTTCTTCGTCTAAAACAAAATATTAAAAGTAAAAAATTATATCATCACGGATTTTTGTCCTAATCTCAAGAATACTAGAACTGCAGAACTTTTTGCACTATGCGAATATGCGAAGTTGTAATTTTAGTTTAAATTTTTAGAAAACAATTTTTTATAGTTCGATTTAAAACAAATAATTTAAGCATCTAAAAGCAGGTAATAAAAAAATAAGTTATATTGATACTTATTCTTATTAAATTGACTGTTTTTTGCCTTTGCAGCAAGAGGTCAAAATTGTACAAGTTCCCAAGGAAAATTGTATTTATTTAAAAAAGCCCCTTTTATTTTCAATTATAATATCTGAAGTATAGTTTTTTTAGTAAGACTAGAGTAGGTGTTGAGCGTTAAATTTTATGATTTAGGACAAGAGTGGGTAAAATCGAGGTACTTATATAGGGTAACTGGGTTTCATTGTAAATACAGGGTATGTTGGTAATTAGCTGCACTTTTGTGAAATTTAGCTACTTTTTAATAACACGACAGATGACATAAATTAGTTTTTATGGCCCTCTTTAATTCTTACATACATAACGACACTACTTTATTTTTGGATAGCCTCATACATCTGATAATTTATGAAAAAAGTCAGAATGAATATTTCTATAATTTTACGCACATTAAGGAAGTGGCTAGATTTTTATTAGCTATAATATTTAAGATATAAACCAGTCTTGTGTTTATTGTAATGAAACTCGTCGAATGGGAGCCTCTCCAGAAGCAAGGGTAGTTAATAGTTATTTTATATTTTTAGCCCTTGGCCGTCCGCGGTTTTTTTTGTGTATAGGTACATTTATGTTACGCTGCAGTTCCAATTTTACCTCTGAGGGTCTACCCATCCTGGTATCGCATGGTGACTTGTTGATTTAGGTAAAAATGTTTATTACTTTTAGTTTTCACGTAAATATTTACTGGAACAGTGATTTATTTCAAGATAGATAATTTTAATATATTTCTCTTCTAAATCTGCTAATACCACACAGTATTCCATACCAAACCAGTAAAACTTGTACACACATTTTATTAATAATCACAGTATTTTGAAAAATTAAAAATAAATAGTTTGTGCAAAACGCTATTTTTAGTAAATGGGTTTCGTTTGATCGTCACTGTAAAAATTCTTATAATACTGATAAGAAGAGTCTGCGAGAAAAACGATGGAACTCCATTTTTCTGCCAAAATAAGTGAATCATTGGAAAATGTAGATTTTAATAAGCCAAATCCATGGGTAAACTTAGCAGCAAAAAAAAATTCTTACAACTACGAAATATATGCACTGACTTAAAACCATTGGGCGAGCGTAAATGAAAAAAATAAGAAATGCTGAGGTTTCAGATTTACCGTTGATGTTTTACCCGTCCTGGTTTCGCGTGACGAGTTGTAAATTTCTGTGGAACTGTTTATTATTTTTGGTTTAAGTAAATATTTACCGAAGCAGTGATTTATTCTCGAGATAAAAAAGAGATAAATGTCAATGCATTTTTTAAAATAACGACTGATGTGAAAACAGAAAATCAGTAAAAATACAAAAAAAAAACAACCGTTTTTCCGCTGATTCTTCATTTGGTATATTAACTTTTTCTTATTTATTACTTTTTTATCTCAAAACTGTTATTAATTAATTTTTTATAACAATATGTAAGTGATAATTTAACCATTAGTGAAAAGTATGATATATTAAAATTAGGTATCTAACGTGGCTAAAAAAGGATTTATTAGGTACACTAAAAGATGACAACCAAATAAAGCCATATTCATGGATGTTAATCAAAGCTTCTAACTGTTTGGATTTTTTTACAAAACCTTGTTTAAAAAAAAACCGATGTTCATTATTTCTAACACTAATTGGACTAAATGTTTTATTACAGATATTTAAGTGGAAATCTGTGCCTTACCTATATAAAATTTTTTCCACTGGCACAGAACTTCATAAACAAAATTTTTATTAGATTTTTAAAGTTTGTTCTAATGTTAAAATGTTTGGCCTATTAAAAGATAATAAATTTTGACATCATTTCGATATTTATTATTCCACAATAAATTTTCAATAAGTACTATTTCTTGCTCAAACAGAACAAATGATATTTCCCACTCATATAAACTTTTAACTACACCCCATTTTATCCCGTTGCCACTCTTAATTGTTATCTATAAGCAAATGTTTTAAAATTTATATTTTTTCTCAGGAAGCAAAGAATTATTACTTCCATTTCTGTAGTAAGTCAATTAGTAGGTTAACGGAAATTTATGTTATCAAAAAAAATTTAAGATAAAAAGATATGGTCAAGAAAATGACACTAGATGTGGTTAGTTTTGGTTAAACTGTGTAAGGCTTTCGCGGTCATCATCAGATATACTACTGTTTTTTGGGTTGTTAGGCCGTCGTCGGTGAGTTGGTCTTCTTGACGTTTCACCTACAAGTACTGTAGTACGCAAGTAATCAACCGAGAAGCTTACCTTCTGAAGATGCCAACCACTCGTGTGGCGAAACGTCAAGAAGACCAACTCACCGACGACAGCCTAACAACCCAAAAAACAGTAGTCTGGTTGTGGTTAGTTTTTCAGTAATTCATCCAAATATTTTTTAACATTATTCTGGAAACCTCCCATAAAACAAAACATTATTAACAAAGAAAGTGGAAAACTTGATTGTTGGTAATAAAAATGGTAATCTAACTAAAAATAGGTAGTCTTTTACAGTTTAGACGCGGTGTTTTTTTATTTGAAATATTCAAATTGTTTTTTATTTGAAAAACTGCCGAAAATACACCTTTTTTCACTTAACAGGAATATTAAAAAGTGCGAAAAATTATTTTCGTCAAGCCGTTCCTTGTTTTATTTTATATAATTAAATGTATGTATGTATAAATAGGTATATTTATTTTTTTATTGTATAACCAAAACGGTAAAAATAACAAGGTACTTAATTTTTTATTAAAAAAATATTTAAACATCCTACATAAAAACTCATGTAAAAGTATGTACCGTGTGGTTAAAAAAGTAGGTAAATTAACAGTTATTTGATTGACGCACTTATACCTCACCAGAACGTATCTGTAGCAAAAAAGTTTTTATAAACTAATTATGGCATTTTAATCTTATCTTGGGGTACTAAAGGTTTTGCCACAAACCTTTAAAACACCCTGTATTTTTACTTGTTTTACTGGTCATTTATTAGATGCCGTTCAGTCTGGTTTATAGATGCTCTTAAACATCTGCCTATAAAAAGAGCATTACAGTCAATTACAAACCATATCTTCGTGTGAAGAAACCAGTTTATTAAAGCTTGATAATTAAATCTGGGTGTATTAAAAGTTGAAAAGCTCGACGGAAAAAGGTCCGACTTAAAAGCATGTACCTATTTGAAAAAGCAGGATGTGTAAAAATAATAAAGATTGATCATTTTAAAGAGACCGAAAATAAATAGTTAAACGATTATACTAATCGGATTCAGGTATACAAATAACACCCTAAAAGAGGGCACAATAGAAAAAGTCTCATATTAAATCTAATAGTAGCTCTAAAAGTCACTTTCTCAATAGTGTATTGTTAATGCAGGCATTCAGACCGACAAATTGCATCAAAAACAGGAAGTTCGTGTAAAAATCCATTGAGAAGTGACTTTGGGTCTTCCACAATGAATTCCTATGTCGTATAGACCCGCTAACTCCATTCAATTTCGGGGTTTTACAGGGCCGCATTACCTTTCGGTACCTATTATTAGATTTTTGGTTTGATGGGTTGTTTGTTTTTATAAGCTCTCTACTAATAATATAAATATGTTAAGGATTTAGAAAAATATTCAATGGTATTATGAAAAAGAAAACACAAAGAAAATTTGAATTTATAAAATTTAAAATCAGTATGATGGTGATGGTTTGGTGTCAACAATAAAAAAATAAACTAAGTACAAAACCAGCAACAAAATAATAATGAGGATGCTACAGATGCCGGGTGTTGATTCGAAAATTAATTAGAACTGTTCTTTCCTTAAACCCGGACCTATGTATAAAAATTATGAAAACCCGTTGTTTTTTAAACTTTCTGGCTATTTTTTGTTGGATATCTAGAAGCTCAAAAGTCAGTTCGTTTTAGATTTTGGATAGGAATTTTTAAGATAATTCTTAACGAATTTCATGAAGGGCAATGTTAAATTTTCGATATACTGACCTGCAAAATGAATGTTTTCATGAATATTTAGTTGGTTACATACCCTAAACTCACCAATATAAAATTAAGAAAAGCCATTTTTTTATTAGTGTTTCATTTTTACGCCAAAAAGCCAGTTGTTGACTGTTTTATATTGAAAGACGTAATGTAAAAGCTGTTTTGGTTTTAAAGCAGTTATTGACATATTTACATATTGACATTTGACATTTTTCTTTGCTAATAATGTTGCAGTAAAGATAACTTTTTTGTCCACTTTGAAAGTAACGCATTAACTAAACGCAGATACTTCTCAACTAACACCAACGGCTACCTGACCTTAACAGTTAAACCATTTTCTCCCGGTTCTGTCAACGAAGTTTAGGTAACAAAACATGCAATTACTGAATTTTACGGCACCTGTACCTCTGTACTACCATAAAAATATCGCCAGGAAAAGTTATCTAGACAGGAACCCGTTTATTATGAAATATGAAACAAACACAATTAAAACGTTTTTATTTTCCTAAAAATGTAATAGCAAAGATATATTTTTTTTTGAGTCCGAATACTGCCCTGGGTAATAAAATCTCAGGGTGTATGTGCTAAGTAATACACGGGCCCAGGTGCGCTGCCGGCTGCTAAAAGGCCTTTCCAAAAGCAACTTTACACACCTTTCTGGTCGAGCACACCCTACCTTATTTTCTGCATGGCTGACTTAACTTGACCGGCCCTATATCGTTTTCTTGCCAATAGGCCTTGTTATTAAAATTATTTACCTTATAACAATGGTGGAATTTATTGCCTTTCTTTCAGTAACGTAGCAAGCGACCGAAATTAGAACAGCGATAAATAAATTTAATATAATAAAATATATTTTTTTAGATATAGGTCATTAAAAATATAAAATTGGAATAAACATAATCAATGCTTGGGTTAACAGGTTATTATCTTACAATGTAAATAAAAAAACTACACCGGGTGTTTTAAATTCACTCTTCCTAACGGGATCTCGAAAACCATGGAGATACAAAAGTAATTACTCCATCGGGAGATGGGAAACTTTCGTCGCTCGCCCCTCATTGGAATTTCCTTTTCCTGGAGTATCTTGTTCCCGGCCATTGATTTTGACGTTCAATGAAAAATTAGTATAAAATAGACATTTAAATTAAAATTAAACCTACTCGTAGTATAATGTACTAAGTATTGATTACAGTTGCTGGTAGCAAAAAAATCATGTTGTTAATTACAAATTAAAAAATAACGACTTTAATACAAATGTGACCATTTCAGTCCTACTAAAAAAAATACGACTGACCGCAAACAACCATTTTAATACAAATCGGAGCAACCAATCACTGAATCCACGTTGTAATTTTTATCAACTTAGAAATAATAATGAACCTCAATAAATAATAAAATATTAATAAATTTTTAACGTTACAATTTTGAAGCTTAGGATTCAATTATTGGGCGCGTTTTTTAACAGTGGAATAACAAAACAAAAAAAAGGGTTAATAAAAATTAAAATATTATTATTATTTTTTTATATGGAAAAAGTGATACTTCTCATGGCGCGTTGAACAGCCGAGCGGAGGGGGGCGGTATAGAGGCAAGAAAAAAAAAAATTTTTCCCCTTTTTTTTTTTAAAATATGCCTTTTTTTCGCGGCAAAAATGGAAAACCCCATAAAAAAAAAGGGGTTCCCGGGGCCTAAAAACCCCTAATAAGTTTATATTTTAAGAACAAAAAAAATTTTTTTTTTTCTTTTTGGCAAATTAAAACTTTTTTTTAAAAACTTTTAAAAGCTTTTAAAAACCCCATGTTTCGGAAAATTTAGGTTACAAAAAATTTTTTTTTCTTTTCTTATCCCCTTTTTTTAAAACACACCATTTATTGTACATATAAGGATTTGGGGCCTTTTAATTAAAAAACCCGTTTTAAATGATATAAACCCCCTTTTTAATTAAAAAAAAAAAATTTTCATAAAAAAAAAAATTTTTATCAACTTTTGATATCAAAATAATATTTAAAGGGTGCGTACAGGACATAAAACTACAATTTTTGGGAAACCCTTATTGTATTCATTTTCTGGTTTAAGCAACTAACTTAAGCTTTGGTTTTTTAAATAATACCCTTGATTTTTTTAACTTGTTTTTCTCAGTTGATAGTCCAAATACAACCATTTTTAAATTTTTTAAATTACGTCCAATTATTACTATTTTTTAAATTATTTTTTTTAGATAAAGGATGGGAATATGTTTAGTTTCAACTTTATTTCTAAGGTAATATCACCGAAAAGTATTGCCACCCGGTATAAGATATTCCCAGTTCGTTAATTTTTTGTGACTTTGCTAACATGGCTAACATCAATATACTTGTAGAAAATATATTTTTAAAATAAATAATATCCTCGGTTTGAAATTAAAACGCATAAAGATGCTTATTTTAGGTTTGCATTTTATGAATGTAAAAACTAATGTGAACATAATGTAAAATAAAATAAAAAAAATTTGGACTTTAATCATATTTTTATTACGAGATGAGAAAACAGAAATTTTGAAAAATTGATTTTATTTTTCCAACGTTTTTTCATTGAATATTTAAAAACAAATTAAGCTATAAATGGAAAATTCGGTTAGAAATATTTGTCACAAAACTTTGGCTTTAAAAGTTGCATAATATCATAACTTTTTTTTTTTCTAAAAACTTGCAAAAGATGTTTAAAATTTGTTAATACATTAAAGGATAAATATACCCAAAAAACGTTTGAATTTTTGTTTGGCTGATAGCTCGGTTTTTTTAAAAGGTTTATGGTTTTCAATATATTTAAAAATAAATATAACAGCAAAAGATTAAAAGCTGCAAAAATGCGTTTAAAAATGTCCCGTATTAAGCCAAATCAATGTCAATACTGTATATGCGTATTACAACGACAAACCTAAAATATTTTAATACATTAATTTTTAGCTAATAATTTATCAAAAAGCATAAGGCCGTACAAATCTGTGTATTACTATAATTATATTCAAAATATTTATTTTCTAGTTATCTCTTAACTATATAGGGAAGGTTTGATTAATATATTTTTATATATTAGACCTAACAGTTTCACCTCGTAATATAAAATACATTATGCATTCTTGATTTTTTAAATTTCTGCCATAATGGCTAAAAAATATGTCATATTTATAATTGAGCAAATTTATTTCTTTCTAAAAAGGTTTCACCAAGATATTTAATTCAAAATTTTTTGTTCATTTTCGACTATTTTATCCTTTTAAAATTTACTAGACCCTGATTATTGTCAATTGTTAAATAATAATTAGGATGATATGACTCAATTTTTAAATTATTCCAGGAGTGCATTACTATTGTTATCTAGAAATTCAGTGGTAGGGTTTAACATTTAAACATATGGAAAACCGTTAAATTAAAAAGTTCTTTTAGTTCCCACTCAAGATGTGAGTAAATAAACGAATTTTAAATACATAATTTATATCTTTTTGTTATCATTAACCTAAAAAAATAAACATGAGAAGTTTAAAATCAGGCAGCCATTAAAAATTAAAATTTAAAAGTGATTTTAAAAAGTTTAATAATTAAATAAAAAATTTTTTAAGCATGATTCCTATTTTTTAGAGGTTTCAAAAAGTTTTTAGGTAATTATAAAAGAAATGGAGTTTTTCAAACCCATCTATATAATTTATTTTATCTAAGATAAGTTTAATTATTCTAATAAATATATCCATTATTTAAAGCAAACAAGCTTGTTTTTTAACGTTTTGGTATTTATTAAATTATTTTAATAAAGTACCAGAAAACAAATGTACATGTTTGTATTTTGTGTGTATTTGGGCAATAAAATTTTCTCTGTAGATCTTATCTCAAAAGAAATAATTTTTTAAAAAAGTTTCAAAAATTAAAATAATATGTTTTTATCTCTATACGAATGACATTTAAGTCATCAAGTTTTTTGGACCAATGCTCTAAACTCTAACGTGTACCCAAGCTTATAAAATAGACAGTGATTCAGACAGGTATTATACAGGGTGTAAAAAGTATGATGCTCATAATTTTAATGGGCGATAGTGGAGCTCAAAATAAGTCGAAAAGCTCATATGACATATTTATGTGTCAAAACTTGACAGATTTTTGTTTAAACAATGTGAAAGTTTGAACTTTAAAAGCAATTATTTCTGAAAACTGGAAACTTTTGTCTTAATCGCTTATCAGTAGATTCATTTGTTAATAAAATAAACTAAATTTTTAATGTTTTAATCTACAAATTTAAAAAAAATAAATAAATAATAATAATAACTGTTTTCCCAGTTTAAAATTTAAAAAAAACTGGCAACAGAGCTACCTAGAAGTTGGAAGCCTTGTGTAGTCAGTTGTAAATCGTTTCACGTCCGCGACTTTTTGTTTGTTTTTAAATCGGGAAAAATACGGATATGTTATAAATTTACAACTGTAGTGTCCAAGAGTTTTGAAAACGGGGAGTGTACAACCGAGAAATCTTATTCTTCAAGCAACATAAAAAAGTGCTGTTTTAAAAACATAATAATATGTGCTCTTAAAATGAATATTTTAGACTATTTGTGGTGAGTACAATTGTTTTTTAATTACAAATAATAACCAAACAATATTGTTTTTTTTTAAATAAATTTAAAATTTTAAAAAATTTAAATCAAAATAAAATTGAAGAAAAAAAATTTTTTAAAAAGTGTAAATATGAAACTGAAAAAAAAATTTTAAATTAAAAGACCAAAAAACGTTAACTTTTGACCCATATGTTGCCACTTTTTATTTCCACTATCGCCCATTAAATTTCGTGAGCATAACTTTTTTACCCCTAATTTTTCGAGTAAAAGACGAACAGGTCCCATAATTAATTATGCTCGGGGGGGAGAAAATATTTATTTTTAATTATTGTTTATAATGTATCGATAAAATAAAAGAAAAAAAAGTTTATAAAATGAAAATACCTAACTTCAATTTTATTAGATTACCGGAGATATTTATCTAATTAATATAAATACATGGGCTTTACTTATATGTTTAACAATTAGATTTATCATTTTACGGGGAATTAACTGCAATAATAATAAATAACAAAGATTATGGAAGAGCTTAATATTACTTGATAATATTATTTTATCTGAACAGCACAATATCTAATTTGACATCAATAAAATGATACAGGATAACAATATAATAAATATACCAAATAATAAATAATTTTAATGGTTCTTATTGCCATTTGGTTGGTAAATTAAAATGAACCATTCAATCGCTTGGAATTTTGTTTCCGCTTTACATTATTTACAGAAAACATATTTTCGGATTTAAAAAAAATTCTTTGGACAGAAAAAATAATAAATAAACGTCCAAAATTCATAATTTTTTAAACATCAAAATGACTATTTTTCTGTAGGTAATATATTAACAATTTTGGTTAAACCTAACTTAACCGTTCTACCTAATTATTAGGGGGATTATTACAGTTAACCCCGAAATATCAAGTGGAAAAACATTTTAACAAGTATATTCATGGTAATTGTTTAGAATCGCGGCTTCCACCTACTTTTGGCTTTAAAAATAAAAAAGGGGATATTAACATGTTTATTTTTATATTGTTCTATTATACGGCGCATTTACGAATCTTTCAAGATAAAAAAATCGGTGTTAGTTTTTACTTTGAAGATAAAAAAAAAAAGGATATTTTGCAAGTTTTTCATCAATAAAATGCATCCATTTAGGTTTAGAATTTCCAGTAATTTCTTTCATATTTTAAAGTAAAAATAAAAATTTTTAAAATATCATTTTTTGATTTTTTTTATTATTCCAAAAATTTTAATTTAAAAAAAAATTTTTTATTATTTTTAAAAATTTTGAATTTAAAAAAAATTTGGGCAATTCAAACAAAGTTTATTTTGTTAATTTTGCAAATTAAAAACTTATAAAAAGACAAAAAATTAATATTTTTTAAATTTTTTTTTAAATGGTTTTATTTTCAATAAATATTAAGAAACAAATAGAAGTTTTTAAAAAAAAATTTTAAAAATTTTGCAAAAAAAAAAAATAAAATTTTAAACCTTTTAAATTAAATTTACTCTGAAAAATTTAAATTTTGATATTTTTTTTTGTTATATTCTTTTAATGCCCGAAAAGTAAAACATTTAAAAGAAAAACTTGTTAATAACTTAATTTTTCAAATTTTTGTAGAAAAAATAGGTGGAGGATTCTACGCAATTACCATATTCATTAATAAACTTTTTAATTTTCGGGTTAAAAAATAATATCTTAAAGCTTTTATTTTATTCTTCTTACAAAAAGTATATTATGTAAAAGTAAACAAAACATGGCAAAACATCAAGAAAATATTTATTAAAAAAAATCTAAATTCAAAGAAATATTTTTTTTCCTTACTTTTTTTCTCTCGCACGTTGGGCTTAAAAAAGAAATTTTGTCAAATTGAATGATTCACCCACCAACCCCTATATTAAAAAAATTATCGGATATTACCCGTTGTTCTCTATAAAAAAATATATAAACTAAAAACTTTTAAAAATTAACGACAACGGTATTAAACCTTATTATTTATTAAAAAATTAACTGTTGACGTTGTATTTATTACAAAAGTATTTTTGAAAAAAAACCTTCCATGCCCCAATTTTTAACGGTTTTATGTAAAGAGATTAAGTTTGAAAATAGATTCTTAGACTGTATTGTCCGAATTTATGAATGTGGAAATCTTTTACCTTAAACATAAAAGAATTTTGGTTCTAAGGGTACTTGTTTAGTCTGGGTTTTTAAGGTATTTGACTTTGGTTCAGGTGCTAACAAAAAAAAATATAAGGTAACAGTTAATTCCTTTTTTGCTTAAAATAATTGCCTAGTTTAATATTCGCCATGTCAGTGTCACGTTTATATTTATTAGATTATTTGTCAATGATACCTTTATGGAAAAGTACAGAGTTTTCCTTATAATTTGGCATGGTTTTAAAAGTATGTATCATTTGAAGGAATATAAAAAGTTTTGGGATATTTTACAAAGATTTTAGATATGACATTAAGAAAAACAACTGACGATCAAGAAATAGAAAAATCGGGAATAATATTTTCTTTAATGGAACACCATGTATTTTATTTAATATATAAAATCGCTAATTACTTGCAAGTGGAGACAACCCTATTTTTGGCCATATCTAGGTGAAAAATTAACATTTTTTATTTTTATTTTTTTTATTCTGCTTGTTTTTACGGTGCATTTATGATAAAAAAATGTCGTGTAAAAAAAATAAATACTTCGATAGCTTTTTTGAATTTAAAAGTTAAAAAATATTGGTTGTTGAATAAAATATCTATTTTATCTTTTTTTGATGTTTTTGATATATATATTTTTTTGAAATCCAAAAAAAACGAACAATTAAAAAAAAAATGATGAAAAAAGTTAGTTTTTCAACTAAAAAATCACAAATAATAACGCTTTTTTAATCTTTTAAAGTTGATGATAAATCCATAAACCATACAATCTTATATATATATATATATATATATATATATATATATATATATATATATATATATATATATATATATATATATATATATATATATATATATATATATATATATATATATATATATATATATATATATATATATATATATATATATATATATATATATATATATATATATATATATATATATATATATATATATATATATATATATATATATATATATATATATATATATATTATATATATATATATATATATAATAATTTTCATATAATATATATTCCTAACGAAAGGTTAGTAATGTAACTAATCTAAGTCCAAGATTTAAGTGTTATTTAAAAGTCAAATAGAGATCAAAATAATTGTAAAATATATTTAATATCGTAAAACAGAAAGTTAAAATTTGTAAATAAAGGCATTTTTTTTTAATTAAAAAAAAACGCTTCTTACAAGTCTTACATTGCATCGATAAAAACTATGCAAAATTAAAATAAAACTCACCAGAAAATGGCGACGCGCAAGTGTAAATTACGTTTAAAATTAAATAAAGAGAAAAATAACTGACTTGAATGATACGCCGCTGTGTTATCTTGGTGCCACAATGTCTGTCGTAAATCGATGCAGTAGGTTCCGAGAATATAAGGTACCTGGATTTTTACGTTACTCCGTTACTCTATCTACGGGTGTCCTTCATTCACTAATATTGATGAACTTGAGCCCCAAATGACTGTTTGTTATTTTCTTTTATGCATTAATTTTGTCACTAGAGTAGCATTAATTTTGTCACTAGAGTAGCATTACTGTAGTTAAAACATTTGTTTAACTATAACAGGAAAAGATATGTTATTATGTATTAGATACCTATAGAAAAAGGTATATACTTGTTCATATCCGATGATCTAAAAATAGTTTTTTATTACCCATACCAAAAATGTATTTTAAAGAAAATGTTGTTTACATATTTTTTAAACATGCTGTATATTGTTTAAAAGAATGATTGCATATTAATATCTTGGTACGTAGTAATAAGTAAGTGTATACTTTACTTATTTCCTACTTAATTTTTTTGTAACCAATAACCAGTTTTATATTATCTAAAATTAATTTTACAAGGGGTGTACTATAATTTCTTTAATTTATATCTTTTATATATCATTTTAGTCATTTTTTTTACATGTATTAAAGGGATTATTGGATTATTGATAATAATTTTATACTTATTTCTTGTTTTATTTTTTATAATTAATTACTTATCAAGTATTTATACCTATTTTTTTATATTTCCATTTTTTATAGTCCATACTACTTTATTTATTTAAGTATAAACTATACTATCAGATTTTATTTAAAAAAATAAGTTAAAAAAAAATTGTGTTAAAACAGGATTTTATTTTATAAAATAAATTGTATCTTAATCTTTACCAATTATTATACTCGCCTGTTAAATGCGGATAAAATAATTTCAAATACGCCAACTTTTGTATAATTTTTATGTTTTCATTTTCTGGAAAACATTAATTTGTTCAATTTTAACTTGCAACTATTAAACATATTTTTTATGTATTGAACTGCAAAATCTTGTGGCTGAAAATATTTAAATAATCTCAAAGCTGTTTATCGAAAATTTTATTACCTACTAGTAATTTTTAACACAAATTCTGTGATATTTACTTCTTGGGGAAACAAAACAAGCTGATCATTCAATAAAATTGGGTAAAAATTTCTTTAGGAGCACCTTTGTACAAAAAAGCATTATTTTTGTATTTGCTTTTGGGTTATGTATCGGACTTTGTAGAATTCTTAGGTTGGATCGTGCTCGACCGACAGTTTGCGCTGATATCGGTCGAACAGCTATTTAATGCAAATGTATGCTATAGCAACCTAGTAGCTCTGTACTGTAGTTAATCATACATTTTCATTGATATAGCGACGTTTGACCAATGTCACCTGACTGTCGGTAGAGCACTAAATCTAGCTTTATAATTTTCGGTATGTATGTATTAACAGAAGAATGTTACAGTGTACAGCGTTTTGCCGATTGCTATTAAAATTTATAAAAAAATACATTTTATCCGGAACTAATCAAAGGTAATGAGAAATTTAATAAAAAATACTTTTTGGATGTTTGTCCCCTTATGTAAACTGAGAAATTAAAATTATTATTGTTATTAAATAGTGTTTAGCCGTACGGTGCCTTAAAATAAAATAATATTGCCTAAATAACTTATTTTACTTGGGAAAGAAAAAAAGCATATCTATGTTTTAAATCGATAGACAAATAATAAAAAAAAAAACTTTTGGTAGGAGCTTTTACTCAATATATTCAAGAAAAAAAAATAAAATTATTAAAGTTGCATTTAATAAATTTGTTTGCTTTATTTATTGCAATGTACTATTTTTTAGTACATTGAGGGTTTTTTATAATATTGGGACAGAACTTTATTATATTCAACATTTTTGTTGTCGGTAAAATAGTATCACCGAAAAAATGGGTCTGTTTCAATAACATTGCTATTATTTTATTTTATTTAAAGAACACAAAGATAGATAGAAAACTTATACCAAAGAAAAGGCTTAAAAGTTTGTAAATATATACAACTAGTGACAGAGGCATTTCCCAAGATGACCGCTTCGGTCCTGGTCCGAAGGTATAGATATGTTTGTCCATATAAACTATTGACAGTTATGAACTTGCAAATTTTTAACAAAATAAATTTAAAAAACCACAAAAACTCTCTAACAATCAAAACACCTATCAATGTTTTGATGGCAATTTTACCACTCTTTTTAAGTTATTTATCTAAAAAATTTACTGAAACTTAAATTATAATTAAAGTAAAAATTATTTTAATTTTTGTACGTAAAATAAAAATTTAGGTTCTTTTGATATAAACAAAATTACGTTATTATTTTTTTTGACAAAAAGCTCTTGGAATATCTTAAATATTTATATCAAACTTAAAATAATTTAAATTTTAATTATCATTAAAGTTTTAGCAATTTTTTTTAACAATTTTGTCTTGAAAATGGTGATAGACTTGCCACCAAAATATTGATACATAATTTGATTGTTAAGGGTTCTTTTTTAATTTGTTTCTGGCGAGCTGCCAATAGTTTATAGGTATGCACAAATCTATAACCTGGGACCAGAAGCGACCTTATCATGGCGAGTACCCAAGAAAGATTTTTTAATACATAAATCCGTCATAACAATATAAAACATATATAGATACATTTATATTATTATATTATGTCACTGTTTTATAATCGCAAATTTGTTTTGTAAATCCAAATAATGCTTCCTTGACATATTTATTCAAAAAACAACTAATTTTTAAATAAAAGGCATGTTTTAGTCACTTAATGTATCAGCAACAAAACCATGACTGATGACGCCGTTATTTACGCGGGAAATCAACACGATCTCTATGTCACTGGAAAAACTCTAACTCTAATGCTTCTGAATAATTGCACGTCGGTATAAGCGAGGGTACCATTTGGTACCAAGGTTTGGTAGAAGTATGCAACGATGATCCCACAAGTGTGTTGTACCATAATGGTAGTATGCCTCTGCAACATCTACGTGGAACGGTAGGAATCATTTAGGCACGACTTGCCCAAAAAACGCTAGAAAATAAAAGGCTCACCAGGCAATATTACCTAAATTGTCTAAATATTTCAATAAGAAATCTCAATATGGTGGTTTATTCGTTAAAACTTATTTTAAAATGTTGAAAGGACCAACATCTATCTTTCGGCCATCTTGTATTGGTTCCTTCGTTGGAAGCCTCCGTTTTTCTTCCTATTTGAAAATAATGATAAAATAACTTACCGCCTGGGGGTTGTTTATGACTCTGTAACAAGATTCACAAATCATGTTTGCTAAATATGTAATAAGATTTTTAAAAGGTAACAGTAGGAACTCAAAAAGCTCTAACCACTTTGGCCTAGCGACTTAAAATGAAAACGAGGGAAATATAAGCATGGTAACTGATATCGATCAATGGTTATCGATTGAGTCAAAAGAAAACGATTACAGTATCTATTAAATAGGCACGTTAAGGTATGTTAATGCCGTTTAGGCATGTTAATTTCGATTTGGGTATTTTTTTAATTAGTATCTATATACTTCAAGGATTATTTATGTAACTTATATTTCAGTTGATTATAATTTACCATGGAATAACTACTAAAATTCTTGTTGTTTATAAAAAAAGAACGAAGTTAGTTAAAACGACAAATTTCTACTGTCTTTCCAACTAATAATTGTGGTAAAATACTTTTTGTTTTGTTTTCTTAGTAGCTTTATTTCTAGCAAAAAGGTTGCAAATCTCTTAACAACGTGTATTTTTCAATACATTTACTACGTTATTTGGGATAACTACAAAATTAAATTAATTTAACCAAAATATTCAGCCTACTATATACTACTGGTGTATTATTTTATGTAAAAAACATCCTTTTATGTAAAGTTACCAGTGGTGTACACTTATTTTACATCAATCTCTAGATTTTGTCACTTAAAAAAAAGAATCTGACAAAAATTTTTTTGTAGCGTAGTCTTTCGGGAAATAACAGATTACAAATGTGTGAAAGGAAAAAGTTTTAATCATCATCAATGACATATTCCACTGGTTTGGGTTGCAGTTTGTGGTAAAACGACCACCTGGAAAAGGTTATTTTGAAGAGTATTTTAGGTTCTTTACATAGAAGTTTTTTTTTTGAAGAGAAAAGCTAACTCACAAGCACATAATACATGGTTTTATGGCGTATGGCTATCATACATAGCACTTTTGCTAACATTCTATCGCTACTGTAGCTTTGGGGTGAGCCTAGGCTTATTAAAACAATAAAAGCTCTTATTATACAGTTTTTAATAAGTTACTTTCTCTTTGTTTGCTGACGAGATATTTCAAAATATTCCAGAAAGATTGGAAAAACAGACAAACATCGAAACTCAAATTTAAGTCGATGATCTGTTCCAGTTTTGTAAAACTTCAGGAAATCCAGACAAGGTACACAGACAGAAGAATCACTTCTGAACAACTAAAATTATCAAACTTAAATAAAATTAATTCTTCCTCTCAGAAGAAAATCTTCAATCTACTTGTCTCACGGTACTTTCCTGACTGAAGATGACGAATTGAAGTCAAAACAAACTGAAAATATTCTAAAGTTACCACAAAACTAATTTTTCCATTGTTGTTTTGCACCTATGGTGAAAGTCATTTTCGTTTTGCGAAGACAAAGTTTGAAGTGCGAAGATCTCAGTACAGCTTTTGATCTTTCAAAGTCTCATCAGTTAGGCAAAGAGGCCTAAGAGCTGGTAATTTTATCTAAGTTCCAAAATATTTCTTCAAAAACTTCCTTTTTTGCTAAAAATTAAACTATTTTGATGATATGAGTTGCGTGTCAGTTTAATCAGTGAAAAGTCAGTTTCCCATAGAGTATTTTTAAATGCCCAGCTTTCTATAAATAAAAACAGATTATTTAATTGATAACAAAATAATTTATATCAGCAGTTTTATTTATCTAAAACAAGCAAAATGAACTAAAAACTGATCATTATTCATTACTCAGTATTAATTTCTATTAAAACGTTGTATAATTTCTTATGTAGTGGAAGGCACTTCTCTTTACTGAAATTATTAAATATCTTTAGAATTACCTTATTAATAAATGGGCAACTGAGTATTTTATAAACAGGAAAGAAAAATTTATTTTATGGAGCAAAATTCTAAGCAGCCAGCCTATTCTTTACCCACCCCTACGGAACCAGGTGTAAGTTATCTGGAAACATTTAAGACAAATGAAAATAGGAAACATAAGTTAAAACTTATGATTGGTGAAATTTATACTTAGGAAGCTTATTCCATATTTGAAATACCACAAAGCACTAGACACCACAAAAAGAGACATTTTTATTAACCTTTTATATACGAAGGAAGCTGGATGATTTAAAATCTCCTCACTTCTTCGGTACCACACTCGGCTATGTTCAGGAGGTAAAGTACCTTGGATTAACTCTGGATTCTAAGCTAACCTGGAATCCACATATGCAGAATGTGATTAATAAGGGCAAAATGGCTCTAATGGCTACCAAAAGAGCTGTGGGGAAGAATTGGGGATTTCAGCCACGCATAGTACACTGGTTGTACACTGCTGTGGTAAGACCCATGATAACCTACGGTTCAACTATCTGGTGGCCAAAAATAGAACAGAGAAAGCAGAGCTGGAGTTATCCAAACTCCAGCGACTAGCATGTCTCTGTATAACGGGAGCTATTAGAAGCACTCCAACTGCAGCCATGGAAACCCTACTAAGCCTCCCCCCTTTTGGTATAATTATTAAGGCGGAGGCGAGGATTGGGGCATACAGGCTGAAATGTAACGGCAACTGGTGCTCTGGGCCTGCCCTAGGACACACCAGAATAACGAGCAGTATCACAAACCCAATATTTGAGATGGGGAGTGATACAATGCCAAAACGGATAAATACACACAGACCATACAAAACCCAGCTTACCTGGGGCGGTAGTGAGCGATCTCCTGGTCAGTCTCGGAAATTGGTTTGGTATACCGATGGATCCAAGACTGACAATGGAGCCGGCGCAGGAATACATGGTATGACCGCCAGGTTCAATGCTTATGCTTCCCTGGGGAAATATGCCACTGTTTTCCAGGCGGAAATATATGCCATTGAACTTTGTCTGCGAGAGAACTTGAGGAGGAGATATAAGGGCAGGGACATTACTATCTTCTCTGATAGTCAAGCGGCCATAAAAGCTTTGGCATCCCAACAAGTCAACTCAAGGTTGGTTTGGAACTGTCTGCAATGCCTCCTAAACCTGGCTAACCACAACAAAGTTACACTTTCCTGGGTGCCAGGACACAGGGGAATACAGGGCAATGAAAATGCAGACTCCCTGGCCAGGCGAGGCTCCGCAGCAATGTTTGTGGGTCCTGAACCTGTTTTGAATACCAAAAGCCTCGGTTCGTGGCTACATGACTCGGTGGATTCAAACACAACATCAGTCATACTGGAACCACATTCCAAGGCAAAATCACAGTAAATCAATGCTGGACTCACCATCGAAAGCATTGACAAGTGAACTACTAAAACTAAATAGGAATCAGATTAGGATAGTGACAGGATTAATAACCGGACACTGCACCCTAAGAAAACATATGCACACTATGGGCATCTATAGAGAAGAACCCATTTGCAGACTATGTGACGAAGAGGAAGAGACAGCCTCTCACATCATATATGAGTGCCCTGCACTTACATACTGGAGAACAAATCAAAACCTCATGGTGGACACTAACCACCAGGAGGCTGGAGACCAGAAAAGAACAGTAAAAGGGCTACTACACCTGTCTAAGGTGTCAAACCTTTTTAACTGAAAAAAATACACAAGAGATACAACAAGCCCTGTAGGCTGCAGTGTCGAGGCGGACAAAACCTCAACTTGTGTATTTACTTTATCAATCAATCAATCAATCAACCTTTTATAGCCTTTAGTGCTGCAAAAGCATTCAAAAACTTAAAGTATTCATTCTTCTTCGTTTATGTTTTAGTTCGGTTTAATACATACCCTTTCTCATTAACGAAGAATACCCTCTTGGAAGCCATGTTTGGTTTAAAGGCAGATCCATAACAATCAGGATTACAAAAATAAACAAGAGGATTTTTACTATTTTTGAAAAAAAAGATTTAAAAATTAAAAGTGAATAATTAAGGATATCATTTATTTAGGGTAAATCAGACCAGATTATCTGTTAATCATCTTTTCTAAAGTAGCGTGACCAGGAGCGGCTTTAGGGAGAGGCGCGGGGGAGGGGCCCTCCCCAAACGTCCAAGAGTTTCCAATTTTTTTATATTTGATTTCATTACATATATTTTTTAAAGTTTTAAAAATTCAATAGTTTGACTAATTTTTAACCCTGCCGTTAGCTAAATACTTACAAACTATTAATATCGACATAAAATCAGCCCAATTAAACTCGTTAATGATGTCCTTAATGACTGAATTAAAATAGGGCCGACGCTGATTCATATTTTATATTATTTATTTTTACCCCAAGTTCAAAAAATACTTACAGACCGTAACGTAGATTTAACAATTACCCGCATGTACGAACGACAAATCTTAAGTCTAACCTTTCCTGGCTTATTCAGTTTTTCATCTAACGATTATTGGAAATGAACTGTTTATATTCCAATTTTTTATTTAATTTTTGCTGACTTAAATAAGCGATTAAGTGATAATTAGTCATCCTCTAATTTTAATGCATACATTGATAACCTAAATAATATAGGAAAACCATGTTTTCCCTTAAACGGGTCTTGTCAAAAATAATTTTGGAATTCGGTGCCTGCTCGGAAATCTTTCCCTCCCTTTATACAATTGGTCGCGGTCGCTTCAAGTGCGATATAATAATTATTTCTCAACAGTTCACTAAACTTTCAAAATTTAATGCAGGCTAACTATTTCAGTAGCAATGGCAGAAAGAAGGTTTTTAAGCTTAAGCTTAAATGAAGGCTACTTAAAATCTATCATGGTAGGAGAACACCTAAATGGATTAGCATGAATATATATTATTCATAGTAATATTAAAAATGTAATTAAACGTTTTCCCAATAAAAAATGGAACGTTTGTTGTACCATTTGGTTTTTAAGTGTTTTATTTTAAATTTAATATTTCAAATATTCCTAATCCGATTTTTTATTTTTTTTATTTACATGCTTTTCCTGCCTGTCTTTATTTTTACATTTCACCGTTTACCTGAAACTACATTAAATACAGGGTGCCGGCCATATTTTGACCCATTTTAATCGAGAATTCTTTGGAACAAATAAAGGTATCAAGATGCGGTTTTGCAGATGCACTTATATTTCTTTTAAAATTTATTCTCGTACCTTCACGATTTTATTGTGACATTCCATTAGCTCAAAAACAAAATGGCCGATTTTCCATTATAGGACAACTATGTTATTTTAAATGGAACACCCTGTATATGTTTCTATATTTTCAAAATTTAATCTTTCCCCTTTAAAAAATGTAACACAAGCTATGGTTATCTCAAAAAACAACGTATTTATTGACCTTCGAAAAATTGACTGCATGTCGACCAACAATATTATTTAACAATTAAAATTTGCTTCATATGTTACAAAAAAAAAGGATCGCCAAAGGTTTAGGTTATTTTCAAAATAATAGTTACAATAAGGTTACATTACTTTTTAAAAAACTACTGTAAATGTTGAAAATGCCTTCCGGGCCCACTTCGACGCACTTATTTAAATTCGAAAAAACTTATTAAAACTATTGACTAAAAATTATTCAGGAATATTTTCTATTATGTTTCGGATATTAATTTTTAATTGCTCTAAATTTTGGGGAAGTGGACTATAACACTCTCTTTCACATATCCCCACAGAAAAAAATCTGGAACAGTAAAATCTGGTGAACGAGGTGGCCAGGAAATAGGGCCTCCTCTTCCAATCCACCGGGTTTTCCCAAAAAAGTTGGTCAGTGAATCCTTGATAATGTTAGCATAATGTGGTGTAGCCCCATCTTGTTGAAAATAGACGAAATTCAATAGATTTTCTTCTTGCAATTGGGGATAAAAAAATATTTCCAGCATATCAACGTAAGTCCAAGAGGTTACAGTTGGTTCATGAAAAAAAAATGGCCCATAAATTTTTTGCTTTGACATACCACACCAGACTGTGACTTTTGGCGAATCTCTAACGTGTTCGTTATATTGTCGAGGATTTTCTGTTGCCCAAAACCTGCAGTTATGCTTATTTACTTTTCCATTGAGGTGAAATGTGGCTTCGTCTGACATTATTGCTGTTATGGAAACGAGATAACTTTGTTTCCACAGGCGACTTTTCAAAAAATCCTTTTAAAATAATATTCCTATTCGACATATAGTCAATTTTTTGGAGGTCAATAAATGCGTTATTTTTTAAGATAACCATAGCTTGTGTTACATTTTTTTAAAGGGGAAAGATTAAATTTTAAAAATATTGGAACATATACAGGGTGTTCCATTTAAAATACAAAGTTGTCCTATATCGGAAAATCGGCCATTTTGTTTTTGAGCTAATGGAATGTCACATAAAAATGGTAAAGATACGAGAATAAACTTTAAAGAAATATAAGTATATTTGCGAAAACCGCATCTTGATATCTTTATTTGTTCTAAAGTTATTCGCGATCAAAATGGGTCAAAATATGGACGGCCACCCTGTATATAAAAATATTTGTAAGTTTAGTAAGTCACATAGATTTTTGTGTTTTTTTTTGTTATTTTTATTTTATTTGACATTTTGAATTTGAAATAGTTAAACTTTTTTATTTGAAACCAAAGCGCCCCCCAAGAACAAATTCTAAAGCTGCCACTGAGCGTAACACATCGATGGATCTTTTTATCGCCTTATTATCTTACAAAACACTGTTGCTGACCATAATTCAAATAGTATAGTTGGATCAATATAAAAATGAAAATTCGGTTCTCTTTAGAAGGAAAAAACATAAAAAA